>JARJLE010000278.1:0-79390 GCA_029289555.1 Mycena latifolia | reverse complement strand
CCCAACATATGATCGTTGCTTTTGTGCGGACCATGTTCCGTTCGTGAGTACTTCATGAACGCCGCGCAATTATATACAGGTTGCAAAGCTCCAAACCGACAGTGAAGATATCTGTAAGGACCACAAATGTGATCATTCAGATCTGTGAGTGACGCATGAATAAAATTGTGCCCGATTTAAAGGCGATGATAGTTGCATTAGGCGGCGGATGGGATCGCTGGCTGCGAATAACGAGCTCGAGAGTATATGCCTGGAAACACTAGTCTGCAAACCAGAAAGCTGAACTGATTGTCAGTATGAAGGAGAAAAGTGCACACGGGGAAGCGAGTCGGGTATCGGTATGTACTAGTATGGGGTGAAGGACCCACAGAGGAAACAAGGGTAACGGTCGCTTTAGAACTCAGAAATTTGTTTATTGAAGCGGATAACTGAACGAAGTTTGCCCTAAATGAAGGCCGCGGGCAGACATTCTTCGGGGCTGGGAGTATACGTGATTCTGAACGACTATCTTCAGAAATCACGCCAGGCATACTATAGAGGCTGAATCGAGCCTACTGCTGGAGGCGGTTGGGGGCGGAAGACGAATGAGGTAAGTTCGGAGTGGGTAGCACCGGCACACATCGGATCAATCAGCGCTCCGCCTTGGCTGCTAAACGAACGGTAAAGGGACCGGTTTTCTTCAAGTGACGTTCAGCGAACGTCAGCATCCTCGGCCTCGGTCTACTATTTATTCCCGCTCTTACCTTCATTCAGCGCCCGCAGAATGTCGGCTGAAAAGCTTCCCATTCCGTCGTTCACGACTCGCACTAACAGTGGGGGGTTCGCAACACCAGAAGGAACCATCTATGTCTCCAAACCATTTCGCTCAAAGTCTTCGAAGAAACTGCGCGCCATGATTACCTTCACTCCCCGCGAGTCCCATTTCGACATCAACAACAAATCCTCCGGTGCCAATGAATTCCGGGTCTGTGTAACGTTTATGGCATCCATCTAATAAACCCTGACAGCTCTTAGGGCTTTTTCACCCTATTTTGGATATCCATGTTCATATTCACTGTCAGCACCTACATTCGAAGTATCGAGGCCAGTGGCTACGCACTGAATCTGAGATTCGCCACCATGTTCTCGCGCGATGCAATTACACTAGCCATCAGCGATGCAGTTCTCGTTTCAGCAACTCGCTGTGTGTCCCTTTCGCCAAGGCGGTCAGCAAAGGCTGGATTCGATATTACTGGACAGGAGTTATCCTGCAGCATACCCTACAGACTTTCGCCCTCGTTTCAGCCATCAGCTGGACTTTCAACAGGCAATGGCCTTGGGTGCAGTCCGGATTCTTTACGCTTCACACACTTGTACGTGACAGTTCGTCGTCGAAGATCTCCCGTCTTACGATATTCCTATTCTTTCCTAGGTGATGATCATGAAGGTCCATCCTACATGACCGTCAACGGCCATCTCCAATATGTATCGGAGTTGTCCCAAGCATTGTTGGATGACCTCCGCAAGGCTACTGCATCGGCCGGGGGTTGGGAGCAAGCTATACGGGACGCCCAAGCACATCGCGCCGAGCTGGACGCGCTCACTAGACGTAGCACGGAGGAGTCCACACCCAGTGGAACGCCCGCGATTCCAGAGGGTGCTTCCACTTCGTATGTTGACGTCCCGACTGCCGCCGCACTCCGACAGCGTCTGGTAGCCGTTTCCCAGCCCCCTCCTACGAGCACCCACAGCGAGGATGAGCCCGTGTCGTCTAAGCGACCGCATGTCTTGGTCGACCATCCGAACGAAGGGATATCTGCCATGGCGAAGGATTATTCTGAGCTCGAGGGCGAGCTATCAAGTTCTGGCCCTTATAAGGTTACGTATCCTAACAACCTGACGTTGAAAAATTTCGCCGTCTACCAGCTGATTCCGACGCTTGTGTATGAGCTGGAGTATCCGCGGACGGATCGCATCCGTCCCTTATATGTTTTCGAGAAGACGGTGGCGACCTTTGGGACGTTCGCGCTGCTCTACACCATGACTGAGACATTCATCCTTCCACTCACTCCAACTGCTGGTGAATCATTCTTCCGCGCACTACTCGATCTGTCCCTTCCATTCATGATGGCGTATCTGTTGCTTTTCTACATCATTTGTGTGAGTCTGCACCACACTGTAACCGATTCCTACGCCTGACCCTCGGTTTGTAGAGTGCATAGCAATGGCTTTGCGGAGCTTTCCTAGTAAGTATCATTCGATTACGGCCTTACGGCTCTGAACTTGTCCCCTCTAGTTTCGCGGATAGACAATTTATGAAGACTGGGTAAGTGTCTCGTGCCATGGGTTATGCACAACTTACCTTCGGACCAGTGGAACTCCACCTCTTGGGATGAGTCTCCCGAAATGGAACAAGCCCGTGCACTACCTTCCTCCTGCACCATGTTTATGCATCCACCAGGCGAGCTACCAGCTTTCGCGCTCCTCAGCCATGTTCATCACGTTCCTTTTGAGCGCGTGCGTCCACGAGCTGGTTATGGTGGTGGTCACCAAAAAGATCCGTACGTCTTGCTGTCCTCCCATGTTCATCAGGATCTGATGCGTTGTTCAGAATGTATATATTCCTTCTTCAGGTTAGAAATAAGTATATTCGAGGGCGTAGCGGCCGCTGACCTCAACATGTATCACAGCTTATACAAATCCCATTGATTCTTGTCGCTCGCCTGCCTGCTATAAAACGCAACAAGCTCATGGGGAATGTTGTGTTCTGGCTTGGGCTCTATGCGGGATTCCCTCTCCTCTGCGTCGGTGAGTTCTCGGGCTTGAAAATCATTTGAAACTTCTAACAAGCCTGCAGCATACGTTGCATATTGAGACTTGAGCGAAGGATTTTAATATTAGATGGGGTGGAATACTGATGTAGATGGTTCGATATGTTTAATGTGCCTGTATTTGGCAACACCCTTAGATCCACTTAGATCCATTACTAAGACACTGGCCGGAACCGAAAGTGGTTTCCCCAAGGTTCTCCCCACACACTCATCTCAAGCTCTCAAGTTCGAATCGTGAATTAAATATTTGTTTTCCCTCATTGTGAAAACAAATCCTTATTTAATTCACAATTCGAACTTGATAGCACGTCTACTCTACACCTATGGATTCGAATGCGGACCTGGACGAGCTCGCGAGATTCCGCGAAGAATGGAAGAGGGAGGTTCAGCAGAAGCGAAATGGAGGCCCACACCAGGCACCCCCGCCCAAAGCACAGACTCGGCAGTTACAACTGAGCCAGCTTGACTATGATATTCCGGAGGACACCAGCTCTGGGACTGCCACTCCACAGCCGGGACCCTCGAGTGAGACCATTTCAGGCTCCCCCAACGTCTTCGCTCCCTCTGGGCACTTCAAGAGTTCGGACATTCCCACGGCCGTCCGCCATGCGCTCTCTATATACAGGCGTGCGGTGGAGCATGAGCAGAGCGGGCAGCTCGACAAGGCACTGGCACTCTACCGGCAGGCTTTCCGTATGGAGCCAAACGTAGACCGGGCATATCAGACGCAGGAGATGCTCGCTTCTATCAGCGCCGCGCAGACTCAGGGCGTGTCGAGTACGAAGTTGGGTGAAGACCTTGCCAGCGTCGACCAACTAGCGAAGACTCTGCAGTTCGCTGCAATCAAGTCTGGGGAGGGCCACGGAGGGATAACAGGGACGCTCGCGAGCTTGATCGAGGGGTTTCCTCCGGACTTGGTGTTCGAGCCGGAGGACGAGGAGCAACCGATATTCCTGAATATGCTCCCGGAAGAGCTTATCGTTCTCATTATCCGGAGACTGGATCACACGGCGATCGAGCGGTTTGCTGCCGTCAGCCGCAAAACTCGCGTATTGACTCTGGATCCTAGTATCTGGAGGTCCGTTGGCTTGCTTTCCTATTGCATTCCTTTGCTCATGTGTGTATCAGAGAACTGGTTGTGCTGTCTTACAAACCTCCACAAGTGCCCAGCCTGGAGAGCATGGTTCCTGTCGTTAAAGAGTATCACTCGGACTTTCGACGCGTGTACGTCGAGCATCCGCGTGTGCGCCTGGACGGGATTTATATCGCTATCTGCCACTACGTTCGCCCTGGATTGAGCGAGAACTCTTGGGTTAACGTATGTCGTCGCGGTATTCTCATGGCATTGTGTTCTTACTTGCGTCGTTGCTGCTCCATAGATAAGTCATTTAATCACATACCACCGCTATCTGTATGTAGCTTCAGCGCGCCCTCTTACTTGCCGACTAAATGGCTCCCCCCAGCCGTTTCTTCCCGGACGGAATGGTTCTTTCGTTGCTTGCTAATGAAGAGACCTCTCCCGCACAGCTTATCCACACCTTGAAGCCTTCCCTGCGTAAGAAGGTGTGTTCGCCCCCTCAGACGTAGAGCATTACCCACATCATGCAGGGCCTATTTATCGGGACATGGAAACTATCAGGATCAGTCGTGACGATCTCCAACCTCATCGACGCCAGTGGGCGCTTCCCGATCCCACCCATATCGACACCGGGGAGTAGCGAGCCGTATGCGCGATACTCATTCAGCATGATTTTGTCGCTCCGCTCGCGGCCCACTGGACGCTGGAACAAACTCGAGCTTACGGCGTATAATTCTGTCGACCTTGAGAACGGCAATACGACGCCGTTAGGCCTTCGCCATGAGAGACCATTTTGGTTCTCGAAGGTCAAATCGTTCCCCGCTTGGTGAGGACTGCCACGTCGATTTTATATATGACCCGACTGGAAGGATGTTCGGTCAGCTGTATTACCTAGTTTTCATCCAGATATATAGTGATTTACGCTTTGGGATTCAAGTGTCCTGGGCGACCGTGATCCTTGTCCCTTTCCACGGCAAGGAATCGCTGTCGCAGGAAGATAGCCTTGGAAAAAAATTCGCTACTGTAAATGGTTTAAACACCTTGATAAGGATCCTTGGTCGCCCTATACACAATACGTGCATCGAGCGCCGCGCCGGTCGGATTCCTTTTTGTTTCCACTGGCAGCACCAACCGTGCCCGGGTTTCTTCTGGATGATCACCTAAACAACACGAGCACTGGACCTAAAAATGACTGCAGAGTGTGCGTTGGCTCGATATTTTGGGATTTATTTCCGGACGCGGCTATTAGGTACCTAGGTATGTACCTGCCAGTAAAACTACGTATATAAGTGGTTTCGTTGAGGTTAGCTCGGCACCAACTCGGCACAGTGACGGCCTTGAAGTAAAATATATGCAAACAAAACGGCTACTTTCAGTTTCACGTCCAAATTCTCATGGTAGGCTGACGAGCATCTAACCGGCCTATCTGACCCCCCATATGCAGGCTACACCCGCGCCTGCAGCGTTGGTCATCTGGGTGCGTACCCCCCCAATCAACTCCAGAACTCAGCTGACGGCTCTTCGCAGACGGAGCACCGCAATCCAGAGGGCCGCACGTACTGGTTCAACACAGGGACCAAGGAGAGCGTATGGGAGAAGCCAGATGGTGCGCCCTGCCGCTTTCTGTCCGTCTATGTTTCATACTGACGTTTGTGCAGACCTAAAAACACCCTTCGAGGTGCGCCTCATATGATCACTTTTCGGTGTGTTACAGCGACTTATCCTGACGCAGCGCGCCCTGAATCAAACCAAGTGGAAGGAATACTTCTCGGGCGGCCGGAAATACTACTACAACGTCAGTCCTGCGCCCTCTTGCAATTTTTTTCTTTTGGACATCTGACGAGTTGCGATGTAGACCGAGACGAAGGAGTCAAAATGGGACATGCCGGACGAGCTGCTCCTCGTCTTGGAGAAGGTAGAAAAGGAAACCCCGGCGACGTAAGTGCGCTTTCTCTTTGGGCGCGGCGAGTCTAACCCACACGCAAGCAGCCCCGCGCGGATTACGGCCCCAGGCTTCACCCCCGTCGGCCCTGGCGCCCTCGTGCCCGTGGGGGCAGACCTCTCTGGCATCCAGACGAACGGAAACAACGATCTGGCAGTGGGTCCTCACACTGGCGGTCTCCCCTTTACACCGACGAGTATTATCCCTGCGCGGCCGAATCTCCCAGATGACCCCGTCATCCCGCACAACGGGTTCACGACCGTCGAAGAAGGCGAGAAGGCGTTCATGCACCTGCTACGCAAGGCGGGCGTCGACCCCACCTGGACCTGGGAAAAGACTATGCGCGCGATCATCACCGATCCGCTGTACAAGGCGTTGAATACCCTCGCTGAAAAGAAGGCGACATACCAAAAGGTGCGTAATATTCACTCTATTTGCTTTCGCTGACTCTATCTCTAAATCTAGTACACGACGAACCTCAAAATCAAGGAGCAAGAGGACAAGGAAGCGCGCCTCGCGAAGCTGCGCCCGGCGCTGCGTAACATGCTCAAGGGCAACCCGAACGTGTTCCACTACACGACCTTCGCGACGGCGGACAAGCTCTTCGCGGCGCACCCGATCTGGCAGCAGGCGCGCATCGAGGCGGAGCGGCGGCTCATCTTCGAGGAGTACGTCGCGGAGCTCAAGCAGCGCGAGGTGCAGGAGACGCGCGCGGCGCGCGCGCGGAGCATCTCCAAGGTCGTCGCGCTGTTCAAGGAGCTAAATGTTGACGTCGTGACGCGCTGGCGCGACGCGCAGGAGCTCGTCCTCGCGTCCGAGGCATGGCGCGCGGACCCGGAGCTGCAGAAGCTGCCCACGCTCGATATACTTCTGGCGTTCGAGGACTACAGCCGCGTGCGCGAGCGGGAGTACGAGGAGCAGATGCGCCGCGGGCAGGTTGAGAAGACGCGCAAGGAGCGCAAGGCGCGCGAGGCGTTCAAGGTGCGTGGTGTGTCGTCCTGCCTCCTCGCTTGTGCTGATTAATATTTGGGTCGCAGGAGCTGCTGGAGGAGCTCGTGGGTGCAGGGGAGATCAAGGCGCGCACCAAGTGGAAGGACGTGTACCCGCTGTTCCGGTCGGACGAACGCTACCTCGGGATGCTGGGGAACCCGGGGTCGAACCCGCTCGAGCTGTTCTGGGACGCCGTGGACGTGCTCGACCAGGAGCTCGAGAAGAAGATCGCCGTCGTCGAGGAGGCCATTGGGCGGTACAATGCGGCGCGCGCGAAGCAGGCTGGAGGGGATGCGGAGGCGGAGGCGGACGGGGACGTCAAGATGGCGGATGGCGCGGAGGAGGGGGACAAGGAGAAGGAGAAGGAGAAGGAGAAAGAAAAGGACCCAGGCTTTGTCGTGGAGCCCGAGACGGTGGAGGAGGAGTTCATCGCCGTCGTCAAGGCCGGTAGCGAGGGGGACCTCGCCGTCGAGGCGCTCGGCACGGAGGACTTGCAGCTCGTATTCGCGACTGTGCGTATTCATCGTAACTCTCCTCATTTCCTGCAAGCGTATCTGACGTTTATTTCCATAGCTGCGGGATATGGCGCTCAAGAAGCGCTCGGAGGAGAAGCGGCGCGCGGAGCGCCGGCAGCGGCACTTGCAGGACGACCTGCGGTACGCGCTTAAGAAGCTAGGGCTCCCTGCGGAGACGGTCGAGTACGAGGCGGCGGTGCCCCTAATCGCGGACCTGCCCGAGTACAAGGCTCTCGAGGACGAGGAGGGGCGCAGAGCGGCGTGGAGCAAGTATGTTAAGCGTCAGAAGGTGGGTTTTGCTTGTGTATAGGAATATAGTAATGCTGACGCACTGTAGGAGCGATTACGGGAGGCGGCGGAGGACGAGGACACGGGGAGCGTGGGGAGCCGACGGAGGAAGGAGCCTGTACGGGATGGGCACGATAGGGAACGGGAACGGGAACGGGAGAGGGACCGGGACCGGGACCGGGACCGCGGGAAGGAGTATGAGCGGGATGGGCGGGACGTGCGCGGGGGGAGGGGGTACCACCGGCGCGACGACTATGATCACGGTGGCCCAGGGCCAGTCCATCGCTCGTCTAGGGACTACGGCCGCGAGCGGGACCGGGACCGGGAGCTCGACCGGGACCGCGAACGCGACTTTGGGGGGAAGAAGGACGAGCCGCCGCGGCGGCGCGAGCGGGGCGCGAGCGGAAGAGCTCGGGGGCGAAGGAGTGGGAGGACGGAAAGCGGGATGCACGGAGGCGGAGCAGGAGCAGCCCGCCGCGGGAGAGGGAGAAGCGGGACATGTATGACGACCGGGGGAGCGATGACCGCGTCGAGAAGGTGAGTTAGCTCTCTTTTCTATGATATTCGTGTGCTGAAGGTGCTTTCTTCAGCGGGCGAGATACGACGCACCGCCGCCGTCTGATGATGCGATGATGCATGTGGATGAGAAGCCGCCGTCGCCTGCAAAATCCAAGGCGGAGAACGGACGGGCAGAGACTCCGGAGGAGGGGGAGATATAAGTCTGCGTAGCATGTATATTATCGCTTCTTGCAACATTCACAATTTTGACGTGTGGTAGACGAGGGAGATGGAGATAGCGTGCTGATCGCCAAGCATCGGCCAAAAAAGGGTTCCTACTTAAACACGACCATCTCAACCTCCTGCATCATACCACCATATTCCTCTGCACACTACACGCCCTCGCCATGCACACTACACTCCCCTGGCCCGTCTCGCCTGAATTCGAAGATGCCCTCGCCCTCGCGACCCAGCGACACCTCGCTCAGCCCGCAACAGCACCAAGCACCCCACCCCAGCTCCCGCTCCCAGCGCAGCACACTCTGGCAGTTCTCCCCAGCGCCTCGGACCCCCGCCCGCTCTCGCCCAGCTCCGTCCCCCGCTCGGCCTCGCTCATGATGAAGACGCGCGTCGCCGTGCGCGACAAGACTCCGCACCGCTTCCAGGTCGTCCCGCTGCGCGACGCCGCGCAGAACAACCGCGAGAAGCCGCCCGCGAAGCAGCCATCCGCGCCGTGGACGCGCCAGTTCGCGCTTCTGCGACCGTCGGGCGTCGGCCTCGGCCTCGTGGTACGTATGCGCTGTGTGCCGCGCTTCTCTGTATTCAATGTCTCGCCAGCCGATCCAGCAGCGCGCGGCGACCGAGACGCCGGAGCGCGGCCGCGAACGCGAGCGCACGCGGTGCGATGTGTTCGGCGGCGAGGCGCGCGCCGTCGCCGCGCGGCGCGGTGTCTTGCGTGGGCTGCAAGGCCTGTCCCCGCAGCGCCCGCGCGGCTCCCCGGACCGCAAGGAGAACAGGACACCGCGCAGCCCCACGAAGCGCGCGCTGCGCCGTCACCGCGAATACACGTTCGACGCCGCGGCGGGGTTGGAGAGTTCTATTGTGGCGGCGGGCGACACGACTATCCGGGCTCCTGTTGCTAGCGACGAGATCCATGCTACTCTCGCGGCCGACGCCGCATCGCAAACTACGCAAGAGACCGCTGCTGCTATGGCACCCCAGTCTACTCAAGTCCAAGAGATGCCCACTGTCCCTGTGCCTGCTGGCGAAGACATCACTATGACCATCGACCTGCAACCCGCGTCCCCCACCAAAACCAAACTGGAACCGGAACCCCTCAAGCGCCGGCCCGCATCGCGGCACTTCAAGTCGCCCAGCCTCGGCGCGATCCACCACCTCCTCTCCACGCCTACATCCGTGTCCGTGCCCGCTCTCCCCGCGCTCACACCCGCAACTGCGCCCACGCCGGCGGTGACGGACAACGACGACACGCCGCGCGTGCGGTGCCGCAAGCGCACAAACACGCTCTCCGCGGCGGGGACGAAGCGCTATGGCGTGTACCGCGACACACTCGACTTTGGGCTTGGCCCCGGCTCCGGCCCCACGCAAGCGCGTGCGGACGAGAGCATGGCACATACGCGCTCGCACGCAGACGAGACCCACTCGGCAGCCACGGACAAGAGGCGCGTTGCGTCGACATACTCGCTCGGCGCGCTCCTCTCAGCGTACGCGTACTCGCACGACTCGCTCCCGTCGCTGTACTCGCAGGAGTCATTCGTCGAGTGCAGCCTCGGCCTGCCGCTGCCACTGGCGGTGGGCGCCGGCGCGCTGCGTGTGGAGTGCGCCGGGACGCGCCCGCTGCGTGTGCACCCGCACGCGCGGGGAAATAAGGAGGCGCAGGGGAAGGGGGAAGCGCAGGGCCCACATGCAATTGTGATGCAGCTGTTGAGGGAGGTGGACGTTGCTATTGGTGAGTGGTTGTAGCGGGAGGGGAGAGAACATGTATCTACTATTCCGCTTGTATTTTTGGCTTGAATGAGGGGAAAAGATCAGGTTACCGAGTACAATTATTTTAGGCTCTGGTCATAGAGCGATGTCAAGGGGTTTCCGACTGAGTTTTTTTGTTCCAAGACGAGGTCATCAAGGAAAGTGAAATCAAGGAGCAAACGAGAATATTAGATTCATGCCTTGCTAGGGACACCCGCACTACTAGCACTAGCTTCATCCGCCCCTGCGAACTCGATCTCCCCGATGCGCAGGCGCGTATACGGCTGCTTGTGCTGGATGAGCTTTTGGTAGCCCTTTCTCCGCTTTTTCTTGAAGATGAACTCCATCGAGCCCTTGGTGTGCTCGACGACCGTCGCGTGCACGCGTACGCCGCTCGAGGGGGGGATGACGGGGTTCCCGCGCAGCGTGTACTCGCGCGAGCCGAGCTCGTGGATCGCGGAGAGCGCGATGAGGTCGCCGACTTTGACTGCGCGGATGCGCGGGACGGTGAGGAGGTCGCGCGGGGTAAGGATGTGCTTGCGGCCGCCGAGGGTGGCGACGATGTAGCGCGAGGGCTGCGAGCGGATGAGCTCGAGGGCGGCGGCGGTCGAGGAGGGGGCGGCGGTGCCTGTGTGGAGCAGTCGCTGGAGGCTACATCGGACTAGAAGGCATTAGAAACAATAAAAGGATCGAACGGATACAAAGGACGCACTCGTCCTCGTCGTCGCGCCCAGCATCGGGAATTCAAGGTAGTTGTTTGTGAGTAGCTTCGAGAGCAAGCAGAGCCAAAGCATCCCAACTTGACCTCGTGGTTACGTCAGAAGAGCGGACTAAGGACTTTTGTACCGAGAATCCAGACTCAGATCACTGTACATCCGGAATTGAGACGGAACTGCAGCGAGGTTCAGTTATGGAGCTACCGCTGAGCTACCCCTATTGGGATGCAATGTGCTGAGTGGAATACGTCAGCAGAAATACAAGCCGTTCGGCTACGCGTTCCGATACAAAATTGCCAAACCGCATTTCTCCCTTCAACCCACTCAGCAAAAAATGAAGATTATTCTGACCGGCACAACTGGATTTATTGGAACCGAGGTGCTGGCCCAGTGTCTGCGAAATCCCGGTATCACCTCCATTGTCGTCCTATCGCGGCGTCCCCTTCCCGACACCCTCTCCGCCGATCCTAAAGTCCAGGTTACTGTCATGAAGGACTTCAAGATCTACCCGCAAGAGGTGGTAAAGCAATTAGAGGGTGCTGATGCCTGCATTTGGTATGTAGGCGGTCTTCCCATGTAAATGTAACTGAAAATAATTATGCTTCAGGTCCATGGGCACAACAGACGCTATCCCTGAGCTCGAAATTGACTATCCGCTTGCATTCGCGCGCGCCATTGCACCGACGCTGGTAGCACAGCAGAAGCAGTTCCGCTATCTGCACACCAGCGGCGCACTTACCGAGAGAGACCAGACAAAGTCGTTGCTGTTCTTACAGGACCGCCGGCGCATCAAGGTCGGCTTTCCCATCGCATGCCATATCCGTAAGCGACGTTGCTGACGAGTTAGGGACGCAGGGCTTGGCCGAAAACAAGTTGATAGCTTTTGCGAAGGAGAAGGTTCATGAGGGCCGTTGGGAAACGTATATCGTCAAGCCCGGGATGGTGTTGCATCCGCAAGGGGACGTGCTCAAGCGTATGGGTGGGTGGTGCCTATTTGATACGGTCGAAGCCAGCGAGTTGGCAGCAGTGATGGTCGATGTTGTGAGCAATGGGAACAAGGAGCAGACCCTCCTGAATGCGGAGATTGTTGCGAAGGGTAAAGCACTGAAGGGCCAGTGAGGAGAATCAAAGACCACTTCAAATTGTAATACTCTAATTCTGAGGAGGGTTGCGTGCACGGTCAACGACCCGACTTGCGATTTCGGGCGACATATTCAAGTTCTTGAATTTGCGAGTACAGTGACGCCAAGGATAGAGTCCAGTCATGAGTTTTTAGAGCTCAAGGATAGCAGCTGGAGGTTGCACTTTAAACGAGGACTGAGCAAAACGAGTGAACGCAAGAAGAGAAGAGAGTGACTTGAACCTGAGATCAACTTTGATTTATTCTCACGCTTTCCTGCTCCTCACACCCCGTTGCAAGTTCTGCGGATTCTTTCTATCAGCGAAGTTCAAAATGTTTTGTCTGCTTCCTCTGGATATCGGCCGAACTCGCTATTTTACGGGACTCTCCGCTGGAATCTTCCAGGCACGCTTGAATACAATCGAAATTACCCTTTCATTTTGAGCGCCTAGGCATGCGCGGAAACTCAGATCCCCCGAGACTATGACGAAGTGTGCAAAGGATCGAGGCATGGCCGCGGAAGTGTGTCGCAAAGACGGGTTCTACGTATACGGCTTCGCAACAATCGCCTCTCGGTACATGTGTTACTTCTATTATTCACATAATCTGGTTCTCGACTCTTGAGCACTCTTATAAGGAAGCCGTCCAATTTTTTTCGACAGGATCCATGCTTTCTCACCGCCTTCTCGTCCTCGCCGCTGCCGTTCTGTGTGTCTCGGGTAGGATTACATACCGGCATTTTATTTTTGCTTGAATATCTTTTATTCAAGCGCAATACTCCCTTCCGCCGGCACTGCAAGTTTCTCAGAACTCCACAAACAGCACCATCAATAGCCCCAGCAATCTCACGGACATAGACAAGATCGTACAGACCGCGGGGGTGGTCGAGCAGAAAGCGGGTGCCCCGAACGATGACACGCCACCCGGTTTACCGCAGGCGCTAACTATGCTGACTGCCCTCGACGGCGAGATTATGGTCAGCAATATTTCAGACTCGAACTCCACCGACGTGCTACACGACGCGGGTCGACGTTACGATCTGGTTTTCAATGGAACGGCAACCAACGATGCCGCAGTGCGAGGAACGGCGTACCTCACATTCACCGTCGTGTCCAATGCGAGCTACACACAGGGTGTAGCCGAGTGTTTGAATTTTTGCAACAGGACGGCGGGCTGCGGTGCGTTTGAATCCTTGTTCAATCGGTTCTTCGTTTGATCTCGGATTCAGTGTTTGTCAATCTGTACTATGAATTCAACAACCCACTGCTCGACTTTATCTTCTCCGAGAAATCGAACCTCAAATGTGTGTTGTATGGTGCGTTTTTTATTGTGCTTGTCGTGTTCAAAGATGCTCATGTATCATATAGGCGACGTCCATACAGCCGCTGAAAAAGTCAAGTATGGCGACCAGCAGCTGGCTCCTCTGGCTGCCGCGGCCACATTTGTACAATACAGCACCGGGTATGCCTCTCTTGTGCTTGTGGAACCCGCAGTACCAGAAGGATACGAGTTGGTCTTCGGCCCGCTGTCTGCGGCAAATAATGCGCCGGGGGTCTGTACATTCTTCTCTCTCCCATTCCAACTCTGAATATTACGTGCGCAGTACATGGGCTTTGCCTTCCTTGATAAATACGACCCATCTGCCTGCGCGAAGCTCTGCAATCAGCGTAACCCCGACCGCGTCAATGGCGCATGCAAGTACTTCAATATCTGGCGAGCGCTCGTAGGGAACGTCCCGACAACATACACATGCGCTATGGTTTGCTGATCTTCTCGCACTCTTATCTCCTTTGAGCTAATCCCTGCCCTGCAGTATTCAATCGTCACGGACGCATCGACCGCAGTCAATGCGGGCCAGGGCTCGCTCGCCGTCACCTTATCGCGCGGTTACGCACGCATCTCACACGTCCCGGACGGCGGGTTCGAGGACTTCGTATGCGCCGCCCACGACAAGGACTTTTGCTTTGTGCAGCAGACGTCTAGCTGGATTGGCACTTCCCCGACCGGCGGGTACTTCGACGCGACGGTGTTCCACTACGCGCCGTATGCGCACACGGGCGTGGGCGTCGGCTTGCTCGGGTGCGCATTTGGCAACGACCCCCAGCCCGGAACGCTGGAGCCCGCCGCTGCACTTGAAGGGCTGCTACCCGGGCGCGAGTATGTGGTTCAGTTCTTCCACGCGAGCACGTACAGCGGCGCCGCGCTGGAGGGCCCCGCGTTCGTTGAAGTGTGGTGGAACGGGATGCTTGCGGGGAGTGTACGCGTGGGGTTCAGTCCGTGGTTGTATTTTGAGTTCACCGTGACTGCATTGGGTGAAGGGAAAGATGTGCTGCTTTTCAAGGGCGGGAAGGCGCCGGCATATGATTTCATTGACGACATTTACCTTTTCTTGGTTTGAATTTAGACAGTCGAATTCTTGGTACTTCACGTCGTGCAGTGACCTCGTCTTGGTCGAAAGGCTCAATCAAAAAAATACTTGACAGGAGTAGTCTGATGTGGCTATGTCGCGTCTGAATTTGGCCGCGGTCTACTGACGACCGTGCACTATACTCTTGCTGTCCCTCCTCGGCCATCTCTCTTTTTTTCGGTCACCGTCCATGTCCTCTCAGTCCGAAATGTTCGGTGATGGGCTATCTTACGGCTATCCGCATGTGGGCAAGACTGCGGGAACACTTCGCACGGCACAGACCACAGCTTTCGTTCTGCACGCAGCACCAGCATGATCGTCGACAAGGTCCGCCTCGACTCGCAGCCGATTAATGGCGACGCGCCGCCTGCGTACGAGGCCAGCGTTAGCCCTCTTCCGTCCACCTCCGTTCCTGAAGTTAAGCGCCCTACACGATCTTCAATCCTAATCGCGGCAAAGTCTCCTCAAGTCGCCACTTCGTGGTTCAATTTTGCTTCTCCCACAGCCCGACAAGTGCGCGCCACAGTCCTTGGGCTGGTTCGCGATCTTGTCAAATTGCAGCCCAATGACCAATCCGACGTGGCGATTAGCATCCTGAAGAGCTGCGCAGATGCGTGTGCGGCGAATAACCTATCCATCAACACTGTGCTACAGGAGAGGAGTGTCGAGGGTCATACACCGCTCTATTGGGCAATTATCAGGCGCCCTGCAGAGTCGGCAGAGAAGGACACTCCGGATCTGGACCTCTTGACGGCGTTGCTCACGCTGGCAACCCCATTGACCCCCGCGACGACTTCTGACATCCGCCTCGCATGCCTGCTAACGAGTAACCAAGTACTCTTCCAACGACTGCGCACATCACCGGAATTTGCGCCGTTGAGCGCAACCGACGAGATGATTCTCGACGCGACCATGTCGCCCGACGACATCTTGGTTGAGGACGTTGGGGGAGACATAGGTGCCTTCGCTGTTGACTTCGCGATCCTGCGTTTCCAGAAGCGAATGCGCGTGAGCAAGTGCGTCATCCTTGAGTTCATTGCGAGGGGTCGCATGTTCCGCCTCAGCTTCAATGTCGCCACACACGAGCACCGGCGTCCTTCGCTCCCACCGCCTGGGACGTGGTACGCTGCGCTTTCGCTCCTCGAGCAATCGCCCCCGACGTGGTTAGACTCACGCCTACTTGTCCCCGCGCCCTTGGAGCCAGATGTGAAGGAGACAGGCGCTGGCGGGCTATTCGGCACGGGAAAAGCGCGCCCCCGTCCGACACTCTCTTTGCGCATGAGAACGAAGCAGCAGCTACATCCGAGGCGGGGCGGACACGGGAACGAAATCATCGTGCCATTAGATGGTAGTGAGGCCGCTGGTGGGATGGCCAGCCTGCAGTATGCGTGAGTCATTTGCACTTGGGCACTTTTCGGGCCGTGTGTTCATATTTCTTCAGCGGTTGCCCATACATCGCCGCGGATGAGACGCTGCATGGACGTCTCGAGGCTTCCCTTGTCAGGCCTGAGGCCGAGTGTGTGATTTGTTAACGACGCTCGTGCTCTCCACGCCTTTACGGGATGCTCGCCCCTCATATCTTGTTGATTGTCCTCATCTCATACAATTCTGCATAACTGTTGTAGTTGATACCATAAATGGCTTTCAAGGGTAACAACCAAAGGAAAGGGGCACGACTTGCTCCACAAAAGAGCTCGCCCCTGTCTCTACTTCCACTGTGCTCCGTATGCCTGCGCCCTTGTGCCCGCGCTCGGGTGCCTCGCTGCCTTTCGGGAATCTCGGATTGACCTGCGCAGCTCTCGCGGTGTTCTACTATCGATGGGGATTTTTAACATGTGTTGCAACTTCTCGAAAGCGGCCCCAACGGGCTGGGCCGTCGGAGCATAGCAGTCGTTAGCAACACCAGGCCGCACGACGCAGGCAAGCTGAGGAATTACTCTCTGGGTACAAGCAACTTTCTTCGATGCTCATTCTGGTCCCACAAATGGCTTAATGGAAAGTCTCGACGCAAATCTCCTTTTCGGACGCTGGCGGTTGTTTGTCCGTGTGTACGTTTCTCCCACGCAGCGAGTTCCACCCCGACATATCGCAGATGCGAACCTCTACAAAGATCCTGGCTGAAGGCGACGCCAGCCAACCAGCCCTGTCGCTGCTCTTCGCTGCCCCTTCGTCGAGAGACCGCTAGAAAGCCGGACCGACATCGTTCATCAATGATCCCACCAAAACTCTCATCACCAGATCACCGCAGATCACATATGGGAAAGCAGCTGAAAAGCAGCATGAAACTCGATAAAACTCGCCAAGAGGAAATTCACCGGTATATATCTGTCGATGCGCTTGAATCGATGTCCATTCTTCCTTTTTTCACTCAGTTACTCTCGTTTTTCAAGTTATGGTTAAAGTTTCTTCGTCTTTCGTTACTTTGGTTGGTGGTGCCTGCCTCGCCAGCGGCGCAGCTGCCTCTCCCCTGGCCCGCAGAGGCCTGATAGGCGATTTATTGGCGGAGATGAACCAGGCCCTTGAGGGGATTATGTCCGGAATACTCCATATCAAGCCTCCCGCAGCGCCAACTTCAGAAACTGGTAGGTCTCCGGCCTTGCACATAATGTGTAAGTCTCTGACGTGTAATAGACGCGCTGTCGTCGCTGTCGAAAATCTTTTCGGGCTCGAGTACCGTGGGTTTCGTCGATTCCGCTGAAGCCCTGCTCAAAGCCGGCTTCGCGCCAAACCTATCCGACCTTCTGGATGTCAACAAGACGTACACCACGGGGGGGAACTCGATGGACAACTCCCCTCCAGATCTCCCAGCGAATGCAACCCCGTTCTTCCCCAAGGCAGGGGACGGCGATGCACCGTATTCGGTGTCGGAAGAGGAACTCCGCAAGTCCATCTTCATCCCTGATGGTTTTACGAACGGCGTTAAGGCGCCTCTTCTCATAATTCCCGGCACCGGCCAACCCAGCTTCATGACCTATAACCCCAACCTGATTCCCGTCCTACAAGACAGCGAATTTGCCGACCCTGTCTGGCTGAACCTTCCTGGATTCCTTCTTGGTGACGCACAGCGGAGCGCCGAGTTCATCGCGTACGCATCGCACTACGTCGCCGCCCTCACAGGCAAGCAGGTGACCCTGATCGCCTACTCCCAGGGGAACATCATCACCCAATGGGCCCTCACCTTCTGGCCGTCCATGCGCAAGGTCATCTCCGACTTCGTCGCACTCAGTCCCGCCTTCCGTGGTAGCATCCTAGTTAACGCGGGGTGCCTGCCCATAAAAGACATTACCGGATGTCCCCCCGCTATCCACCAGCAGCGCCTGAACTCGAACTTTGTCAACGCCATGCGGAGCCACGGCGGCGACAGTGCACTGGTCCCCACCACCCTCATGTTCAGCGCAACAGACGAGATCGCGCAACCCCAGACCGGCGACGACGCGACTGCTCTGCTCAAAGATGCCAACAGCGTCGGTGTTACGCCCGTCCGAGTGCAGGACTCGAACGTTTGCGGCGGGAAGCTTGCCGGCGGAGTGGCCACGCACGAGGGGATGCTCTACCACCCGCTCACACTTGCCATGCTTGAAGATGCCATGGCCCACGACGGCCCTGGCGATCTCTCTCGCGTGGACCTTGACCATCTGTGCGGTTTAGCGGTAGCGGAGGGAATGTCATTGTCTGCTCTCGTGGACACTGAGGCCGGCGTTGCCAAGGCCGGTGCAGCGTTCGTACAATACCGACCGTACCTGAAGGACGAGCCCGCGATCGCCTCATATGCTGCATGATCGATGGCGGACGGGCCAGGTTCTTCAAAAAAATCCCCTCTTTTACTTCCAAAAATTATACTTTCTTAATATCTTCTTAATACCTTTAGTTCCTGTATGATCGTGCCGCGGAATACAACCGACAGTGCACTTGTGTTTCAGGATAATGCCCGACACTGGACTTCAGGTTGGAGTATAAGTACACGTCAGAGCAAAATATATTGACCAGTCAGGATAATGATAGCACAGCAATACAAAATTATGGTATATATACAAGGTGGAGAGCAGGCAGAGATGATGTAGAGTCAACAGATAACACAGTCGGCCTCAGGTTTCGCTAGGCGTGCTTCGAGGCGCCCGCGCAGCGTCTCGTCTGCGGCAATGTAGGGACACCCACTGGGAAGATTCGTCTTAGGGAAATCGCGCAGCAGGGAACAGAGCCAACTCACGCATATTGCAGGCCACCCAGGCCGACGTCGCCCTCCGCACCGTCCAGGAGAACAATGACCCGGTTGCGATGACTGGGGCCCCTCCCGGGGGCTCGTAATTGCTCGGTTGCTTTCATCCGCACAGATAGCGTGGGCCGAGGGCGAGGCTTTCCGGGGCCAAATAGACCGGAGGCAAATCCGGGCCCACTCGGAGACTCCAGAGTCGCCGACTCCGGTGGCGCAGGGACAAGTAAACGCGAGTCAATCCACGTCGGAGGGGAGTTCTCGAGGAGTGATAGCGATGCGTACCAGGTCCCTGGCGGCGGGAGGTGGGGGCGCCGGTGCTCCTGCGTCGAGACGTTGAAGCTCAGACGCCACATGCGAGCGCGTGCGATAAAGTCGAGCACGACGCACTTGCTCACAAGCATGCGCTTCTGGAAGCGCACGATAGCAAAGTCGACGACGAAAGCGCCGTCCTGGCCCGCCTCGCCGCCACCAACATTTTCGACCGTAATGTCGTCCGGGGGCATCGTCGCGTCAAGCAGCATTTCGTCTGTTGCGCTGAGCGGCGCGAATTCCGGTGAGTTGCGGAGGCGCTGGAACAACGCTTGGTCGCTAATAAGTAGGCACGCGAGGCGGATATCGGACGTCGTTGAAGGTGTTAACGGGGTAGACAGACTGAGGAGGGTCGTCAACAGATCCGTCCCCGCCTGCTCCTCTGGCGACTCTGCAGGACGCTTGACGATTGCCCAATAAAGTGGGGTGTGTCCCTCGACACTTTTCTCCTGCAGAATGGTGCTGATGGAAAGCCCGTTCGTCGCGCACGCGTCCGCGCAACTCTTTAAAATACTGATCGCCACGGCGGAGTGGTCACTCGGCGGCAGCTTGACGAGGTCGCGAACGAGCCCAAGGACCGTTGCGCGTACCTGGCGAACCGTCGGCGACGCAAAATTGAACCATGATGTAGGGACGGGCGGAGATTTGAGGCCCGAGGACGAGGACGAGGCTACGGAGGAGCCGCTGGCCACAGGGGAAGCAGGAATCGGCGGAGGACGCTTAACGTCGGTTGGAAAAGGAGCAGGTGCGGTGCTACTACTGGCCTCGTAGGATGGCGGGGCATCGATGGGGGTGGTCGCTGGGTCGGGCTCTTTCTCGCTGTCGGAGAGAATCATGGGTGCTGCGTGCGTAGACAACAAATCTTGGGGGCGCCTTTATGGCATCCGAGTCCTGCGTACTGCGCTGATATCCATCAATCAATCCGACGTCAGCAGCATCGCCTAATGCTTTTCAACTTTACGGTCAACGATACTCGAGTCTTGCTCGAGCTTCTATTACTCTGCGGACGTCCGTTTCTTCAGAACAGCGTCGCCGTCAAATAGCTGGGTAACAGCGCGCCAAATAATATCCGGCCAATGTATCGCTTCAAAGCGTCTGGGCTCAAAGTACTCAAACCGTACTAGCTGGAGTTTGCATACGGGTCTTCGAAAAATAACACAAGCATGAATGTCTGCCACTGAATCCTCTCAGCTCGCGCAACTCCCTGGGGTAGCGGAAAGCAGCCCCAGAACTGCGGCGCGAAACTCGAACCGGCGCATCACAGCTGCGGATACACGGGCATCGCTTACATCCAATCGGCGTTCAATATTTTTCAATGCCAGCTTCACTGAGTTTCCAACAAGTTCCAGATTAAAGTGAACGTACTGTGAGCTTCCAGCAAGTTCCAGTTCCAGATTGAGGCCCCTGAATTGAACCGATCGGCCCTTTAAATTCCTTCAAGACAGAGACTGTGTCGTCAACTCCATCCACAGACATGCAATCCGCAAACACCCAGCGAGAGTTCATGATATACGACAAGAATCGCTCTCTTCGACGAACGACTACGCCTTTCGAGCAGGACATACTCAATAGTGTCTGTGAACAGGTTAAACTGGTGTTTCAAGTCCCGGCCGTCCTCAGGCTGGTCGCCATATCTCTCATGCGGAGCTTGGATCCAATTAAAAGGGTGGCCTCGGCCTCGGTCAAGGTTTCCGCCGAGGATATCGAGTTCGCCGAACACTCCCTCGAAGGTGGACTCCCTCAGCTTGACATCGTCGAGGGTCTCACTGTGGACGCCAACGTCCCAGTAAGATTTGGGAATGCATCATTGGGTGCACATGCGAATATTGAGCCCGTGCGCATCGAGCTCAAAGCGGAGGTACGCAACAGAACTTTATTGTTAAGATGTTTGCTAACGGTGCGTATCTACAGAGATTTTATCTGCTGTGCACCTTAGCGGCCGAGTTTGGAAAAGACGATAAGCAGCTCCGCGCTGCTTTCATTTGGCTGGTGTGGGCGCTGACCCGCCAGATGATGAACGTTGTGCGACAACGGGTGTGTACTTCATTCTTTGACCCTCCAATCGCGCACTGATGGGCTTCAATGAACTAGGCATTTGAGCACGAATGGGATATACCAGCCCCACCGCGCCTAACGTCGGGGACTCATCTAAGCCGCGAATTGTGGTGGGGACCCCCACGGCCTTCAACGACAATGTCCGTATATTCAGAGGATTCTCTGCCGGTGGGAAACGCAGCATTCTGGCTGGAGGAGCAGCTCATGGATGGACAATGCTGGTTGGAGCCTGGCGAAGACACGCTGCCAGGCAACGAACTACGCCATAGCGATGTCGACGTCCCGACGGAGATAAAAGGTGCGGTAAGAATATTTCGCCCAATTCATAACCAACCAGTGCTCATCAGTTTTTCGCAGCGAATTGTACGCATTGTTGCCAAGGCAGATGCACCGCCCAAGGGCTATCACTTCTGGGCTCTACATTCGTCGGTAGATGGGCAACACAACCTGGACGCCTTCATAGACGGTACTCCCCCATTTTCATGCACAAACAGCCTATTTATTTCTCAAATGGTAGCTCGGACCGTGCAAGAAATGGAGACTGGCATCATTGAGATGCGTAATTTCATCCACGGAACGAAACCAGGCTTCATGCCGCATATACTCCGAAAAACGACAAAGATGGACGGGGACGTCTTTGACGGTCACCATGCGTACCGTTTGGTGGAAATCGCTAATCAATTCCGCCGGCGGGCCAAGCCGTACGTAGCTGGGGAGATCTTCATTGACTAGTAGTGTAGAGAGTATGAAGCTAATATATATTCACTCGTGACCACTTGCTTGCTCTAGTCCGGTCGCGAACGGTTGCTGATTGTTCTAAGCCTCGTCATAACAGTATCCTTATCACGCGAAATGCCCACTCGACCGTCAATTTGCTGAGCGTTACATGAAACCAAATCGTGATAAAAATTCGCTACACACAGACATCCAGGGAGTACATACAATAAAATACAGAACTTTACATTACATTTTGTTGTCGAACCAGAAGAGCGAGTGAAGTAGATGCGGAAAGAGAGTGTATAATTAAGCTACCGGTTTCTCGGCGTCAATGGGCTCCGGGGAGTCTTGTCGGCCGTCGCCTAGAAACACGCAAAAAATGAGCGGGATTCTCGACGAAGTGAGGAGGTTACGGACGTCGGTGCGGGGTGATTTGCTCGCCTGCGAGAGGTGACAATGGCGTTGAGCATATAAACAAGTAACGAAGAGGAATGATAATACCGGTACCTCAGACGGACCGGGAACCTTCGGCGAGGGAACGCCCTATGTGGGCCGTTAGAATAGGATTTTCGCGGATGGAGAAAAGCCGTACCAAGTTCGACTGCGAGGGCGCGCCCGCGACACGGCCGGCACCTCCAGCCTTATCACGAACAGTCTACAAAAGTTAAGGCAACGCCTGGACGGAAGTAAGCAAGTAGCCCATACTTTGGCCGTGCTAAGCTAGAGACGTTGAGAATAACATCAGAATAAATTCCATGGAATACGAAACGCGGTCACCTCAATTGCGGGCAGCAGTGGACTAGTAGCAGGACCAGCGCCCGGCGGGCTGACATTCTGATCGACACTAAGGTTGCACAGCGTGCGCGTCGCGACAAGGTCCCGCTATGGAGGTCCAGTTAGAATGGTAAGCCGGGAACGGAGAACCGCCCTACGTTTGCAATGGAGCCCACTGGTCGCTCGGATGGAACTCCCAACTCCTCCTCGAGTCTGCTTGGACTGGGGATCTCCGGCCACATGAAGAACTCCTGGATGGCTGTAAGTCTGGCGTCGGCGTGGACGGAAGGGCGGCGACAAACCATGAAGGCTTCTTGGGAAGGAGTGTGGGGGCCCGCGGTCCGGGAGGCGGTAGTGTCGATGAATGCGGGAGCCAGGGGGGAGAGGTCGCGGGACAAAAGGTCAAACGACGTGATCTGGAAGAAAATTCGATCGTGGACCAGAGAACACCAAGAAAGCGGACTTACAGCGGGCGGCGAGTAATACATGATGGGCCTGGGAGATCCCTCGGGGGCGGGCTTGATGTCCTCGTTTTGAATTCGCTCCAAATTGTTGAAGAGGGTATGTTCTACAGGCGGTAAATATCGCGGCTGGCGAAGGACAAAAGATGAAAATCGCACTTAGGGCAATGCGGGACTCTTCAAGCTCGTTAGCCTTAGTCGACAATCGGGCCCTTCGTGCCTTCGGTGGGTTCGAGGCCTTGGGGTTGCTAATTTACTTCAGTATGTTACACTCCGTGTCCAGTGTGTAGAAAACCTACTCATACGCTGCGGTAGCAGCCCGAACCAGTGGCTCGAACATGGGGCGAATCCATTTCGCTGTCTCCTCGGTGTCTTGAAAGACCTGCTCCCAGTGCGCCCCAACAAAAGCAAGGAAAATATTTTGGATATCCGACCCAGCGTCATTTTCCAGAGAGCGAGAGTCGAGCTTGTCGAGCAGAGCGAGCAAAATATCGGGACAGATGACGGAATTTGTGATCGACTTGAGGAGGGAGGAATTAGACTTTGGAATAATGAACCGACGTAGTATGAGAATGAATCTCACTTCAATGAAATCGCCGGGTTTGTGAAGGAGATCGCCCGCATCGACTATTATCTTGAATATAACATACTTCATAACGCCTCTCCCTTCGCCGGCATAGACGTCGCAGAGCGGGACTGGTTCTTCTGAGGTCGGTGGCGCTCTGAGCGAGTCGAAAGATTGAGCATCTAGGAACGGAAGCCACTCGGGTGAGTAGTCTGGGGATTCAATCTGAGCGAGAAGGGCTTTGGTAACGCGGGACGAGCGAGAGGACATGGTGGTTGTGGTGAGGAAGCGGGTTTGCTCGTGATCACCGATTTATAGTGTTTGCACTGCCACTGACGCGCCAGCAAGGCAATTATCCACATTCACTGATTTGCTGCTGTCGTTGCCACTGCAGTTCCATCCGTCGTGGCTGGTGCCTGGCCGTCTTCATAGTCAACACGCCGAAGATCGCTGATAGGCCTGAGCTCTGCGCACCTCGAAGTCACGCACCTGGCGGCACCGACCCCCTGAGTACTAAGTAAATTTGTGCATGGCCGTAGGACCATAGACGCTCGTAAACGATATTAGACGTAGAAGTGGTACCGCCACCGCACTGCCACTGACGCGTCGACGCATCTCACCCCACGGGGATAACACGGGAGCCCCGCATTACGTTAATGCCAAGTTTGGTTCCGCAATATTACAGAATATTACAGCCTTTGACGTGCGTTCGTGACTGGTGCTGCCTGGCGGTGCTTCAGCGCTTCAGCTGTCAATCCCAACATTAGTGTTTAAACGAGAAAGGACTTGGAAAGTAAGTACCCTAGATTTTGGCATATATATTCACCGAAATTTTGCTGTCGTCGTCGCCGCTATAGTTCAGTGGTAGAATACCCGGACCGTTGAAAATGCTTCGACACCGGGAGGCCGTGGGTTCGATTCCCGCGTAGGG
The DNA here is from genome assembly GCA_029289555.1 of Mycena latifolia. NCBI lineage: Eukaryota > Fungi > Basidiomycota > Agaricomycetes > Agaricales > Mycenaceae > Mycena > Mycena latifolia. Next base: position 55,015 of record JARJLE010000278.1, on the reverse strand, counting down.
GTGACAAATTAGGGCCGAGACCGCGGAGACCAGAGATCTCCCGGGCCGCTCGCGAGGAACTTCAGGAGCCGACCCTACGAAGCGATGCTGTTGTTCCAACGTCCTTTACAGGACATCTTTTTTAACGACTGCGCACCTGATATTTTATTCGTCCGCGTACGTTCCCTCCGCGCGCCTTTGAAAAAAAAAAAAACCCCTCCACATTATTGCCCAGCAGTCGAAAAATCGAACGAGGTTTCTGTCAGTACCTGTTCAACAGGAACCTCCGTAGTCTCATACACATCCCCTCATGACATCCCGTTCCGGGAACCCTGTCATGAGGGTCTGGGCCGTAACCAGCTACTTAATCGGGCATGTGCGTCTTGTTTCTCGACTTTTTCGAGGTCTTGTTTAGGCACTTCCCAATGCTTTCCTGGCAAACTTGGGAGAGAAAGTTTTAATAACTCATACTGCAATCACCTCACAATATTCTTAGATTTATTGGGGCCCGGATTCCATTGCAATGAAGGTCGCAAAGTGCTGGGGTCCTAGTTGGTGGCTGTGACGACCGGCAATTTTGGTGATGGAAAAGCCGGGGTCCCGATGCGAGACACACATGTCCGGCTAACTAGCTGGTTACGGCCCAGACCCTCATGACAGGGTTCCCGGAACGGGATGTATGTGTATGAGACTAGAACCTCCGCTATAGCGTGGTATCAAGAAAGTTGGACTGATTGAAGCAATGACATCCACTGACGGCCAAACCTCTTGCCAAATTAGTAGCACGGGCAACCTGGATATTCTTCGGGCACGAGCCCGGGAAAATGTTCGTACGACGTTCGCAGCTTCTCAAGGTCTATCAGGACGGGGTTCCTGGTCTTTCACCAAAATGTGGAAGTGCCCGTGGTTGTACCATGAGGGCAACGGCGACAATCTACCTCATTCGCCCCGAGCAACTGTGACTTGTGCCACCAAGTGCGGCGCAACAGTTCCCTTGAAGTCTTCATACGCGACCACTTGGTCGATGAACGCCAGCTCCTTGAAACGGCCCTCGATGTTCGCCATGGCTCGTGGCTCGGTCGCATTTAAGAAGATGCCAGCGGACTTGTGGCGGCGATTTGTACAAGTTCCTTACGGTCCGGACCACTTTTCTGGGAGGAATATGCTACTGCTTTAATTGTTTTGGGTTATGTATAGTGGGGTCGGAGAACAAGTTCTTTCCGCGGTTGACAAAGCTAGCAAATCCCAAGCGCGAGTCCATCTCGTCTATTGTCCTGTGGGTGGTGTCAGATATAACACCGCAAAATCACACGGCGTACACACCGTTTTCGCATTTCAGCGGCCCAGGTTATTTCTTTTAGGGTAGGCGCGTTGAGCGAGGCACCTATTGTGCCGAGTACCAAAGCCAAGAGAGCCTCGAGAATGATCTGTGTTTACGCGATGAGCTGAGCTGCGTTATTCCAGGGAGCAAGGCACGAACATCTGTGGGCAAGGAGCCCTCCGGCCGGCCCATGGCTTTCAGGTGGGAAAGATCTAGAGAGTTACTAAGAGACGTGTTAACGTCGCGCAACAAAAAGGCGTACGCTCATATGTGGAGAACGCGGCTGCCGATAAGTCAATTGGAGGCCAAATGGCTAGTAGAGGTGACTGACCGTGGAACACGGCGACTGTCGCGAGCGAGAGCAGTATAGCGGCGAGCATGGCAAGAGGCAACCCAGAATGTATGCACGTGTCCGGAACGCCACCGGCAAATACTCCGCTCGCCTCTGACGCTCCGCCCTACACGCCATGGCGTTCCCAATACCCGCCCATCTCCCCCGCAGACCAAATCCACAGGATGTCTCGTCCGAAATTCTCATGAAAATTGACCAGGCCACCAACCAGACACTGACCGCTTCGCTCGCGACCTCATGGCTGGCAGAGCTGGAAACCACGATCCAGAATACCAAAGTATCCAACTTGGTCTTCCATGGAAGCTCCTTAATGATACGGACTATAGAGCTATATACATGACCGAATACACGTCGACCTGCCCAAATTCGAGCAGCAATTGGAATCCTCCAAATCTGTTCGGACGCGCTTGCAGTCGCTGGCGAGTAACGTCGAGGGCTTAAGCCAGACGCTGTCTGACCCAGAGGTGCGTTGAATATGATGTCCGTCCACGGCCGCATCCTCACTCGCGCTTCCAGACAGGTCTCGTTCCTTCATTAGTTCGGTCTCTAACTGCACACGCTACCCTAGCGCAACAATCTGCAGACGCGACCGTCCGCTATGAAGCGCTTTCCCACTTACTCCGCTGCCGAACTGAATTCGGGGCCGTTTTGTCCTTAGTTCAGCAGGGTAAACTACCTCAAGCCGTCGAGGCGTGCGTGCAGTTTCAGCAGCTGTTTCAAGATGCACCGGCTCATCTGCACCAGACAAATGTTATGCTGGACTTGAAGGTAGCTTTGATTTCCTGGTCATCGCTAAACTTGAGCTCTTTTTCATAGCGCAAATTCCAAGCAACCAAGTCCCGAGTGGAAGAACAGTTAAACGAAGCCTACTCAAGGAGCGTTGCCGTCTCTCCGAAATGCCTGGCAATATTACCTTCTGTTGTCGGTCCGTTGCCTCACCAGCCTCCCTTATGCATCGCTATATTACTCATTTCCCTCAGTGCGACAATCCGAGACTGTCTTGTCGCTCCCGGATATACTGGCATCTCTATCTACCACTTCTCTCTCGAGCCATTTAGCGACCCTCCGACGAGATATAACGAACCATTATGTGGACCACCTTCTGCGACAGCCGACGTCCTTGACGACATCTTCCGATAATTCGGAGCACCGACTAACGATTTTCCCATCTCCTCCAAACTCCGAAGATCTAACCACCCGCCTTGATAACATCTCGACTACCCTCAAATTCTTATCGACTCATTTTATGGCATTCCTCCCAACCCATGAAGCCCATGCTTTTTCTCGCTCACTCTGCAAGCCGATTGTAACAAGCGTGTTAACTAACCTCCTCGTCCCGTCTCTCCCGTCCTCTTTTGAGCTTCTCCCTCAATTCTTAGCACTGTCCCAACATGCCGTTGCATTCGAAGACGAATACGTCATTCAACTGCTTGGAGACGATAAAAGTGACCGCCCAGTCAAAGCCTGGGTCGACGGGATGGGCGGCCACTACGAGCGGCAGAGACGTGTGCAGATCCTCGAGACATCCCGGATAATCATACTCGCGCCAGAGAGTGCGCCCGATAGATTCCACGTCGAGATTGATATTCGCCAGGGTAAAATGCCCGAGGTGGTTCCCGTACAGGCGGAGGAGGAGGATCACGACGCTTCGTGGGGGTTCGGAGATGAAGAGAAAGGAGATTCAGCGGACGACGGATGGGGTTTCGACGATGACACCGCGCCAGAGTCGGCGCCAGTACTGCCCGCTGCAGCAGATCCAGCGCCGGTGCCTACTCCCGAGGACCTTGCTGAAGACGGTTGGGGCTTTGATGCAGACGAGTCTGAGCCCGTGCTCTTGGAAGAACCTCAAGAGGGCCCCGCCACAAATGGACACGGCGAGCCTGAACCCGATGCCTGGGGTTTGAACGATGACGACGCGCCGTCGAATTCAGCCGAGGACACGGCGTGGGACGACCCTTGGGACGACCCCCCAGAAAAATCGAATACGACGAAAGACATACGCCCCCCGCCCGCTCCCTCATTAATGTCCAGCAAAATAGCAGCATCTTCCCCGGCGTCCACATCGTCACCAAAAATGGCGACCCGTCTGGAAAAGCTCGCCAACAAGGGCAAGAAGCACCTTAACGGCGGCTCGCCGATGTCCTCTCCGGCACCATCCACTCCCATGTCATCTTCCAGACCGCCTCCAATCACCCCTTCACTTCTGCCTCCACCTCCACCTGATCCCGTTAAATCCCCCGAAAAGCGACCCCCTAGGCTCTCTACGTCGGTTGCCGCGCCGAAGGAGACGTATCTGGTGTCGGGCCGAGTACGGCAAATCATTAACCTCTTCGAGGACGTCCTGACCGAGGGCCAGAAATTCGGTGCTTCCAAAATCTTCGCCCCGATAGAAACCAGCTCCCCCCCGGGAACGGTCCTCAGTCAATCAGCCGCCTCAATACTAGATCTGTACCGCGCGTTGTACCCGGTCAAATTCGCAGGTAGACTCAAGTCCGCCCCGGAAGCTCCGATGCAGTTCTCGAACGATTGCCTGTATCTGAGCGGGGAGATCGCGCGGGTGGAAGCTGCCACTAATGTGGGTGCTCTGGCGCCCGTCAAGGATCGGCTCGCGGAGTGTCGACATCGCCTAAAGGTCCTCGGGGACAGCTGGTTCGAAGATACCGTTGTACGTGGCTAATGACTCACCCTCGCAATCGCACCCGCTCATACCACACAGGAGCAGCACAGACAGGCGGCAAACGATACCATCTTGCAAGGCGCTGGAGGATTTACTTTCACCGCGGATCAGGACCGGCATGATGAGTGCGAGAGCGCCATCAGTCGCGTTGTGCAAGATATAAAACGCATTGCCCAACGGTGGAAAGTTGGTGTACCGTCTTGTCTCCTTGATGGTCCACAACTCAACCTCTGTAGGGTATCTTGAACAAGAGCAAGTACTATATGGCGATCGGATTGGTTACGGATGCTGCGGTGTCGCGAGTGCTCGAGGATGTGTTGGCCCTACCGGATATACCAGAAGTGGAATCGCACAGGCTGAGCGAGCTCTGCCGGATCTTGCACGGCTTGGAAGCCCTCTTCGTTGAAGACGCGAACCAGGCAAGCTGTCTATGAAAGATCGAAATTCACAAACTGACGTCCTTTGACAGGAACCATTTGTGGTAGACTATGTTCCCTCCTGGTTTAAATTTTCGTATCTATCTGAGCTCTTGGTGCGTGTCGTGATGCCGGTTCATTTCACCCAATTCATTTCCTGTGCGCTGTAGGAGGCCTCCATGGTCGACATTTCATATCTCTTCGACAGTGGCGCTTTGGTGGACTTTGAGGTCGACGAGCTAGTGGGATTAGTGCGAGCACTATTCGCCGACACTGCGCTACGGACCAACACTATAAACAAACTCACGGCTGGACGACCGTAGTAGTTACACCATATATGCATATCTGCTTCGCGACCTCGCTACCAGAGAAAATTCGTCATCTATGGCCGATTCATTCCGGGTAAGAGCTGGTAAGCTGATAGTGGGCTGCCGTCATATGTACATGTGGCGGAAGATATGCTCATATGACGTTTGACAACTATGTACACAAATTCGCTTGTTATTCTTGCATACTCCCCGCAGCTTTCTTGTCCGTATAATTCTTGAGCCTGAAAAAAAATGAGTCATTACCCCCATCAAGCAACGAATGGAATTACCGCTTGTAATCTCTCTCAACTTTCACCTCTGCGGTCATTTTGGGTTTGGAATTCGTATCTCCCTCGTCCTTTCCGCTCTTTTTCTTGTCTTTACGCTTCTTCCACTTGTCCGAAGAATTGGCCGCCTTATCCATAGCAAGCAAGTCCTTGATGGAAGGTAACGCGGAGCTTGCGAGTGGAACCAGGCGAGTGGGTTGCTCCAGCTCCCCTTCGTCGTCGTCATCTGCAGAGCGGGCTGGAGGTTTATCATTAACAGGCGCCAGCGGTAGTTTTGAGCTGGAAGAGAGAGGCTCTGGTTCATCGTCCTCGAACCATTTTCGCGGGGGTGGAGCGTCGGTGAGCTCCTCGCCATCTTCGAGCTCGGGTTTATCAGGCTCTACAGCGGGAGGTTCATCATCCTCCTCCTCATCACCTAGATCAATGCCTTCGTATTCCCCTGCACCCGCGAATATGTCAAAATCATCAGGCATATCATCCTCGGGCGGGACCAGCGTGGAGGATGAAGCTGTGGGAGCAGGATCTGAGGGGAGGGGCGGCGGAGGAAGAAGGGACGATGTCTCGCCAGCTTCGCCCTTCTCTACTGCCCCTTCAACTTTACGCTTCTTCTTTTTTCTCTCTCCCTCTACCCCATCCCCTTTGGCCTTCCTCCTCTTCGGTTTTTCCGCAACACCGCCTATTGGCTTGAAACCTATAGGCTTGAATTTCCCTTGCTTCTTGGCGGCTTCAATGGCGTCGTCATTCGGTTTGGATTCGGGTGTCGTGGCGGTATTCGACTTGATGCCTCTCTTCTCCTTTAATTCACGTAACAAGTCCTCCCGTGTCCGCTTTTTTGGGACAGTGGTTTCGGATGCTACGGCCATGAAGGCTTGTTCGAGTGAATCATCGTCAACGGTGGATAGGGACGCCTTGGCCTTGTTCTGCTCCAGTAGCGCGAAATCGAGTCCTTTGACAAGTATAGAGTGATCGCTGTCTCCACCAAGATACTTTCTCTCCTCGTCGGTCTGTAAAAAAAAAAATCTGTACTTGAGATCGTCGCGATAAAATCCCCCAACCTACAGCGTTATTGTCTCCGAGGCGTTTCTCAAAGTCTTCAAGAACGGCTTCTACCTTGAGGGGTCGTTTAAATGACATTTTGAAGACTACAGTAGGAGAAGCGGAGACGCACCTGGGCGTAGTCATTTCCCTCACCAACCCTTCTCTCCGCGGCCCTGTCGCGATATTTGCCTTCCGACTTCTTGACTTTTCGAGGCTTGAAAGCGGGTTCGGAGGCATCGACTGTCTTTCTTCTATTATCGAACGCGCGTTATTCGAGTTGATTTCCTGGAAGGGATCCGACGCACGTTGAAGCTGCAGTACCAGCAACGAGAAGGGATCCGCGAGATCTCTGGATTGTTTGCTACCCCCCGAGCCCGATTCAAGCAAGCGACGGAAAGAGTCCTAGCAAAAAAATGAGCGTACAAGATCGTATTAGTTGACAGAGGTGAACGAACCTGATCCATGTGTTTGAGTTTCTTGATGATACCAAACAGAGACCATCCTTGCCTTAAACCTATGGGTGAAATATTAAAACGATCCGTTCCTCCTTGCTCGAATGCTGGCTCACTACGCTCCTCGTCGTATTGATTGTGGATGATGCATCCGATGGCAGAATTCAATCCAGTTAAATTACGCGGGGCATATATATTCCTCCACTATCCGGGTTGAAAGGGACTTCCGTAGTCCCCTAAAGCCGCATGTCGACAAAATATACTGCTCTCGCTCGCGACAGTCGCCGTGTTCCACGGTCAGTCACCTCTACTAGCCATTTGGCCTCCAATTGACTTATCGGCAGCCGCGTTCTCCACATATGAGCGTACGCCTTTTTGTTGCGCGACGTTAACACGTCTCTTAGTAACTCTCTAGATCTTTCCCACCTGAAAGCCATGGGCCGGCCGGAGGGCTCCTTGCCCACAGATGTTCGTGCCTTGCTCCCTGGAATAACGCAGCTCAGCTCATCGCGTAAACACAGATCATTCTCGAGGCTCTCTTGGCTTTGGTACTCGGCACAATAGGTGCCTCGCTCAACGCGCCTACCCTAAAAGAAATAACCTGGGCCGCTGAAATGCGAAAACGGTGTGTACGCCGTGTGATTTTGCGGTGTTATATCTGACACCACCCACAGGACAATAGACGAGATGGACTCGCGCTTGGGATTTGCTAGCTTTGTCAACCGCGGAAAGAACTTGTTCTCCGACCCCACTATACATAACCCAAAACAATTAAAGCAGTAGCATATTCCTCCCAGAAAAGTGGTCCGGACCGTAAGGAACTTGTACAAATCGCCGCCACAAGTCCGCTGGCATCTTCTTAAATGCGACCGAGCCACGAGCCATGGCGAACATCGAGGGCCGTTTCAAGGAGCTGGCGTTCATCGACCAAGTGGTCGCGTATGAAGACTTCAAGGGAACTGTTGCGCCGCACTTGGTGGCACAAGTCACAGTTGCTCGGGGCGAATGAGGTAGATTGTCGCCGTTGCCTCATGGTACAACCACGGGCACTTCCACATTTTGGTGAAAGACCAGGAACCCGTCCTGATAGACCTTGAGAAGCTGCGAACGTCGTACGAACATTTTCCCGGGCTCGTGCCCGAAGAATATCCAGGTTGCCCGTGCTACTAATTTGGCAAGAGGTTTGGCCGTCAGTGGATGTCATTGCTTCAATCAGTCCAACTTTCTTGATACCACGCTATAGCGGAGGTTCTAGTCTCATACACATACATCCCGTTCCGGGAACCCTGTCATGAGGGTCTGGGCCGTAACCAGCTAGTTAGCCGACATGTGTGTCTCGCATCGGGACCCCGGCTTTTCCATCACCAAAATTGCCGGTCGTCACAGCCACCAACTAGGACCCCAGCACTTTGCGACCTTCATTGCAATGGAATCCGGGCCCCAATAAATCTAAGAATATTGTGAGGTGATTGCAGTATGAGTTATTAAAACTTTCTCTCCCAAGTTTGCCAGGAAAGCATTGGGAAGTGCCTAAACAAGACCTCGAAAAAGTCGAGAAACAAGACGCACATGCCCGATTAAGTAGCTGGTTACGGCCCAGACCCTCATGACAGGGTTCCCGGAACGGGATGTCATGAGGGGATGTGTATGAGACTACGGAGGTTCCTGTTGAACAGGTACTGACAGAAACCTCGTTCGATTTTTCGACTGCTGGGCAATAATGTGGAGGGGTTTTTTTTTTTTTTCAAAGGCGCGCGGAGGGAACGTACGCGGACGAATAAAATATCAGGTGCGCAGTCGTTAAAAAAGATGTCCTGTAAAGGACGTTGGAACAACAGCATCGCTTCGTAGGGTCGGCTCCTGAAGTTCCTCGCGAGCGGCCCGGGAGATCTCTGGTCTCCGCGGTCTCGGCCCTAATTTGTCACCCCTACGCGGGAATCGAACCCACGGCCTCCCGGTGTCGAAGCATTTTCAACGGTCCGGGTATTCTACCACTGAACTATAGCGGCGACGACGACAGCAAAATTTCGGTGAATATATATGCCAAAATCTAGGGTACTTACTTTCCAAGTCCTTTCTCGTTTAAACACTAATGTTGGGATTGACAGCTGAAGCGCTGAAGCACCGCCAGGCAGCACCAGTCACGAACGCACGTCAAAGGCTGTAATATTCTGTAATATTGCGGAACCAAACTTGGCATTAACGTAATGCGGGGCTCCCGTGTTATCCCCGTGGGGTGAGATGCGTCGACGCGTCAGTGGCAGTGCGGTGGCGGTACCACTTCTACGTCTAATATCGTTTACGAGCGTCTATGGTCCTACGGCCATGCACAAATTTACTTAGTACTCAGGGGGTCGGTGCCGCCAGGTGCGTGACTTCGAGGTGCGCAGAGCTCAGGCCTATCAGCGATCTTCGGCGTGTTGACTATGAAGACGGCCAGGCACCAGCCACGACGGATGGAACTGCAGTGGCAACGACAGCAGCAAATCAGTGAATGTGGATAATTGCCTTGCTGGCGCGTCAGTGGCAGTGCAAACACTATAAATCGGTGATCACGAGCAAACCCGCTTCCTCACCACAACCACCATGTCCTCTCGCTCGTCCCGCGTTACCAAAGCCCTTCTCGCTCAGATTGAATCCCCAGACTACTCACCCGAGTGGCTTCCGTTCCTAGATGCTCAATCTTTCGACTCGCTCAGAGCGCCACCGACCTCAGAAGAACCAGTCCCGCTCTGCGACGTCTATGCCGGCGAAGGGAGAGGCGTTATGAAGTATGTTATATTCAAGATAATAGTCGATGCGGGCGATCTCCTTCACAAACCCGGCGATTTCATTGAAGTGAGATTCATTCTCATACTACGTCGGTTCATTATTCCAAAGTCTAATTCCTCCCTCCTCAAGTCGATCACAAATTCCGTCATCTGTCCCGATATTTTGCTCGCTCTGCTCGACAAGCTCGACTCTCGCTCTCTGGAAAATGACGCTGGGTCGGATATCCAAAATATTTTCCTTGCTTTTGTTGGGGCGCACTGGGAGCAGGTCTTTCAAGACACCGAGGAGACAGCGAAATGGATTCGCCCCATGTTCGAGCCACTGGTTCGGGCTGCTACCGCAGCGTATGAGTAGGTTTTCTACACACTGGACACGGAGTGTAACATACTGAAGTAAATTAGCAACCCCAAGGCCTCGAACCCACCGAAGGCACGAAGGGCCCGATTGTCGACTAAGGCTAACGAGCTTGAAGAGTCCCGCATTGCCCTAAGTGCGATTTTCATCTTTTGTCCTTCGCCAGCCGCGATATTTACCGCCTGTAGAACATACCCTCTTCAACAATTTGGAGCGAATTCAAAACGAGGACATCAAGCCCGCCCCCGAGGGATCTCCCAGGCCCATCATGTATTACTCGCCGCCCGCTGTAAGTCCGCTTTCTTGGTGTTCTCTGGTCCACGATCGAATTTTCTTCCAGATCACGTCGTTTGACCTTTTGTCCCGCGACCTCTCCCCCCTGGCTCCCGCATTCATCGACACTACCGCCTCCCGGACCGCGGGCCCCCACACTCCTTCCCAAGAAGCCTTCATGGTTTGTCGCCGCCCTTCCGTCCACGCCGACGCCAGACTTACAGCCATCCAGGAGTTCTTCATGTGGCCGGAGATCCCCAGTCCAAGCAGACTCGAGGAGGAGTTGGGAGTTCCATCCGAGCGACCAGTGGGCTCCATTGCAAACGTAGGGCGGTTCTCCGTTCCCGGCTTACCATTCTAACTGGACCTCCATAGCGGGACCTTGTCGCGACGCGCACGCTGTGCAACCTTAGTGTCGATCAGAATGTCAGCCCGCCGGGCGCTGGTCCTGCTACTAGTCCACTGCTGCCCGCAATTGAGGTGACCGCGTTTCGTATTCCATGGAATTTATTCTGATGTTATTCTCAACGTCTCTAGCTTAGCACGGCCAAAGTATGGGCTACTTGCTTACTTCCGTCCAGGCGTTGCCTTAACTTTTGTAGACTGTTCGTGATAAGGCTGGAGGTGCCGGCCGTGTCGCGGGCGCGCCCTCGCAGTCGAACTTGGTACGGCTTTTCTCCATCCGCGAAAATCCTATTCTAACGGCCCACATAGGGCGTTCCCTCGCCGAAGGTTCCCGGTCCGTCTGAGGTACCGGTATTATCATTCCTCTTCGTTACTTGTTTATATGCTCAACGCCATTGTCACCTCTCGCAGGCGAGCAAATCACCCCGCACCGACGTCCGTAACCTCCTCACTTCGTCGAGAATCTCGCTCATTTTTTGCGTGTTTCTAGGCGACGGCCGACAAGACTCCCCGGAGCCCATTGACGCCGAGAAACCGGTAGCTTAATTATACACTCTCTTTCCGCATCTACTTCACTCTTCTGGTTCGACAACAAAATGTAATGTCAAGTTCTGTATTTTATTGTATGTACTCCTTGGATGTCTGTAGCGAATTTTATCACGATTTGGTTTCACGCGACCTCAGCGAGCCGAAAACTCAGTGGGGGGCATCCGGGTCTGCCCCACCTTGTCTCCCCGCTTGACGGAAGGTTGGGAAACACCAGGTAACGCATGACATTGCTCCCCCACCATCATGTACCGATCAGTCTAAGAGAACAACTCGCGAAAGGACGACAATGTGTTTAGTACCAGCATAGCATACATAACATGGCTCGATAAAGCATACTACAACTACGGACGATCCAGCTTAGACGGCAGGGGGCTTGGAGCCAGGCTGGAAGGTGTAGGTCAGCCCGCACTTGCCGCAGTACTGACGGTCGGCATGGAAGGCCATCTGTCCGCGAATAAGCTGCTGCGTGCGGAAATCAAGGGTTGGATAGGCTTACGAAGACGCCGGCACCGCACTCGGCGGTCGGGCACTCGCGGCGGAGGCGCTTGATCTTGCCGTCGGAGTCGACCTTGTAGTACTTGAGGATGGCCATCTTAACCTTCTTGCGCTTGTGCTTGATCTTCTTGGGGGTCTGGAGGGACATAGTGAGTACGCGCAGAACAGGCTAAAAAAACAACGGACGTTGTAGGTCTTTTTCTTACGCTTCTTGGCACCACCACGCAGACGGAGCACCAGGTGAAGGGTGGACTCCTTCTGGATGTTGTAATCGCTGAGGGTGCGGCCGTCCTCGAGCTGCTTGCCGGCGAAGATCAGGCGCTGTTGGTCGGGGGGGATCCTGACGAGACGTGAGACACAAGCAGATGGGATGGGGAAGCGTCGACATACCCTTCCTTGTCCTGAATCTTGGCCTTGACATTGTCGATCGTGTCCGACGACTCGACTTCAAGAGTGATGGTTTTGCCCGTGAGACTGGAAAAAAAGAAAGAGTCAGAACAAGGGCAACGGCGAAGAGGAGGATACACACGTCTTTACGAAGATTTGCATCTTGCGCGCTACGGACGCTTCGGTCTATCCAACGAAATCAACGATGAAGTCTTTGACAAAAGCAAGTGCCGGTTCTGTTCAAGGTGCAAATTTCTGTCTGTTTGGCTTTTGTATGGTAACCCTAACCCGACAGAACTGCAATTAAGGTTCAAGCCCAACAAGCAGCAACAGCCCTCAATTAACGCGTCCACCACCACCATGGACTCTGACGACGAGATGCTCGATGTCGAGCAGATTCCTACCGCGGCAAAGGGCAAGGGCAAGGCCGTCGACAAAGACCGCCCCTTTGACAACGACAATCTTCCCTGGTGCCGTTGCTCTCCGTCGCGTCTGGCCGCGTCTGACGCGTCTTTAGGGTCGAAAAGTACAGACCAGTCACCCTTGATGATGTCGTTTCCCACAAGGACATCACAACCACGAGTAAGCATCATCACTTCGACTCGGGGACAGCCTCTTATTGCCATAGTCGAGAAATTCATCGAAAAGAACCGCCTGCCACATCTCTTGTTCTATGGCCCTCCGGGCACGGGAAAAACCTCGACCATCCTCGCCGTCGCACGCCGAATATACGGCTCCGACTACCGAAAACAGATACTCGAGGTGTGTTTTTACCCTCCTTTCACACGTCGCGCTCACCCGGGCTCAGCTCAATGCATCGGACGACCGCGGGATCGACGTAGTGCGCGAGCAAATCAAGCAGTTTGCCGAAACGCGCACGCTCTTCTCCAAGGGCTACAAGCTCATCATACTGGATGAGGCAGACATGATGACCCAGCAGGCTCAGGCTGCTCTCCGCCGCGTCATTGAGCAGTACACTAAGAACGTCCGCTTTTGCATCATCTGCAACTACGTCAACAAGATCGCCCCTGCCATCCAGAGTCGATGCACGCGCTTCCGCTTCTCCCCCCTCCCCATCGTCGAGGTCGAGAAACGCCTCGACGGCGTCATCGAGGCGGAGCAGTGAGTTACACCCTTATACCCCTGTTCGGCTTACCGACGCGTCTGCAGCGTCAAGGTTACGCCGGACGGCAAGGCCGCGCTGCTGAAGCTCTCCAAGGGCGACATGCGTCGTGCGCTGAACGTCCTGCAGGCGTGCCACGCCGCGTACGACCTCACCGGCGAGACGGAGATCTACAACTGCACGGGCAACCCACACCCGGCGGACATCGAGACGATCGTCAACTCGATGCTCTCCGACGAGTTCACGACCTGCTATACGAGTATGTTTGTTCCCCTCCACCAATCTGCGAGCCTGACACGCAGCAGTGATTACCGCGATGAAAACTGAGCGCGGGCTGGCGCTGCAGGACCTGCTCACAGGCGCGTACGACTACATCGAGGGTCTCGAGCTGAAACCGCACGCCCGCATCTATCTCTTGGATTACCTCGCCACTACCGAGTACGTGCGCCCCCCTCAACCGCACTGTCGTGCTGACCCGCTAACAGACATCGCCTGTCGACGGGCGCCAGCGAGAAGATCCAGCTGACGGCACTGCTCGGCGCATTCAAGAACGCGGTCGAGCTATCCGCAAAATAAAATAAATGCTTTCTGTACATAAATGCTTTCGATACCAAGATACAATGCGCCCAATCTATGTAATGCAATATTAACCACCCCTACGCGCTGTCGGCGGGCGGCGCACGCTTCCGGAGGTCACCTACTGCGCAGCCTAGGCCCTCGTGAGAGAGCGCGGATTTGCACATTGCCACGTCGTCGCCCGCGAGCGACTGCTCCGCGCTGTCGCGGAAGCGCTCGGGCGAGATGGTGACGTGGTTTACGCCGTACGCCGAGAAGCAGTGTTGCAAGCAGCGCTCCGTGCGTTCCCACTGCTCGAGCGTCGTCCCCGGCGGGACGCAGACGTGCAGTGAGGCGAGGATGACCCTTTGTGTGCCGGTGAGTCAATATTGCGGGGCAAGAAGCGAGATACGCGTACGACTGGGAGAGAATCCACACGTGTAGGTCGTGGACAGCGAGCACGTCCGGGAGCTGCGCTATGGTTGACTTTCCCCGGGATAAACATGGCATGAAGATAACGCACGGCAAGCAGATCCTCCTTCACTTTGTCGAGGTCCAGCTCGACTGGCGCGGCTTCCAAAAGAATGCGCCCCGCCTTGATGGCTGAGATACTTATTAATGGCCGCGGGGGGCGGATGACACAAGGGGAACGCACTCATGGGGATGGCGCTGGCAAATATAATCAGGCTTATGCCGAGCGAGACCGCAGGGTCGGCGTAGAACCGACTCGGCGAGTGGAGTTTCCATATTAGGATCCCCGCCACTATCACGCCGACGTCTGTGCTGGATCATTAGCGCGGCGTGGCGGCGGGCAGCGCGCACGTACTGTTGATTGCATCTCCAAGGAGATGCACGAGCACCGCGACCAGCCCGAGATTAGGCTGCAGGGCGCTCGTCGGAGGGAACAGCGTGTGGTGGTGCTGCTCGTGGACGCCACATACGTGGAGCGGGTCTATGGCGGGGGCAGCGGAGGGCGCGGGTGCTCCGTGGCTGTGGCTGTGGCCGTGCCCGCCGTGGTCGTGCACGACCAGCACGCTCACGATGTTCAGGCAGAGCCCGACGCAGCCGATGATCATGACCTGCTCCGGTGTGTTGACGGGTTCGATATTAATGAAGCGCTCGAGAGACTGGAGGAAGATGGAGAGCGCCAGGGCGAGTAGGAAGACGCCGTTGAAGAAGGCGCCTGCGAGGGGTGAGAGAGAGCAGAAAATAAATTGGGGGGACGTTACCAACGAGCTCGGCGCGGTGGAACGCATAGGTGAAGCCGACGGTCTGACCCCAGCGGAGTTAGTCCAGGCAATATCGAAGGGAAAGTCAGCGACGCACGTTGTGGCCTTTGTCTTGCAGCTGAAAGTAATAGCATTAAGCGTACTTCGAACAAAGAAAGATTCAAACAAACATAAGCGGCGACGAACGCGATGGCACTGAAGGGCGCAATGTTAATGTCGTCAGACGCGCGGCACCGCAAGACCACTCACTAGGCTACGATATCCTGGGCAGCCAAAATGAGCAGATGAACATACGCGAGTAGAACTGACCGTACATTGAGGTAGTGGAACTGTTGGCAGTCGAAAATTCAGGATATAATTAGAGAGATGTCCGGGGAAAACAGTACCGCGTCAGCGATCAAGGCTAAACTCTTCGTACGGAACCCGACTAGAGCAACTTAGGTCGTAAGACATCACAACACGAAGAGACTGCGCACTAGCAATTTCAGCGACGAAGAAAGCGACAGCGATGGCGAGGACGAGAGCGAGTCTTGTGGTGGTCCTCATCGGAGAGTGGGCCGAGTAGGACGGGCCAGAACTAGGGCCTAGTGTAGACTGCTGGGGGCCACGCACAAACCGAGTGGGGCTTTACGGCATCGTCGTCACTCATCGCATTCGGGCATCACCGGCCGCCGGTCCGGAGGTCAAAGCGACGAATAGCAGGCCGCATAAACTCAGATACAGTTTATGCACCTTTGAAGAAATAAATAGAATTTGCCAAATCCACTACATTAAGACGCAGATTATGCTATAATTTTAAAGGAGTTTGAGCAGGCCCTCGCCAGCATCGTTGGAGTTGTAGCCCCAGCGGTCGGGATAAGTCTGGAAATTGCATATGAGGAGAGCGAAAATCGAAGAGTGAATCGACTGACCTGGATGTAGACGACGCCGTCCTCGATGACGGTCTCAATGGTGCTGTTAGTTTTCTCCAAGACGCGCACTTTGAACGTCTTAGTCTCCACCATCTCCTGGAGCCCCTCCTGGAGCATGTCGTCGTCCTTGAAGCCTAGGTCCCGATCGGTTAGCTGTGCGAAAGGAGGACAATCACCGCGCGGCACAAACCTTGGCGCTCGAGCTGGTACTTGAGGCCCTTGAAGTAGTTGAGAACGGTCGCGCCAATGCGGGCTTGCCAGTCGTTGTCCTTGAGCACCAACAGCGCCTTGTAGACCTCCTCGAAGTTGGGGTCGAGGGTGACCTCGGTGCCGACGAGCTTGTTTATCTCCTCGCGGACCTCGTCGACCTCGTCGTCGTAGTCGCTCTCGATGGAGCTCTTGGCGGAGAGGGAGAAGCCCTCGCGGGGGGCGGACTCGATGGCGGGAAGCATAGTGCTATCTACACCAGTATTAGCTTGTAAATCGTGAACAATATTGTGAGCGGTACATACCGAGCCAGTTGCAGTTGTATCCAAGGCGGTCGTGGCGGAAGAGGATGTGGTACACACCATCCTTGACGTCGGAGGAGATGGTCTCGCCTTTGTCACCGAGGGGGTTCACCTGCATGGTGTGTCAGATTGAACGGCTTCGGGAAGAATAACGAGAACGTACAGTGAGCGTGAGCTCCGACTGAGTGACGGCCTCGTTGAAGAACGTCTTGCCATTCTCGTCGAACTTCTTCATGAAGGCCTCGAGCGCCGAGATGAATCCCTCGACATATCTAAGCAAACGGATATGAATAATCTCGCCGAGACAAAATAAACGGAGGGTGACGCACCCTTTGAAGCAGGTGCCGGCGGAGGTGTTTCCCTCCTCCGCGTACGCCCAGACTTCCGCCGCATTAATGTTGATCGTGAAGTCAGTCCCAACAAGCTCCTTGATGCGAGCCTGGAAGTCCTCCTTCTTGGCGTCGAAGTTGTCACGAACTGAAAGAGATGTTAGAAAACTCGATGAAGGAACATGGCATCAGCTTACTGTCTTTGCGCACGGCCAAAGGCAGTTTGGCTATGGCAGGCTTGGGAGTGAAGGGGACAGCTTTGACCATTTTGAGAGATGGAGTGGAGGGAGAGGATGTTGAACTTTCAGTGCAGCGTACGCTGGCTTATGTACTTTCTGCGTCCCCTTTTCAGCTCCTGAGTGTGATAATAATAAGACAGATCTTTGATATAGCTTCATTCCTTGGCAGGAGAGACAGGGCCGTAGGGTCAACAGGAGGCTTAATGGAAGTACACAGTACATACATGACACGACCACGTGCGTGTGAAGTCACGAAAGCTGCGACTCGCGTCCTGGTTACGCTGGTTACGGAGCTGTGCATAGTAGTCGGTGTTAATTAACGCTGTACGGTACGATAACCGGACACACCTGTCTGCCAGTCTGTAAGTTATGCCAATGTACCGATTTCAGCGCCCATTTGACAGGGGATGTCTCTCAAGGTGGGGGGCGATCAGGGACGGTAACAAAATGGACGCGAAACGCCAATAAACAGAGCTCCTAGACTGGTTCAGAACCCCCCTGGCTCTTTCTCCAACCTAACCACCATGTCGAAAGAACTGTGCGTATTCCAGACAACTTGAGTTATGTCCAGCTTGACGCAATCGCATTCCACGTAGCCCGCTCAAAGTTCGTATGGATATCCGGGATCTGTGGGACTCGTCCAAGTCCTCGGTGCCTGATTCCGTTAGTTCACTGAACAAAATCCTCGGACACACGATTACGCCACGCGTCGAATGGCCCGTGATGTGGTCAGGTTTGAAGGAACGGTTCCCAGACAATACGGTCTTCGTGCCAACTGTCGTGCGTTACACCATTGCGTGGTATGAACGGTTGAGCGGCCGCCTTGAAAATGACGCGTACGCGGATTGGACGGAGCAACTTTTGAACGTGCTCGCAGACAAATCGACTCGCAAGGCCGTGTCTTTGCATATCGAGGTACGAGATTCGCGGAAATTATTTTGAAGATGGCGCTGACGAGTTCTCCAGCCCGCCGGACCAGGTATCACTCGGCCGAGCACCAAATGGAATGCCAAGCTCGCAACTTTCCATCTCTGTGTCCCAAACACCGAGCCCGTGTCGCAGTCCAAACTTGATTCCAGTTTCGACAAGGATTTCGAGAATCTCTTCAATACCGACGTCGACGCTAAAGATGATGATTGGGCCGACGTCGCGGTTGAGACACGCGCCCCCACTGTCAAGCCCCCCACTAGTGTTTTCGCCCCCAATGAACCTCCGCCTGTAGCACGCCTTCCAGTTCTGGACGCTCTTGCGCGCCCACACGAGCTGTTCACCGCCAATGGGCCATATATTCTCATCGTTGAGGAACGCGGGGCCATGATCGTCGTACAGTGTAGCCACGAGCCAAGTCTCGAACTTCTTGCGGCGTACCTCAATAAATGGGGCAAGTCGAACCCAAACGACAGTCTCAAGGTATATAACCCAACTTGAAATCGCTGTTTTGCTTGTCTGATTGCCATCTCCAGCGATCCATCTTGAAGGTTGAGCTGGTGGAATCGGAGTACTGCTTCGGAGTGATTGACACCCTCACCGTCGAGCGCGCGATGGCCAGAAGCAACAACGGACCCTCCATTAACCCCACCCTTATCCTGGCCTTTGTCGAGGGAGTTTTGGGATACAAGTTGACCAACACCACGGGTTCGTGCAGGACATATACTTCGACGACCCTTCTTAAGTAGTAGGCTGTGTACTTGGTTATTGCCAGTGGTTGAGAAATCGAAAAACAGTTCGGCGTTCAATCGGCGTTCAAGCTTCATTCACACCGGGATTACGGGAATTTCGGGACACCCGATGTTAGTTTCGATACGGCACGTGACCATTTCGGGCGCGCCGAAATGCATCGGCCTTCCCATATATAGCAAGCCCGAAGCATTTCGGCGCACCCGGAACGAACACGTGCCGTATCGAAACTAACATCGGGTGCCCCAAAATTCCTGTAATCCCGGTGTGATTGAAGAGGTCGGCGTTGCCTCGGCCTGACAAAGGCAGTGATGTGATTGGTGATCTGGATCACTCAGGCTCGAACCTTTTCCCAACCTCGATGTCTCTGTCAATGTTCGGCGGCGTTCGCCCACATTTCGCGCCAATTGCGCGACAATGCCGCCCGAATTGGTCAGCGGTCGGGTTTCAGTAATCCCTGCCCAGCATATAAAATACCTGGTAACCTTGAATGTCTGTTAAAAACCTGATTTCCCTGCAAAATGGTCCGAGTCCTCTTTCGAACTTTGTCTCTTGTTTTCCTGGTTCGAGAAGCATATGCCTCATTCCACGATTTTGGAATTCCCGCCTCTAATTTTACCGCTGAGGTCAAGGTATTCAACGTCGGAAACGTCACCCTCACGAACCTAACCCACGCGTTCCTCCACCCCGTGCTTCCGGGACACGAAACCACGACCGGCACAATGTATTCCTTCCTCGTGGAGCACACACAGACTCATCAATGCCTCATGTTTGACCTCGGCATGCGGAAAGACCCATTGAACTTCGTTCCCAGCATTGCTGCCGGGTTCTCCTCCGGAACGTTCATCTTGGAGGAACCCAAGGATATTACGGAAATGCTTCAGGAGGGAGGAATCCCTCTTACAAGCATAGATACCGTCATTTGGAGGTGAGCCCTCTTGATTGAACCCAGACCCTCACAGGATTTACTCATTTTACGCTCGCAGTCGTTCGGTAAGATTCCACTCCCAGCTCAAGAGTCGACATCTACATCTGATCGAATTTCTATAGCACTTCGATCACATCGGTCAGATTTCACTCTATATTTTAGTTTGACCGCCACTCAAGTTCTGGCAGGAGATATGTCTAAATTTCCGAACAGCACGGGGCTTGTAATTGGGCCTGGAACGGACATAGAGACTTTCCCGGAATCTCCCTTCGGTTTTTCACAAGCAAGCGATCTGACGTGAGTTGGCTCTCCCTTTCTGTGGAATTATGATATTCACTCTTGTGTAGAGGACACAACATCACCGAATTAAACTTCGCCGCCACGAATCTCGCCTTCAGTGACTTGAAGGCTATTGACTATTTCGGTGATGGAAGCTTCTATCTCCTGAACACGCCCGGTGTAAGTGCTCTGCATGCGCGATAGCCGGAGGGCGCAACCCACAGCACTTGCCGGGTCATAAGCGCTCTCGCACGCGTTACCCCTACCTCCTTCGTCTCCCTCGGCGGAGACACCTTCCACCATGCTGGGGAGGCCCGCCCGCGACTCGACTTCCAGAGGAACTTCCCATGCCCTGCGCACCTGTTGGAGGAGACCAAGACGTCGATCTCTACTGACTTCTTCTGGTCGCCAAAATCGCGCGAAGGCGCGTTCGATATGCACTCCCGCGCCGAGCAGCTTTTCGCCATCTCTGATCTCCCCGACTCGTTCTACGCGGACCCGGTGACCTCCCAGGTTTCGCTGGAGAAGCTCGCGAGATTTGATGCCGACCCTGATTTTTTTGTGGTTATTGCGCACGATAAGAGCTTGGAGTCGTCCCTCCCGTACTTCCCCGCGTCGCTCAACAACTGGAAGGCGAGCCGTCTGAAGGAGAGAACGGTGTGGAATTTTGTTGATAAAGCGAACCCTGCCTTTGCGTTCAGCCCGATGTGAGTGATGGGATAGGCCCTGTAAGCCATTGAGTAGGACAATCTGAGGCGATGGGATAAGCTGGCAAAGAATTCAAATACGAGCACTGACTTGCATAGCATTTCAACTACCAGTCTAGTAGTTTTTTTTACCAATGAAGCTAGCTAACTCGCGCTCTTAGTACTCTTTCCTCTAGCGACTTGAGCTTGAGAGTCTTTGCACTTGTGATCCGAGTGATCCGATCCGGGAAATCTGTTCTTCCAATCCTTGCGCAAACTTGCAAACTTGGACTCCGACTCGCACAGTAACGTATTGGCAACGGGCACCGTCGGCAATCTTGGAACCACATACCTATGACGAGTTTCACCCTGGCACTTCTCCCGGAGTCTTTCGGCACCGTAGTACACTCGACTTGGTCCAACCGCGCGGAATTCCGGATGACCGAGCGCAACAAATTCTCAGTGACGCAGCGGTTTTTTTCATTCTGAGTAATCTGGTTCCCATCTGACATCGTATAATATAAATACCCGGAGGATCTTGGGAGTTGGTCGCTAAAAAGTCCCAACATGCGTATTCTCTCGTTTTTACTAGTAGCCCTCGTTTTCGTGGTTGGCGAGACATATGCCTCGTTCCACGACTTTGGCATTCCCTCCTCTGCTGCTACTGTCGAGGTCAGGGTCTTCCATGTCGGGGACGTCACCCTCAAGAACAGCACCCACGCGTTCGTCCTGCCAGTGCTTCCGGGGCGCGAAACCATAAACTTCCCCATGTTTGCCTTCCTCGTGGAGCACAAAAAGACGCAGAAACGTGTCATGTTCGACCTCGGCATGCGGATAGACCCATTGAACTTCGTCCCCAGCATTGCTGCCGGTTTCTCCTCCGGAACATTCGTTTTGGAGGAATCCAAGGATATTACGGAAATGCTTCAGGACGGTGGAATCCCCCTTACAAGCATAAATACCGTGATTTGGAGGTGAGTCGTCAAAGCGCGCGCCCGTAACATTACTTATTTTACGCTCAAAGTCATTCGGTAAGATTCCGCTCCAAGCTCAAGGCGATATCTACATCTAATCAAATTTCGATAGCACTTTGATCACATCGGCAAGATTCCACTCCATATTTTAGTTTGACTGCTACTCAAGTTCCGGCAGGAGATATGTCTAAATTTCCGAACAGTACAGAGCTTGTAGTTGGGCCTGGGACGGACATAGCGACTTTCCCGGAATCTCCCACTGGCTCTTTACAAGCAAGCGATCTTGCGTGAGTTGATCCTCACTTTTTATCGAATTATAGTGTTGGTGTTGACCCCGTTTAGCGGGCACAATGTCACCGAATTAAACTTCGCCGCCACGAATCTCACTTTCAGCGGCATGAAGGCGATTGACTATTTCGGTGACGGAAGTTTCTATCTCCTGAACACGCCTGGTGTGAGTTCTCTGCATCTACTGCTATAACTGGCTTGCTCACGCGATGCACCAAAGCACTTGCCAGGTCATATAAGCGCTCTTGCGCGCGTTACCCCAACCTCCTTCGTCTCCTTGGGCGGCGACGCCTTCCACCACGCTGGAGAGGCCCGACCGCGACCCGAGTTCCAGAAGAACTTCCCATGCCCCGCGCATCTGTTGGAGGAGACCAAGACGTCGATCTCTACCGACTTCTTCTGGTCGCCAAAATCGCGCGAAGGCGCGTTCGATATGCACTCCCGCGCCCAGCAGCTTTACGCCGTCTCCGATCTCCCGGACTCATTCTACGCCGACCCTGTGACGTCCCAAGTTTCGCTAGAGAAGCTCGCGACGTTCGATGCGGACCCCGATATTTTGGTGGTTATTGCGCACGATCTGAGCTTGGTTTCATCTCTCCCGTACTTCCCCGCGTCCCTCAATGGCTGGAAGGCGAGCCATCTGAAGGAGAGAACGGTGTGGAACTTTGTTGACAAGGCGAACCCTGCCTTTGCATTCAGTTCGACGTGATCAATAGTTAATGTGTTTTCGATAAAGATGGAAAACATAGAGGATCGAGGAATGATGCATCGCTTCCAAATTTAGGTGCAGATCTATTAACCTGTTCGTCCATTTCGCGGGGAGAATAAATAGGTGAGAAGATCCTACTAAAATGCATTATCCTATCCAAGGTCTATGATCTAAAATCTATCTACATACGAAGTCTAAGAATGCACTGTCTAATGACTAACCGATGGGGAGTCTAGTCTAATATCTAACCAAGCGCCAAGCCACCCGATTCTTAAATACCCATTAAACGAAAGGAATAGGAAAAGAATGGTGTTAGTTCTTTTGTGGGCCATGGAGCAGTCGCTGCACCTGCCCCCACTCCACTTCATGGCGATCCGTTCCCTCTAGTTCTGTCAAACAAGGGAAAAGGCCACGCAGATAGTGCGCCATGGCGGCAGGGTCCGGAGGAGGGGCGGATGATGTGAATGTGGCTCCCGACAACGCGTTCGACGCGGCGGAAGGGGGGAGGGACGGCACGCTCGCGATGTTGAGCGGTAAAACTAGAGTTTCTAGCATTGGCATGAAGGAGGCGAATGCACGGAGACAGGCGAGGGTTGCCCGCGGGCTACTCGTCAAAGGGGTGCATTCGGACGAATGTAGATAGCCCAGGTAGAGGTGCATAAGACCCGGCCACCACGTGGCGAGCGCCTCGATATCTTCGTCGCATAGGTCGGGCATACAGGTCATGTCGATGGTGAGGCGGCGAAGATTACGAAGGGGGGCTAAAAGGCGTATTATGTCGAATGTAATCTGATTATTTTGAGGGCGAGTATTCTGTGCGGATGGATGGATATCTGTGCCTGTGCTGGTTGTGGGTATGGTGTCTAGGTCGATATCTTCTAGGTGGTGTTCTATGGTAAGGTCCTCGAGGGTTTGCGAAGCATTGGCCCTGATCAGGTCAAAGAGGCTGCTCCACACGACTGGGGATGCGGACGACGATGAGGTCGTGGCTTCAAAGCGCAGGGTGTGTAGACATCCCGGCTGTATTATTTTCAGCAGAAGCTCCAGGACTGGTGCTTGGGCACAGACATGGAGCTTCTGAAGGGACTGGAAATATCCAGCGTCCGACACGGGCAATGGCCAGGTCTTGGCGAGGTCGTCAATATCGAGATGGCCCGCCTCGATGTCAAGCTCAGCAAGACGGGGAAAAGCCGATATCGCGACCAGTGTGTCAGCTGTTAAGAAGGAGGCACCGGTACGAAGCGTTAAGCTACGTAAATTAGACATCTGGGAGATGCCCGCATTTAAGCGTTGGCTTGCGGAGCCACGTAGCCGAATGCGCTCGATATTGGTGGCCACACGAAGTATCTTCTCGATGTACTCGCTTGAAGCGTCGGCGACTCCCTTGTTTTTGAAACCGAAGTCCAGGTCAAGTTGTCTGAGGCTTGGAGACAAACTTAGGACCGCTGGGATGCTGTGCGGGTCTGTGGATGACAACCGCGTCGTTGTGAGCATGTTAAGGAGCGTAATTCCTGGTTTGGATAGTATAGATAGTAGTGCGGGATGAACTCGTGTATCGCGTCTTTGTGTGATATGTTTGACACGGACAGCATACAAGCTAAAAATTCTGAGGTCGAGAGGCCCTTCAAGAGGCACATTCTAAATGGGAATTTTTTTTGAGAGGTTTCTCGACGGCGGTTCACAATTTTTGACGCACGTAGACCCCGTCGACACAAAACAACCCCGGTATAAGGTTGAGCAAAGGTACAAGAGAACCAAGATGACACCAGATACCGTCCAATGCGGGGTCTCTCCAAGCCACACACGTCCTGGCAACGGCAGGGAGACATGCCGTCGGACAAAGGTCGAGGATTTGCCTGAGGACGTCGTCCAGCAGGAGAGCGGGGTGCATTCGCGGCGGAAGGTGAAAATAAACAGGTCACAACAGACACGGTTCCGCTTCCCCTTCCAACTCCACGAGTCAAAACGCGATGTGTGCCCAGCTGTTTCTTAACGGGAGTTATACCTACCTACCTACCAGAGCTTTCATCTGCAAAAATGGTGCATACGTCGTTCAGCTCGTCGCTTGTCTTGCTGACCTTTTCCTTCAGAGACCTATCCTGCTACAAGGTCGAGCCTACTTTTCTGTCTCTCATACTTCCATCTAAAATCCTTAGGCCATGAACGTCCTCTGACTCAAATAAAATTCAATGCCATGGGCGACCTACTCTTCTCGTGCTCGAAAGACCACGTCATAAACGTCTGGTACTCGCATAACGGAGAGAGGCTGGGCACATATGACGGCAACAATGGCGCTGTATGGACCGTGGATGTCGACTGTACTGTTGTTCGCCGTCCTGTCCGTTCGTCCAATTGACCGGACCTCCCCAGCCGAGTCTCGATTCTTGGTCTCTGGCGCAGCAGACAACACTCTGCGGTTATGGAGTGTAGCATCGGGCAAATGCCTCTACACGTGGGAGTTCCAGACAGCCGTCAAACGAGTCGCGTTCAACGAAGACGACACCAAAGTCGTGTGCATAACAGAGCAACACATGGGATATCAATGCGCCATCCGGGTGTTCAACATCAACCGAGAGGGCGACGGGACGGACCGTGCGTGGCTTTTCGCTTTGTTTAGAAAATGTTCGCTACATGTTCGCCTCTAGAATCGGAGGAGCCAGATTTCTTCTTCAACCCCATTGGAAGCAAGGTGACGGTCTGCGCCTTCACGCTGGTACCGAATATCATCGTCACCGGACACGAGTCGGGCAAAGTCGCGCTTTTCAACGTCAAGACTGGCGAGGAGATCGAGAACAACGAGCGTGCACATAACGACGTCGTCACTGATCTGCAACTTAGCAAAGACCG
Organism: Mycena latifolia; assembly: GCA_029289555.1. Classification (NCBI taxonomy): domain Eukaryota; kingdom Fungi; phylum Basidiomycota; class Agaricomycetes; order Agaricales; family Mycenaceae; genus Mycena; species Mycena latifolia. Next base: position 29,667 of record JARJLE010000278.1, on the reverse strand, counting down.
CACACATTGTATCACCAGCAGCAAAGACCAATTAGCGCGGATACACGACACTAAAACCTGCTGGTCATCAAGACCTATACGACTGAGACACCGCTAAACAGTGCCGCGCTGGCACCGACACGACCATATGTTCGCTCTCATCTTGTTCGTATTCATTTTGCCTGATTGGCTGTCTGCAGGTCCTTCTTGGCGGTGGGCAAGACGCAATGAAAGTTACCACTACCTCCCTTCGACAGGGTAAATTTGAGACTCGTTTCTGGCACAAACTGTACGAGGAGGAGGTTGGCCGCGTCAAGGGACATTTCGGTCCTATCAATACGTTCGTCTCGAGAGATCATATTGTGATTTGTTCACTGACACCAAACCAGAATCGCGGTACATCCGGCGGGGACGTGCTACGCGTCTGGGGGAGAAGATGGATTTATAAGGGTGCATCATTTCGACGAATCGTATTTCAAAGCGCAACCGTATGGGACGGTGGATATTGAAGACTGATCAATGCATGTTGATACAATTGTCGCAAGAAGACTGGGTTGTGAGTGGGACGACTTGACTCGAGGTAAAGTTGAGACTACTCGGCCCCGACAAAAGCACGTCCGAGGATACGTGCGCTCCCGTACGCCATGACGCGACTCTTAGCCCCTTCTCTTTCTTCTTGGTCTTATATTTTGTATTATGTAAAAGTCACCGGCAACACATCCCAACAAACGCCGAGGCGTCCATCGAGCTTCGCCCGCCTCAAGATACAAGGTGGTTCCGTGGCATTCCATATCGCCTTTTAAGTCGGGGTCTCGGATGTGTTCATTCCATGAAATCGTAAATGTCATTTAGTTCATGCACAAAATTCCGTGCGAATCCAAGATTAGTCTTGGCTGATTACAGATTAACATATAAAACAATCGTCCGAGTCCGTGAGCAAATAGTCTATGAACGCGCGCTGGCGGATGATGGGCGCTTGCGCTGTATTACATCGTCCTTGCTGCGCACATCGAGCGTCACCTGCAGGTCGTGATACTTCTGCAGATCCACCGCCTCGGAGCGCGCCACGCCCGCCGAGTCATTCGGCAGCCATATGATCGGCGGAGGCGCAATGAGCTCCGGCGCATACAGGATACTCGCCATCTCCTGCGCGTGGTCGGTGAACGACAGCGGCGGGAGATGCGGCGGTGCGTCGGGGTGTGTTCGTGCTGCGCGCTCGGTTGCAGTGAGGTCGTCAAGCGTCTCCGTCTCTGAGGGTGGGATGGGTCAGCACAACGCCAGGTAAGATGGGGCGAGAATACGAACTTAGGGGTATAGAGACTTGCTCAGGTTTGCGTGGGGGCATCACGGCCAGTGTAACGCTCATCATCTCGAGCACCGACGCCATCGAGCCGCGGGGGCGGTGGCCCGGGCGTGCGCTGCTCACGAGGCTCGCAGTCTCGTCGTCGACCGTCCGCCGCCGGGACGACCCCGCAGAAGCGGCGAACGAATCCAACGAGTCACGGGTAATCGGGGACAACGACCGGCGACCAGGAAGCCGTGTTCGGTAGATCACGTAGGCCTCCACAAAGATGATGACGAAAAAGCCGGTGCCAACGAGGACGCCACCTTCGATCCAGAACTCGCGGCTCAGGAAAATGAGTCCGAGGAGGATAGGTTGGAACGACAGAAGCGTTCCGAAGCGGCGCAGGAGCCATATCTGCAGCAGCCCTCCCGTCTGAGAATGTGTCCTCGCATATACATATCCGACCAGGAAACGATGAGCTGTCGGTGGACGTCAGTAGGTAGGTATTGAATAAAGGTGACGGAAATACTGACCAACGAGGGTGAGGAAAAGCAATATGACGACAGCAGGTGCAATGAGTGGGAAGATGATAGAAAACGTGGATGCAAAATGATAGCAAGGATACAAGCGCCCGTAGCGAAGGCGGGGTTGTATGTGCGAGGGTATACAGCTTGTAAAGTCGCGTGAGCAAGCCGTAATTGACGGAAAAATATGGAGTCTCACCTCGAAACCGTTGTCGTGGTGTCAGTGCATGCTTCTCAGAACGGAGAACGTGCCACAGTCGAACGGGTTGGAGAAGAAGCAATCCAGGGAAAATGATAGCGACGGTGAAAATTAGACTAAGCGCCAAGATGCCCATATAAATGGATCCATTCGCAACGGTCTCTGACTTGTCCGGACCGGAATTGAAGGCCTGGAGCGTATAGACGAGAGCGCCGACAGTGATGAGCCAGATCGCGCCAATCCCGACAAGGACATAGAACATGGCCTTGAATACGAAGAGCTGGCCGCCAGAGACCGAAACCGAGCCCCGGATGTGCGCTGACCCTGAATCGAAAAGTCAACAAATGCGGAGGAGAGGAGGCGATGGACGCACAGTTTACTATTGCGATGCAAAGGGAAATGAACAAGGTAGCAGCGACAGCAGGCGCGAGGACCGTGGCAAGACCGGAGGCAATGGTATCTTTGGAGGATAGTAGAGGTGATAAAAATGGCAGATAGTGGGCAACATCGGGTGCTGTCGTTAGGGAAAGCCCAGCGGCCGCCGTTACTGCAGGGAAATATATCAGTGGGTGAGATAGGAATAAAAGGCGAAGCACTTACATCCCGCGGCAAGCAAAACCGCCGCCACACCGAGCAAAGACCAAAGGACCACGGTATCCAACGGTCCGCGCTCGTTCTGCAGCACATCCCACCGAATATCCTCCTTGGCCATCCCTTCGATTATCTGGATCCCCTTGATAAATCGCAGGCCGCGCCCAATCAGCAACCACCCTTTAATCCTGACGCCCTCCGCAATATCCTCGTATCCTGCGCTCTGCGCGTCGGCGATCTCGTTGTTGATCGCCTTGAGGCGCGAGCGCCACTGGGTGATGTCGCTGTATACGACGCCGAGGTGGTCGAAGTTGATCCCGTCGTGCGGGCGCACGAACGGCTGCGAGGGCTGCAGGCGCATGTGCGGCGGCTGAACGCCCGGCGAATCGCCCTCCACGGCGTCTGACTTCCGGCGTCGGAACGGGAACGTCTCGCGCTTCGTGCTCGACGACGGCACCTGCTCGTACTCGCCCCGCGGGCTCGACGCCGCCGCAGACCCGGACCCCGAGCGCTGGCCCCGCCGCTTGAATGGCGACGATGGGCCAGGCCCGTTGTCGACCGAGTCCTCCACGCGCGGGCGATCCTTGAAGATGTCCACCCAATCGCCCTTCTCATCGCCGTCCGTCTCATCCAACGACTCCATCCCGTGGTTGGGCCCGTACTTCGCCGGGTCTGGGATGAAGTACCCGTGCTCGTCGATGGTGTGGCCGCCGCCCGTAGGCCCTAGTTCGCCCGTCTGATCTACCCGCACATGGCTGCCCAGGGGTAGGCGCCCGAACGTTGCGGAGTTGCGGTTGACCTCTTGGAAGCGGCTGCCGATGAGGCGCGAGTTGATCGTCTGCGACAAGGAAGGCTTGTCTCCGCCGGCGTCTGCCACCGCGCCCTCTGCATCGAACTCGCCGCCGCTGACGCCATGGACGCGATGGAGCTTGTAATACAGCGAGGGCGCGACAAACGACGTCGGGGCAAGGGACGAGGCGGCAAAGGCGGGATTCACAGACCGTTTCCGGCGCGGTTTCTGGCAAGTATGAGTGCGGGGAAAGAGGAGAGATTAGACAACATACCCGCGTAGATATGTTACGGAGAGGCTGCGGATGGCTGATGTACGGTCGGCTAGAGTCCTTCGGAGTCGGAGGCTCGTACTCGGCGATGGACGGGTCCGGGGTAGTGAGCCTGAACGAGGATATATATCTCGTTTCTGCGATTTCCAAATTGTCTAGAATCTCGTCGCGCTCGTCGATAAGTAACGCCAGGCGCTGCGTGTCGCTGGCACACAGTCAATTGCCGGCTGAGAGGAGAAAAAATAACACGCACCAGATCGAAAAAACATTCGTAATGTCGATTTGCAGCGCGTCCTTTTCCTCCTGGTTCGGCTGGTCCTCGCGGTTCGGGCTCCGACGTCGCTGCCCCTCTGATCCGTTCCGCATGCCCGAGCTCAGGCCCGACTTGATGACAAAGTCCTTGAACCGCTGTTCGCCCCACCCCGTAAAGCCCGGCGCCTTCCGCGCACTAAGCCACCCCATCTGTTTCCCCTCGCAGCGCAGCTCAATCCACCGCTGCCGGTACGCAATTAAGCGGTTAAGCTCCTTGACGATCTTCCACAGAGCAGGCAGGAGCGCGAGGACCAGCACTAGCACCGTGAGGACGATAACCCTGATGCGGAGGTGCTCCGGGTCGCCCGCGCCGGTGGCGACCGCGCGGGTCTGCAGCAAGTTGATGGTCGAGACGTTGGCGGACCCGCTGTCGAGCGCGCGCAAAAGCCGCATGAGGCTGAGGTCCTCAAGCGTCGAATAGGCGCCTCCGAACGTCGCGGAGGATGGCTGGTCCGCGAGGCATGGCATCGAGACCATGTACAGCGGCAGGGCGCCGGCAAGGCCGAGGAGCGCCCAGCCGAGCGCAATGAGGAACGCGATCCAGATGGAGCGTTGGCTGAGCTGCTCGTCTGCCGGGAATAGTGCGGCGTCTTCTGATGGTGATCGGCCCATATTCGAGACGTCCGACGGAACTGAAGGGACGAGGGAACAGGTGGGTGGAGGAAAGCGAACAACGACGAGGAGAGGGGTTTGGGCCGCAGACTGGGGACGTATTAGCCTAAAGAAATTAATTTGGTTGAGATAAAGAAAAACTGACTCTTGCTCAACAAACCACTCTCGTAGGCCATATACCTGCCTGAAGCGCGGTCGAAGTATCGCGAACAGAAGCTACAACAGATCAGCATTGATAATACCGCGAAAATCACGACGCACCCATATCAACAGACCGATGAAGCTGGGAATGATTATTGACGCCAGCAGGCCATTTGTAGAAGAGTCCGTCCCCGACCCAATGCACACAGGGTTGGAGTTGGAGTTGATCTGGTTCGGAGATATGGTGGTCGTGGCGATTGCGTCTGTGATGACCACAGACTCTGCGACCGCCGTGAAAGTTGTAGTCGCCTGTGTGATAGTTGTGGGGAACGTCGAGGTGAAAGTGGTGAGGCTGCCCGTCGCGGATGGCGTCGTGGTGGGTAGTATCACGCTCGAAAACGAGGCAGAAGGCGTCGGGGTAAACGCGGAGGAGGATGCGTGGGAGGAGGACTTGGATGAACCTGGGTCTGTTCCGGAGGGTATAAAAACGGAGCCGTTGCTTGTCGTATACCAGTTTTGCTGGATAGAGAGTGATGAAGTCATTTTGTGGTCGTGAGGTCAGATTAAGGGTCGTAGAGAGGCCCTGACGATTTGGTTAGCAAAAAGCAGGTTCGGGCATGCATTTTTTAGATGTTTCAACACCGCGTACCCGAATAGGAAGCGGATGCGGCAATTCTTTGGCCACCACAACCACGGCGTTTCGCGAATCCTTTCACCGCTAGGTCTTCTCTACCGTCTGGATTCTTGTCGCGGAGAGTGAAGGTGAGAACGAAGAGAGCGCTTAGATAATAACGCGTAAAGGGTGCGCGCGTGGAGTTTTCCGATGAGGTCACCTCGATGTTACCCTGGGAACGCGACGCTCCTTCGGTCCTTGTTGAAAATTGACAGCCTATCCTGGATCGTTCCTGGCCGTTCTCTTGTTACATATCTGGACCTTTCTCGAAGGCATTTCTGGTGACTGGAACAAGACTCGGATTGGACTCGATTCAATGCTGCAAGCGCCTGGAGAAACTTTTACTTAGGAGGAATTCGAAGACAACCAAGTCGACTGCATGAGAACTGTCATGGTCGTCGCGCGCAACGAGCGGAACGTCGATCGAATAACTAAGAGATATACATCCGCAATTTGACATGTCTCAGGTTCATGAAGCTTTTCTAAGGGTTGCTTTCAAGTTATTGTTTGTTAGCAAGCCAAACTACGCCCAGAATTCTTGCGGGGGGCTAAAGGATTCGAACACTCGAGCGAGGCACAGATAGTCCAGAACTGCCTCCGCAAGACCCAACGGCCGAAGCAGTCTGCGGCTTCGGCCGTTCATCAAGATGCCCAACGGCGCCGGCCCAGGCCGTTGGCGGCGGCAGTTCGCAGTTTGTCCCTTTCCTCCCACAGAATCCCATCGAGCTGAGCATCGGAGTATATGGGCGTAAAGCAAGCAAGAGGGACTAGTCCAACTGGAGGAGCTCCTAGCTAGTAGTGGAAAATGTTTGTGCATTAGTGGCAATTGAATAAAAACCGATAGCAATAATAGAGAAATCGTAAAGGTCGTTAAGAATTGAGAGCGCTCTAATCTTCAGCAGCCTCTGCCTCCTCCTCAGCAGGCTCTTCCTCGCCCTCCTTTTCACCATCCTCCTTGGCACCATCGCCCTTGGCGCCCTTGCTTCCGATGACGGTGGCATTAATTCTGCAAACAAGTGAGGACTTTGAACCAATGCAGCCAAGAAATGGTCTAGACGCACGTCAGCATGACAGTGACCTTCTCCTTCTCCCCGCCCTCGGGGTTGAGCAGCTCAATTGTGAGTCGTTTGTTGCCCTTCCACCCGTAGCTGCCGGTCGAGAACGACGACGGCACGAGGGTGACACCGCCGAGGTGCCCCGGGTCCTGGGGGGCTGCGGGAGCGGTATCCGCGTCGGGGATGCTGGGTGGGGTGTGCGTGAGGTTGACGTGCAGCGGCAGCGCCTTGTTCATAAATGCCGTTGTTGGGATCGCCTGTTGCTCGTGAGTACTTGCCTGAATAGAGAAGGGGAAGGCAGCGGACCTTTGCGCCCTTTTTGGCCCCGCCTTTCTTCGCCTTGGAGGGGGTGGCACCGGTGTCCTTCTTGGCGACTTTGGAGGCGCGCGTGGCTGGGGCATCGTCTGCACCTCGTTTTGTTCCTAATGAACAAGTGAGCAGAGGCGACGAGGAGAGTAGGAGAGAACGCACCGGCCATTGTAGGATTAGTTTGTGGAGGGTGGTTGTGGTGGTCAGGAGAGAAAAGCAAGCGAGGGTCCAAGCCCTCGTTCGAAATTGGTCACGCGTATCCCTAACAACGGATGACGACACGCGTCTACGCGTCGACGCGACTGTGACTGAAACGTTGAGTCACATCGCGAGACCTCTTCCCGAACGCTCATCATCTAGGCTGAATGGTCCACCCGCTCACTCCGTACGCCGTGCATGGCCAACCCTCAGTTGCTACGAGCGTCAGTGACTTAGATGCCCTCGCCCCGTTGGCAATCGAAATATTCCGTCATGTATGATTCATATGCGCTCAATATGCGCTTTCGACTCCTCAATCCACTTGTGTGAATGATACAAGTCATTTCTGCGGAGTAACGACGAAAATTCGAGATGTTAGGCAAATATCTCGAAACTCGGAGTGAGAGAAACTCGCTGAAAACCCTCCCTCGCGTCATCTGCAAATGCACGCTCCTTCAGAATATCTGTATGTTTTCATATTCTTAAACCTTACTTTTCCGCCGATGATAACGGCAGCACCCTATCTTTCCTCAACAGAAGCATGGACGGCCTCAAGCCTTATCTTCCGTCGCGAATGTTGCGAAATGTCCTGCTCGGTTATTTGCCTACGTCTAAAATAAAGAACAAAATAAAGCAGCACGGTCCCCTATTATCGTGATGTGCGGCTTTCTCCGCGTTCCAGCGCCAACAATCGAGTCCGACTTTACTGGGGAAAAAAACATTGCTCATCGTTCACCAACACTTTACGTCTCGTTCCTCGGAGTCGACTTGCAGTGGGATTTCTGGCCCCGTCGCAAACTTATCTGCATGACAGCGACGCTCTCGGTATTCAAGCTTCTTCTGGAGCGGTAAATGCGCAGTGCAAGAACCTAATGAGGAAGACTCATCCGGGTTAGCTCGCGCTTGCTGGCAGCTGTTTCCCAAGCTGGAACACATTATGTTGAGGATATAAATCCTGGCGTCCCGTTGCCTTACCCGGCGTTGACTGCTGCGTTCGTTCCCATGGGCCAGACGACCGGGGATGCGAGGGGATGCGCCCAATTCGGGCGTGACGGTGACAGAATGTGTTTAACGGAGCCTCAGATCCTGACAAAATCGCGGATGGCACGGAATGCAAAGGCCGAGGATGACGAGTGTATTAGATCTGTATCCGCCTGCGCTGTGGTCGATTTTCTTTGGTAATATCGAATATCTAGACGGCTGTAGTGGCTGTGCTGCAACCTTTCTATGTTGCAAGGAATTGTGCGAAGGACGACGCGCTCATTCTCCTCGATATATACCCCTGCTCATCCATACTCATTCCACATCGGCGCCAGCTTCGCTCCAAAGCCTCCAATCCGCTTTGCAGGAGAGAAGCCGCGGGTCCCGTTTCCCCCAGATGGAATATTAGGCGCCTGGCGCGATAAGATGCTCGCGCACCCCAAGGCAGTCCCGACGAAGGAGGCCGGCGAGGACTTCTTCTTCCACGTGAACGTGTGTCGGTGTGCCTCCTGCGAGCGAACTAAAGCTGATCTCGCGCGCGCCGCCAGATGCGCAATAAGTCGGTAGCTATGGTCTTCGTCTGTCCCTGGGCGTGGTGTGGCTCATGCCATGTCGCTCGCTAGGGTGTTTGCCTCGGCGTCGCGGACGGGGTCACCGGCTGGCTCGAGAGCGGCGTCGACCCAGCATTGTTCTCGCAAGCCTTGATGTACCATGCACACCGATACTCTCGGAGTGCCTGGGCAGGCGAGCCGGAGGTGGACCCCACGCTGGACTACGAGGAGCGGGAGCAAGTGGAAGGCTGGGAACTGACGCCGTACGAGTGTATGGACGTGCGCGTATTTTCCCTCTGGTTTCCCCAATTCTCACTCCCTCCTCGATAGCTCGCGTATGGCGGAGTATTACGAGAAAAACGCGTTGAAGCAGGTGCGCTTTCTCGCCTTAAAACACGGGCATCGCGTTAACCGTCGCCTTTAAGGGTCAAGTACATGCTGTCTCGTTACATTGAACTCTGCCAATGGTCTGCTGCGAGCTGCCAAGTAAGCGTGGTTTCTCTTCCGGAACCATCTCCAACCCTCGATTTTTTTTTAGTTTGGGTGACAGCGGTTTTTCGATAATTCGGGCGTCCTCGATCCTTTACAGCCAGCCCGTCCAGACTCACTTCTTCAATTGCCCCAAGTCTGCACTCGCCTTGGCCGTTCTCCACCTTTTGTTGATGCAAGGCAATGTAGACAATTGACAAAACTACCGCCGCCCACTGGAAAGCGGTTTACCCGCGCCTGCGTGGACTCCCCCCGGGAAGCTGAGACGTATCACACGCAACTGTGCGATGGGGACATAATCGTCGCCTACGTGCGCTCTCTCTCGCTCCTAAACGGATTCGCCAGTTGACGGATTTCTGCAGACAGACGGTCTAACCGACAATGTGTTCCCGCACGAGCTCGCCGAGATATGTTCCCCGGATCCAGACGCGCGCGCGTCAGATGACGCGCAAGCGCAGTCCATGGCGGACCGCCTGGTCATCCATGCCCGAGACTGCATGGCGGCCAAGACGCGCGTTAGCCCATTCGAACGTGCGCCGTGTCATTTCGCTATGTCCATGTTCTCGAGATTAATCGCAAGCGATGGTCCACAGGGCAGGCGGCGCGAGAAGGGATGTTTTTCCCGGGCGGCGTAAGTCCCTCTGTGAATCGCATCCGCGCACACACGCTGACCTGATTCCGCCGTCCCCAGAAACCAGACGAGTTGAGTTGCTTGTTTCACGATTTGCTCTGCGACTGAGAGGGAACGAACGCGCAGTGTCACGGTTGTCGTCGCCCTTGTGCGCGAAACTGAAGTCTAAGGGCTCCAGATGCGCGTACTATTCTGTAGAGTGGAATTTAAGTTATTGATTCGATGTATGTATTGTATGCGATGTGTAATGAGCCTTGAGAATTGTTTTTTTCCCGTGCCCCGTCATTTGCTCGCGATGAGGTGCACAATGCTACCCGTCGTGTTGCTCGAAGGAAGCATTAGGTATATCATTCGGGTGGAGGGCGTGCGTCCGCTGAGTCGTATGACATCCATTCAAGCGAACCGCCATCCTCGTCCAGAGACACATTGACTAGTGATAGTACAGGTTTATATCAAGAGGGACCAGCCTGAGTGAGACTATCATTGTAAGCATGTGCGGGACATTGAACGCATTCGTAGCGCACCGTCCTCAATCCGACGACAGATTCAGGTCCCGCGTGCGCACTGAATGGACGTGGAGAAGCTATTGCAAGGGCTGGTCATCCGAGTCCGGGGATCCAGATGGCGCATCCGCGACGGATCCAGCGGGCGCATCCGCCTTTGGGGCTGCTGGGCCCGGTCTTTTAGCGGGCGGGTTGCCGGAAGGATAATAGATCTCTTCTATGACTTTGGGGGGTGAGGAAACAGCGCGTCAGTCAGAAAACAGGGATGCCACGAACCGCAGAGGAGGATGAATAAGAAAATCAGAATGGGCCCTGGCGTCGTACTATCAGTAGCCGCTTGTGGTCTGCTCGGCGGGGGGTGTTGGGGTTGAATACTACTTGATGGCCATTCAGCGGCAGAGACCGGGCCCTTTTTCGTCTGGGCGCGGGGAACCGCCGCACCCAGAGCGTTGGATTTAGATATGGCATCGCGCAGCCGAGCCCCCTCTTCCTCCTTCCCGTCAATTCTAAGTTCAACGTCGGGCCCGATGTTGATATGTGGGAGGATGTAGACTCTGCCTGGGCGGGCGACATCGCGGTGCAGATGTCGGAGATGGATCGCGCCCTGCTTCCTAGTGGTCGTCGAAATGAGGCGGAGCATGGCGGGGCATGCTACGGGCCACTGGAGAGGGAGATCCCGGTTTGGCGCTGTCTCAACGTAGTGTGGGAAACTCCTTCCTGATGGGGAGTAGAGGTGGTGAAGAGGTAGACGGCGCTACAATACTTCAGAACTCCCAGGTTGGAACCTGAAGGACCGCACATATCTGCTGCCTATTTCTCTTTAGATTTCTCTTTAAATTAAAATTTTTCGTCGACCGTTGTGAAAGAATAGACCGCGTTTGTGTATAGTCGCAATCCATTATGAACATCTCCCTCCGGAACCAGCACGGCCACCGCTCGAGCTGTGTCTCGCGCCAAGTGGTGCAAGCGACGGCAGGAGGAACGATTTTTGCCTCCGCGGATTCAAATCTCATCCATTGGTCCGACGAAGACCCGCGTCCTTAGCCTAGTCGTACATGTATATGTCGGTATTCAAGATATGCACAAGCAAGAGCGTCCCGCCTCTGGCTATTGACGTACGCTCCCGCATTAGACGCGTCACAGCCTGTATTGGTCGATTTCGGGTCTGGTGTGCAGACTCGGATGGGCACGGCACGGAGGACTACTGCAGGGTCGGCTCATCCGCGGGGGGCGCGTCCGGCTCTGATGCTATGTTAATGCGATGCTAACGACTAAAACGTGCTTGCGCACCAGAAAAGCCGGCGTTGAAGGCCCCGCCCGATTCCAGGCCGGGGTCCGCGGGGGCAGCGCCGGCGACCTTGGTGGCCGCGGCAAATTTCAGGATGGCGCGGAAGACGCTGGTGACCGTAGTGAGCCGGTGGTAGTCGTGCTCGAGGAGGGTCGCGTGGATGGCCTGGCACGTGCGCAGCATCGCGGCGGCCCCCGCGTCGCCCTGCGCCAGCGCGCGCTCGAGAGCGGCGTCGATTTCGGGCGGGAGCGGGCCGCGGAAGACCAGCATGAAGGCGCGCAGGTGGGCCGCGAGGGCGTCCGGCTCGAGCGCGTCGAGCGTGGGGGCCTCGCGCGCGAGGCGCTGCATCTCGTCTCTGTAGCCGCCGAGGAGCTCCCAGGTCCTCCACGTGAAGCGCACGACTTATTGGCGGTGAGCACGCACATACATCTGTAGATAACGGGGACGGCACGCACTGAGGACCGCGCCGACGGTGAAGGCGAGCTGTTTGAGGAACCGTCCGAACAGCGCCGAGAGGTCGATGTGCACGACTTGGAATTCGGGCTTCTTGCCGGCTGGGTCGGTGACGCTCTCGATGCGGATGGACGCTCCTGGGGTTTGCTTTTGCTTTTGCCTGTGCCCTGAGGCTGGGAGTGGTCTTGGTCTGGGGAAGAATCGTTGTTGCTCTATGGTTATTTGGGGCCCGATGTCGATGTGGTGGAGCATGTAGACTCTGCCGGGATGCGCGACATCGTGGTGCAGACGGCGGAGAGGGAGGGCGCCCTGCCGCCTAGTGGCCGTCGCAATGTGGCGCAACATGGCGGAGGCGGGGAACCAACAGCGGCGATAAGATAAGATTTCGTGTTGTTTGGCGCTGTGTACTTGCCGATCTTTTTCTCCTCCTCCTCCCGTCGTCGACGCGGGGCCCAATGGCCACATTCGCCAAGAGCACATTCAACGCGGCACGGTACGCGGCGTCGCGGCCCACGTACCCGCGGTCTCTCTTCGAGACGATCCTCAACTACCACGAGAAATCCCTCGCCCTCCCAGGCGCCAGTGCCGAGTGGAGCCACGCCCTCGACCTCGGCTGCGGCACCGGACAGGCGACCGTAGAGCTCCTGAACAGCGCGTCAGTGCAAGACGGCGACGAGCTCTCGCGCGGGTTCGAGCGCGTCACTGGCCTCGACCCCAGCGCAAAGATGATCAAGGAGGCAACCGCCTATGCTGCCACACTGGGCGCGGGGGCCTCCACGCTAAAATTCATACAGTCCCCGGCAGAAGACCTTAGTGCGTTCCGCGACGAAAGCGTCGATCTGGTCATCGCCGGTACGCGGTTTTGCTGTTTTGTTTGACTCCGGCAAAGGTGCTTACAGCGCACACGCAGCGCAAGCGGCGCATTGGTTCGACTGGCAGCGCATGTGGCCCGAGTTGTCGCGCGTTCTGCGCCACGGCGGCACCGCCGCGTTCTGGGTGCGCGCTTACCCCCGTTTATATTCACTGCTCTCGCTCACTCACCCGCGCGCACAGGTGTACTCTGAGTTCCGGCTCCCGCAGTACCCGCAGCTCACGCCGCTCATCACCGAGTACGCGCAGGGCACGGACCGCCGCACGTCGCTGGGCCCGCACTGGGAGCCTGGGCGCGCGATCCTCAATAACCACCTCCTGGACATTGTGCCCCCGGCTACAGGCTGGGCCGACTTTACGCGCGTGTTCTTCACGGGGGACTACTACCCGGACCTGCCGGGCCCGCAGCTGGAGGTCATCCTGCGCAAGAGGATGACCTGGGGCGGCGCGGGGCTGCACGGGTACCTGCGCACGTTCAGCGCGCTGCACCGCTTCCAGGAGGCGTTCCCCGCGGACCGCAACCACAAGGACGGAGACATGGCCGTGCGGTTCCTCAAGGAGCTGATGGCCAAGGCGGAGGTGCCGCTGGGCGAGGCGGGCGAGGCGCAGGAGGTCGAGGTCGAGTGGCCGCTCGCGCTGATCGTCGCGCGCAAGGAGCTCGACCCGCGCGACCCGTGGCTTGTTCGGAAAAACGACCTGCGCGGGCGCATCGGGGAGGTGCAGAGCGAGTACAACGAGAAGCATAACGCGGACACGCCGCCGGCGGACCTGGAGGCGATGACGGCGCGGATGGACGAGTGGATCGACGTGCAAGAAAAGGTGCTCGATATGGTCGAGGAGGACCTGGAGAGCCTGCCGGCGACGGTGGACGGCGAGTACGAGGCGGGGCGCGAGCGGTATGTCGCGCACGTGGAGGAGATCGGGTCGACGGTGAACTGGCACATTACGTTCCGGCGGGCGTTCGACTATGCCCTGGAGGCTGCGCTCGCGGCCGAGGAGGAGGTGGGGCGCGAGAACATCGAGGCGGGGGTGACGCGCTGGTTGCAGCTGATGGAGCAGCGGGCGCTCGAGCTGGCGCCGGCGGTAGGGCGGGACAACATGGAAGAGGCCGCGGACCCGCTGAGCGCGCTGGCGCTGACGGAGGAGCAGCTGGAGGGGCTGACGGACGAGGAGTCGGCGGCGTATGAAGAGGCGTCGGCGGTGGGGAACATTGTGTATGTGATCCAGGAGATGCTCGAGGCAATCGACGACGAGCCGATCTCGGAGCTGGTGCGGGAGATGTACATCTCTGCGCTGAGCGAGGCGACGGCAGAGGCGGTAGTCGACGAAACGGAATTTTAATCGACGCGTTGTGTTTGCGAGAGTTTGTGTGCGTGACCGCGACTGCCTTCTCCGCCTTCCGCCACCATGAAATTGGCCATCGTCGGGGGCGGGCCCTCTGCATTCTACGTCGCATCGCGGCTGTTATCGCGGAGCTCAAACCCGAAGCTGGGGGTGCACGTCTTTGACCGGCTGTGGGCGCCGCACGGGCTGGTGCGCTACGGGGTCGCGCCAGACCACCCCGAAGTCAAGGCGAGTCCTGTTTTTCTTTGTGCGCCCCGTGCCCCGCTGACCCACCCCAGCGCAGAACTGCACCCACAAATTCGACGCTGTCGCCGCTGACCCGCGCTTTCGCTTCTTCGGCAACGTCAACGTCGGCGTCCCCCGCCCCCCCGGCTTCGAGCACGCCGTCCAGGTGCCCATCGCCGATATCTACAACACCTACTCGCACCTGCTGTTCGCGACGGGCTGCACCGTCCCCGCGCGGCACGGCGCCCTCGGCCCGGGGTCGCCCTTCTGCATGCCCGCGCTGAGCTTCGTGCACTGGTACACGCAGCACCCGTCCGCGCCCCCGGCCCCGCCGCTCGACCAGCTCGAGCACGTCACGCTCATCGGGAACGGCAACGTCGCGCTCGACGTCGCGCGCATGCTCCTCGCGCCCCCGGCGCACCTCGCCAAATACGACGTCCCCGCGCCCGTCCTCGCGGCGCTCGCGCGCTCCGCCGTGCGGCACGTGTCCATCGTCGCGCGGCGCGGGCCGCTGCAGGCGGCGTTCACCGCGAAGGAGCTGCGCGAGCTGACGAACCTGCCGGACGTCGCGATGGTGCCGCTCGACCCTGCGCTCCTTGCGGTCCCGCCGGGGACGGTGCCGGCGCGGCAGCAGGCGCGCGTGCTGCAGCTGCTCGCGCAGGGCTCGCGCGCGAATGTCGCAACGGCGCGCAAGACGTGGGCGCTCGAGTTCTTCAAGGCGCCGACGGGCGTCGAGGCGGACCCCGCGGGCGGCGCGCGCCTGCAGCTCGTGCACACGGCGCTCGACGGCGAGGGGCGCGCGGTGCAGGGGGAGCCGGCGCCGCCGCTGCGGACGTCGCTGGTGCTGCCGAGCCTGGGCTTCCGCGCGGAGCCGGACGCGCCGTTCTTCGACGCCGCGACGGGGCACCTGCGGGCGGAGGGGGGCCGCGTGCTGGGGGCGGACGGGAGGGGGGTGAGGGGGGTGTATGCGTCGGGGTGGGCGGCGATGGGCGCGCGGGGGGTGCTGGCGGCGACGATGATGGACGCGTACGGCGTCGCGGATAGGATGCTCGCGGATACGGAGGCGCGGGGAGAGGCGTCGCTCGGTCCTCCTACGGGTGTTGAGGCGGACGGGGGTGCGGAGCCGCTGATGAATCCGACGCCTGCGGACGGCCTGCCGCCGGCAGTGGTGCAGGCGGGGTGCTCGGCGGGGCGGGTGGTAGAGTACCCGCAATGGAAGAGCGTCGATGAGGAGGAGGTGCGGCGCGGGGCGGCGCTGGGCAAGGAGCGCGAGCGCATGCAGTGGCCCGCGGCGGGGAAGTTTCTCTGGGGGGACGACTAGGTACATTATTTAATCCCCTACTCACTGTATAATAGCTTGACGAGATCCTATAACATTAGATGGTAAGACCCAAGATACCTGAAGCATTTTCCACTGGACATGTTCAATCCACTGCGTTTTCTGCAATTCTCTCGGTCTTAGGTCACAGAAATCCTCAAATATCTCACCTATATATGTGTGCGATTGATACTTTGTCTATCAGGTCAGAGATAGTTACTCGTCCTCTGGCCCACCTATTTCTGGGACGAAAGTTTCACGTTTGGGATTAAACACTTGATGGCATTGGACCGGGCACTGAACTCGCGACTCTTTCAGAGAGCCATTGTATTTCCTAGGCTCTGTAGTACATCTTGGGTGAATTCCGAAGACAGATCTAAATTTATTATTGTTTACGGTCAAAGCGATTTCTCTCGTGACGATGGCAGGGAAACGGCGGGTGTCGTACATGATCCCGGCGGCCAGCGAGCCAGTGCCGCGGCTGGCCCTGCCGCCGCCCAGCGCGTCCCGCCTGGGCCTGGTGCGGCCGCTGCTGGTGCTCGGCGACGGCCAGCCCGCCACCGACGCCGACGCCGCCGCCCGCGCACGCCATCCCCGCCACCGCCTCGGCGTCGCCGCCCTCGCGCTCGACACGTCGACCATCCTCCAGGGCCGCCCCGCGCCCGAGGGCATCCTCTACTCTGCCGCCCGCGACGGCCAGGTCCTCGCCTGGGACCTCGCCCTCCCCCTCCGCCCCCGCCCTGCCCCCGACCACTCTACCCCCCGCGCCCGCTGGGAGGCCCTCACCGGCTGGGCAGACGACCAGATCGACGAGGAGCAGGACGAGCAGGACGAGCGCCCCACCAGCGACGGCGACGTCCTCGGCGAGGTCACCGCCCACGCCCGCCGCCGCCGCCCCGCCCACGGCGTGCGCGCCCTGTCCTACGAGGAGGAGTGGGAGATGGACCCCGACAAGGCCCCCCGCGCCAGCTCGTTCCGCCAGTGCGTGCAGACCCACACCGACTGGGTCAACGACATTCTTCTGTGCAACTACAACCAGACACGTACGTGGTCTCGATACACGCTAAATACTGAGTATAATATTGCATCGCAGTCGTGTCCGCGTCGTCGGACGGGACCGTCCAAGCGTGGTCCCCGCACGCGGCCGGGTCGCCCGACCCGAGCACGCTCGGCACGCACAGCGACTACGTGCGCTGCCTCGCCGCGTGCCGCTCGCAGAACTGGGTCGCATCCGGCTCCTTCGACCGCACCATCAAGCTCTGGGACCTCACCCGCAACACCCCCGCCGACCCCCTCATCACCCTCCATCCCGCCGACCCCACCGCACCAAAGTGCTCCGTCTACGCCCTCGCCGCCGACCCCTTTGGCCATGCCATCGCCTCCGGCGGCCCCGAGCGCGTCGTCCGCCTCTGGGACCCGCGATCCGCCAAGCGCACTGGTGAGTGGCCTCGTGCAGTCTGTCTCCGCGCTTATGCTTTGCAGGGAAACTCGTGGGCCACACAGATAACATCCGCGCGATCCTCCTCTCCGAGGACGCGAAATACGTGCGTCGTGTGCCTTGTTGTCTCTCCCGTGCTTACATTCTTCTTTAGCTACTCACCGGCTCCGCCGACGGTATGTTTTTTATGCTCTGCGCGCGCCCCCGCTGACCCCCCGCAGCGTCGATCAAGCTCTGGTCCCTCGCGACGCAGCGCTGCCTGCACACCTTCACCCACCACGCCGACTCGGTCTGGTCCCTCTTCTCCGCCCACCCCGCCCTCGAGACCTTTTACGCGGGCGACCGCGCGGGGCTCGTCTCGCGCGTCGACGTGTCGCGCCTCGCCGCGGGCGACGTCGGCGAGGGCGAGTGCGTGCTCGTGTGCCGCGACGGCGACGAGGGCCGCGGCCAGGGCCAGGGCGGGATCAACAAGCTCGTCGTCGCCGACGACGCGCTCGTGTGGACCGCGACGAGCGCGTCGACCGTGCGCCGCTGGTGCATCCCCCCGCGCGGGAGCGCCCCGCCCGCCACGGGCACCCCCAACCCCGGCACGCGGCTGAGCCCGTGGGAGCCTGAAGGCGGCGGCTCGGGCGCGCCGAGCGTGCTGTCGTACGACGGGGACGCCGACGAGGGCGACGCCGACGGCGAGACGCGGCACGGCGTCCCGTACGCGAGCCTCGTGCGCCTCACGTCGCCGAACGACCCCTTCCCGGTGCGCTCCGGCTCGGGCGGCCGCGGCGAGCGCGACGCCGAGGTCGCGACGCTGTACTCGGCCGCGAGCGTCGTGAGCGTCCCGCCGCTGCGCACCGCCTCGACGACGTCCCCGCACATCGCGAGCCCCCGCGCACCTCTGCCGAGCGCGCGCGCGGCGTACTTTGCGCGCGAGCTCGCGAGCGACGCGGCGCCGCTCGTGGGCGCGCCGGACGCGGGCGGCGCGCTGGGCGGCGAGCGCGGGCTCGTGCGCGCGCTGGTGCTCAACGACCGCGTGCACGCCGTGAGCGTCGACACGGGCGGCGAGGTCGGCGTGTGGGACCTCGTGCGCGGGGTGTGCGTCGGCGTGTTTGCGCGGGAGGCGCTCGGGTGGGGCGCGGACGGCAAGGACGCGGAGGGGTGCGGCGCGGGCGCTGGGGAGGAGTGGAGCCCGCGGGAGGCGCTGGAGCGCGTGCGCGCAAGGATCGAGGGCGAGGCGGTCGTGGCGCCGTGGGCGACGGTCGACACCAAGGCGGGCGTGCTCGCGGTGCACCTCAACGAGCGCTCGTTCGAGAGCGAGATCTACGCGGACGAGGTCGGCTTTGCGGGCGACCGGCGCTTTGGCGACGAGGCGAAATGTGCGTGCTCCCACCTCTCAATTAGTTTTCACACTGACGACTTGCAGTGAACCTGGGCCGGTGGGTCCTGCGGAATTTGTTTCTCGGTTTTATAAGGGAGGAGCAGCGCGCCCGGCGCACGCGGCGCGACAGCACGCACAGCCAGGACACGACGTCGTCGGCGCACCACGGGCACGGGCACCGCGCGAGCGTCTCGAGCGACACGTCCTCGGCGCACCGGCATCGCCGGCCGTCGCTCACCACGGAGCCGCTGGCGCGCCGGCGCTCAAATGCGGGCGCGAGCGCGGCCGTCGTGTCCGCGCCGACCATGGTGCCCGCCGCGCCGCCGTCCGTCGCGCTCGGCGCGCCACAGAACGCGTCGCCGCTGCTCGCGCCGCTCATCCCGCTGTACGTGCGCCCCAACGAGCGGAATAGCAACAGCATCGGCATCGCGCTGCCCGCGATCCCGCAGTCGCCCGCGGTCGGCGCGAACGACGCGACGCCGATGCAGCCGCAGCGGCGCGCGCGCACGGGCACGCTCGAGGCGGGCGCGGGCGCGGGCGCGGCCGGCGGGAAGGAGCAGGATTATTTCAGTGCACGGGCAAGGCAGGTGTCGATGCACGGCGGGGGCGCGACGCCGAGCGGGCCGGACGACTTTTCGGGGTGGAGTGGCCCCGGCGCGGGCGCGGGCGCGCAGACGCCGAGCACGCCGACGGGGCTGATGGGAAGGCTGAAGAACTTTGGGAAGAACAAGCGCGCGGCGGACGTCGCGACGCCGTCGTTGCCGACTACGGTCGAGGTGCCCGTTGTCGAGGTGCGCTGCATGGAGGCTTTCTTTGCGTACGAAAAAATTAACGTCTACGTTACAGGAAATCATCCCCGAGCCGGTGGTGAAGACGCCGGTCCAGCAGGTCCTCGCGGGCCCGCTCGCGCCGCCGTCGTCGTCCGAGGCGCCGACGCTCGGGCTCTCGCCGCACATCGTGCTCCTGGTCGAGGAGGAGGCCGCGCAGGGGTTCACGACGCTGTACCGCGGAACGGTGGGCTCCACCGCCGCGGACACGCACGCGCTCGAGGAGGCGATGCCGCTGTGGCTCGTCGAGTACCTGCTGCTCAACCACATGCCGAGCGCGCCGCCGCAGGTCAAGATCAGCTTCGTGCTGCTGCCGTGGGTCGGAAGGGACGGCGAGGAGACGCTGCCTGAGCTGCTTAATACGTGCGTCCCTTTCCGTGCGCCGTTGTTGCATGCACGCTGATTTGGATTCGCTCGCAGCGCGCAGTCTAAGCTGACTGCGAGCCGGTTCCTCCGCGTACGGAAGCTCGTCGTGCATGTACGTCCGCCCGCCCCCTCACTCGCGAGTCGTATTTTGCTTACTCGCGCGCTTGCAGGTGCAAGAGAAGCTGGACAAGCTCGACCCGCCGCCGCCGGACGCGCCGCGCCCGCGCGCGGAGGACCTGTATGAGATACTGTGCAACGACGTCGTGCTGCCGCTCGACATGAGCATCGGCGCGGTGCGTCAGTATGTGTGGCGCCAGAGTGCAGAGCTCACGATGTGCTATCGGCGGAACCGTGACATGACGGCGTATCGCGGGGCCGGGCGCCACAAGTAAGTCAGAAGTGAAGAGTGTGTGTATGGGTATGGCATGGGCATTTTTATCATTATTATCTCCCTCCTGAAATTCATGGTTTTACAAAACGAGTGTAGATGTTCTCGCGCTTTACATTAATAGATGCTCTGTGCTTAAATGTGTACGTTTGCGTCATTTGCGTTACGACTACATGTAACTGGGATCCACAAACGGTAGAAGGCTGCGGTGACGAGCGTAGGAAGAACTCATGTCAATGGGCATTGGTATCATTACCATCCGCGGGTTTCCCAAACGAGGTCGCCTAGATGTATTCAGCGGATCCGGAATCTGCAGAAGGAAGGCTGCAGTGAGGTGAAGGGGGCAGCGGTGAAAGAGGCTGCTCACGGCGAGAACGGTGATATTGTGGGCCTTGAGGGCGGCGTGGAGTTCTTCGGCTTGAGAGCCAGGGACCTCCAGTAAATCGGTAATGACATCCTCCTTAAGATGGAGGCGACCGAGGCGCAAAAGACTCGGATAATCGTGGAGCCTGACGACGGCCTCAGCGACCTTGAGCCCACCGGAAGCTAGCGCCGCCTCTACGTAAAGATCGCAAGGGGCGTGGGCAGCGCCTTCAAGATGCCAGTCGCGAATTCGGCGTGCAGCTCGAACGTGAGTTCAAGGCGCTTGAGTGCGGTGCAGGCGCCGAGGAACGGCACAATGAAGCCGTACGTATCGGTGATACGCAGGGTGTTGATGTTGCCCGCGACGAGGGGAAAGGCCTTGGTGAGGCCTGGAAGCGTCTGGCTGCCCCGTGGATGCTGCTGCTCGAGCTCCAAGCGCTCGAGGGTGTCGGCAGACCGGCGGAACAGCTCCTCGACCACCGCAGGGTGGATGTTCGTGTGTAGCGTCTTGAAGAATTTGAGGCGAAAAGGGAAACTAGATTCTCCCTCCTCTAAAATAGTACTGTTGCTCACGGCCAGCGCGGTGAGATCTGCAGAAGAACCGTTAAGCGTTCAGTCCAGGCGAGGATCCAATGCAATCCTGACCTTTCAATTCCGGCAAGGCAAGGCACTCGGCGGAGATTAACTCGAAAAACGCAATTTCGAGCGTCTGGAGCCCAACCGTCTTGCTCAGGACGAGCTTCAAGACCGGATCGCCTGGACCGTTCACCGCGGCCGTCCACCGTCGGCCATCGTGTATCGATAGCCCCAAAGTCGTGTATCGGCCGGCCGCGGGGCTGCTAATCCACCGCTCGGTGTGAGGGACATCCCGCAAACTGACATACCGCCACAGAAGCATCTGAGAGGGCGCGGCCCATGTTTTGCGCACGAGAGCCGTATTGCGCAGATGCGCGTACTCGCGTTCGGGTTGGCAATGCCGGCGGATGTCGTACAAGCTCACACTGAGCTCCAGGATGCGGAAAATTAGCTCGGGTGGTACATCCAAGATGGTGGACATGACATGAGCTCGAGCGCCCAGGCGGCCAGGCCGCTCAAGAGCTGTGTATAACCACCATGACAACCTGAAAGTCGCCAATTCGCGATT
The DNA here is from genome assembly GCA_029289555.1 of Mycena latifolia. NCBI lineage: Eukaryota > Fungi > Basidiomycota > Agaricomycetes > Agaricales > Mycenaceae > Mycena > Mycena latifolia. The sequence continues at coordinate 8,180 of JARJLE010000278.1, read as the reverse complement.
AAATAATTTTTATTTGCCACTTGAAGCGGGAGTATGCAACATTGTAAGGAGAGGCTCCGAAGGACGTCGTTGTGGGTCGCGGCATTGGCAAGTTTGCTCTCGGGCGGCGGTCCGGAATTCAGCTTCCGAATTGATCCGCGCGCTTGCCGTGTTCAACCGTGTTCTGTTCAACCGTGTTCTTGGGTTGTGGAAACAAATGAGGCGCGTTTTGGGCGCGTTTTCAACGGTTCTGGCAATTATCATTGTCGTCTGGCTGGAGGTAATTCTCGCCCTCGATCAACTCGACCTGCTGAGTGAAAACTCGTATGGATGCCGACTCAGACGATCATCTATCCTACAGTGGGACCTGCGGCGGCGCGCTCGGCAGGTGGTTGAGCAGCAGATACTCGACGAGCCACAGCGGCATCGCCTCCTCAAGCGCGTGCGTGTCCGGGGCGGTGGAGCCATCGTTCCGGGAATTCTATACAGCTGGTTGCTTCGGCTTGATCCTCATCCGCGGCTTAATTAATCGCCCTGAGGGTCTCTTGAACAGAGAATAATTTTCACTGCAGGTGCACAAGACTGATTGAAGATCAGCTTCGTGCTGCTGCCGTGGGCCGGAAGGGACGGCGAGGAGACGCTGCCTGAGCTGTTTGATACGTGCGTGCTTTTTTGCGCCGTTGCTGCATGCCCGCTAATTTGGATTCGCTCCCAGCGCGCAGTCTAAACTGGCTGCGAGCCGGTTCCTCCGCGTGCGGAAGCTCGTCGTGCATGTACGTCCGCCCGCCCCTCGCCCACGAGTCGTACTTGACTTACGCGCTGCGCGCTTGCAGGTGCAAGAGAAGCTCGACAAGCTCGACCCGCCGCCGCCGGACGCACCGCGCCCGCGCGGAGGACGTGTACGAGATACTGTGCAACGACGTCGTGCTGCCGCTCGACATGAGCATCGGCGCGGTGCGCCAGTATGTGTGGCGCCAGAGCGGCGAGCTCACGACGTGCTATCGGCGGAACCGCGACATGACGGCGTATCGCGGGGCCGGGCGCCACAAGTAAGAAGTGGAGAGTGTGTGTATGGCATGGGCATTTTATCATTATTATCTCCCCTCTGAGATCCATGGTCTACAAAACGAGTGTAGATGTTCTGCGCTTTACGTTAATGGATGCTCTACATTAAATGTGTACATTTGCGGCATTTGCGTTACGACTGCATGTACCTGGGATCCACAACCGGTGGAACTCATTAATTGTTTCCTCCCTACCATCCGCGGGTTTCCGAAACGAGGTATCCTAGATGGATCCGTGATTCGGAATCTGGAAGGGAGGCTACGGTGAGGTGAATGCGCTTGTGGTGAAAGAGGCTGCTCACGGCAAGAATGGTGATGTTGTGAGCTTTGAGGGCTTCTTGGAGTGCAACGGCTCGACGGACGGGGGCGGGGGTCTCCAGGAAATCTGTAATATTCAGATGAAGGCGACTAAGACGCGAAAGACTCGGAGAATCGAGGAGCCGGACGATGTCCTCGGCGACCCTGAGCCCATCGTAAACTCGCGCCGCCTCCACGGATAGGTCATCAAGAGGCGTAGGCAGCGCCTGTAAAATAGCGGTCGCGAAATCGGCAGTCACTTCGACCGTCAGCTCAAGGCGCTTGAGCACCGTGCAGGACGCGAGGAGCGGCAGAATCGAACTGTACGCGTTGGTGATGCGCAGGGCGTTGATGTTGGCCGCGACGAGGGGAAAGGCCTTGGTGAGGCCAGGAAGCGTCTGGCTGCCCTGTGCATGCTGCTGCTCGAGTTCCAAACGCTCGAGGGTGTCGGCAGACCGGCGGAATAGCGCCTCGACCACCGCAGGGTGGATGTTCGTGTGTAGCGTCTTGAAGAATTTGAGGCGGAAAGGGAAACCAGATTCTCCCTCCTCTAAAATAGTACTTTTGCTCACTACCAGCGCGCTGAGATCTGCAGAACCGTGAAGCGCTCATTCCCGGCGAGGATCCAATACAATCCTGACCTTTCAATTCTGGCAAGGCAAGGCACTCGGCGGAGATTAACTCGAAAAACGCAATTTCGAGCGTCTGGAGCCCAACCGTCTTGCTCAGGACGAGCTTCAAGACCGGATCGCCTGGACCGTTCACCGCGGCCGTCCACCGCCGGCCATCGTGTATCGATAGCCCCAAAGTCGTGTATCGGCGCGCCGCGGGGCTGTTAATCCACCGCACGGTGTGAGGGACATCCCGCAGCCTGACATACCGCCACAGAAGCATCTGAGAAGGCGCGGCCCATGTTTTGCGCACGAGAGCCGTGTTGCGCAGATGCGCGTACTCGCGTTCGGGTTGGCAGTAGCGGCGGATGTCGTACGTGCTCACAGTGAGTTCCAGGATGCGGAAAATTAGCTCGGGTGGTACATCCAAGATGGTGGACATGACATGAGCTCAAGCGCCCAGGCCGCTCAAGCGCTCAAGAGCTGTACATAATCATTGAAGTCGCCAATTCAGTTGGTTGCGATTAAATAAATAATAAATAATTCATTTGCCTTGAAGCGGGAGTATGCAACATTGTAAGGAGAGGCTCCGAAGACGTAGTGTGGCCATTCTCAAGCGGCGGTCCGGAATTCAACTTCCGAATTGATCCGCGCGTTTGCCGTGCTCATGCCTTTGCTCGGTCAGCTGGAAACAAACGAGGCGCGTTTTCAACGGGTCTGGCAATTACCATTGTCGTCTGGCTGGGGGTAATCATCGCCCTCGATCAACTAGTGGATCTGCTGAGTGAACACTCGTATGGATGCCGACTCAGACGACCATCTATCCTACAGTGGGAATCAGTCTTGTGCACCTGCAGTGAAAATTGTTCTCTTTTCAGGAGACCCTCAGGGCGAATAATTAAGCCGCGGATGAGAGTCAAGCCGAAGCAAGCTGTACAGAATTCCCATATGGGACTTTGGCGACTTGCGCTTGATTTTTGGCCACGCGTATACTTTCCACTTATCCTCTGGTACCCAAATCCAGATGTCGAATGGAAGCACGATCTCTCATCAGGAAGAACTACAAATGCTATTACCCGAACGCCGGGACAGGAGTTGCGTGCGGCGTGCGGATAAGGTGTTCAGGTTTGCGCTTTTCTTGGAATCTGGCACTAATTTTTCGATGGCCTCGGACAGGTTAGGGAACCCTCCAGTTATTTGTTCGCTTGATAAGGCAGCCAAGGTGAGATTGCGCAACAAGCCTCGTCCTTTCGCCGAGATCTCATAGGCCAGTGGATTTCTGCCCTTCATTCTCTTCATGTAGCAATACTAGTTTCATGAGACAGGATACCTGAGGCACCAAAGATGCTCATCGTTATCGACGTTTGACTTTGGGACACTACCTTTTCCAACCACCGACATTTGGGTCGAGGTAATCCCATCATCATCAACTACATCTTATCAGCCGACTTCTCTTCTTCTTTATCGTACCCAAACTCGAGTGCTCCGATTTATCACGTCCGTCTTGCCTCCTTCTCTATTGTTGTGTCAGCTGTTGGATTTTCCATATGCACTGCCGTCCCCCCAGGTATAAATGTTGCGCCTACGGAGAATGTCGAGTTAGGTGCTGCTTCTGCCTTGAGCTGTTGAGATGGTGTCCTTTTCTTTGGCTCGTCTAGCTGTTGTCGCGTCTGCTTTTCTCTTCTTTGCCCCCGTCAACTCTGTCCCGACCAGCGTGACGGCGTTCGACGGTCTCGGCCAACAAGCCCGCGATATTCTGGCACGAGCCACGCCTGCTCCACCACACTGGGTGGTCTATGGCGACCAGTTCGTCTCTGGTACGACAGGACCCCCGGCAACCTCGGTCGTCGCTGTAAGACGCAGGTCCGACTCTCCAGTCAATGTTCTAATTCGTTTCGTCGTCCAAATAGGGATTTAATGTCTTGTTCGTTGAACCAAATTCAATCCAACCAGTTGTTCGAACCGACTTGTTTCTAGCATCCTCTCGTTCCTCCTAGTCGAAGGAGCCTGGGATAAGGTTGATCCTTCGCTGTGCCGCTTTGCCAGAATTTATTCTCACTTGTTCCTAAGGCCTTTGAATGGACGACCTATACTGATGCTGAGCGTGCAACCGTCAAGGCCCAATATGCCGCGGCTGGCATTAAGTTGTTAGTTAGTGCTTTTGGGTCGACGGATGTACCTACATCGTCCGGCCTCGATCCTATCGCCATGGTTCGCTTTATCCTCTTTTCTTTGCTACCAGATGTTGACCAAATTTATCCAGGCGACAACGATGGGAAACTGGGTAAAACAGTATAATCTGGATGGTATCGATGTGGATTACGAGGTGAGTAAATGATACTAGCTTCAAATACCTGAGCTAATCCAGCGATAGGACTTCAATGCCTTCGACGCCGGGGATGGCAAAGCGGAAGTGAGTAAATCTACTGTTGACTCGGAGTTTTGTTAAAATTCCAGTACCAAGGCGTGGCTCATAAGCTTTACGACCCAACTTCGCACTATCCTCCCTCAAGGCACATATATTATCACTCACGCTCGTACGTATCCCTCAGATCTGCGATGCATACACTGGACTCATTGATTGATAACTGCCAGCCGTCGCACCTTGGTAATTTCCTTCGTTTTGGGACCTTTGGTATCGTTATATAATTGCCTGCCAGGTTTGCTCCCAATCGATGGGGGGAAGGCGGTTACCTCAAAGTCCATTCGAGTGTCGGCAGTCTGATCGACTGGTACAACGTCCAAGTGGGTTTTTTTTTAGTTGACAAACAAAGTCGCTGAACATCGCTTCGTCAAGTTCTATAATCGTACGCGGACCTAAAGGTTTGATGCGAGGTCGTTGCTTACTGTTCTACGCGACAGAGGGCGTCAACGAATATACGACATGTGCTAACCTTTTGACTACCTCTTCAACTACCTGGCCGAACACGGCCCTCTTCCAAATTGCCGCCAGCGGCGTGCCACTAACCAAGCTGGTCATCGGGAAGCCCGCCTCTACCGCTTTTGCTACAAGCGGCGGTTTCATAGATGGGTCGACGCTCGCTACCTGTGTAGCTACAGCCAAGACCCAAGGCTGGAGTAAGTTTTTATTGTTCCTCTCCCTCAACGATCATTCGCTCAATAAATTTATACAGCCGGTGGAGCAATGGTTTGGGAGGTATGTTCCCCGTCTCTTTTCCATTTTTTTTTTGTCTAAAAGGTGCATAGTATCCCGGTGCGGCAGCGGCATGGATCAAGACTGTCCGGGGTTCCGCCTGGCCCGTCTAATGTAAATTTTAACGTCAATGTAACGTTGTCACAATTGCGCTAAGAGTAGTTACGTGGAGGGATTTCTCGAGTTATGAGTTCGCCTGGGTTCCCTGTACATCCTCCTCATTCTCCTTCGTCAATGTGGTTCAAATTATTCAAGTTGAACTGTGCACGTGCCAAACACTTCGGCAAATGCCGGACCACGATAAAAAGCCACGTAGGCTACTCCTTCTGCGTGGGCAGACGAATTCCCTCGCAACCAATCGTGTGCTAAAGGTTTGCCAACATTTGCCTCGAGCTTGAGCCTTTTTTAGCCGATGAGAGTCGCATGACTCAGTCATCCCTATCGATTGGACATTCACGACGAATAAAAAAATCTCTGCGGTTGGTTGCCTGACTCTCCTTCTTCCGTCTATTTCCGTAATGCCCTGTTGCCTGATCTTTTAAAGCTTCTTCCACGTACCAGCCACGTAACGTTCTCGGTGGACACAAAATTTTCACTAATTTTCATCGCAAAGTTCACGTTGGTTTGAATTTATCATATGTAGTATAACTCTTGCTTTCATCTGCTAACCTCACTTATTCCTTCAGGCATATGCAAAAGTTAGCTTCCCCTTCGAAGGTTAGATTTGGGCGGCATTATTTTTGGCCGATTACTGAATCAGGTAGAAACCGAACTTTGACCGAACTCGGGCCGGAATCGAGAGCACTGCGATTAGCACTTATACTCCCTGGTACTACGTGTACTCGCTCTTTCAAGGCATAGTCAACCAAGGGCCTCTTTCTGGAATTTCTGAAACTCTCCGCCAATTCAACCTTCCAAGGGATAGCGCTGCCAGCATTCAGGATCCCTAAAAGCTATGAACTTCGGACACTTACGTTCAAAGTCATCAGGTTTTTGCGGCCTGCGTGTGTCCTCACCGGCATTCCAGAATTCTGCACTTCCCACCTCCAAGATATAAAAGGATCGCTACCGACACAGAATGCGTGGCAGCTCGAGCGCAGTTGTTGGCCCGAGCAGGATGGTGTACTTCCGTCTTACCAGCCTCGCCACCATCGCGCCCATCTTTCTTTATTTTGGTCGCTCGTACTCTGCTGCGGTCGGCGCAACTGCCACATCCAACAGTCTCGGTGTACAACCTTCCGATGTCTCCGCCAGGCGAATCAATTCTTTGCCACACTTCGTAGCCTACAGCGATCAGGATACCCCTGGAACTATTGGCCCACCGGCAACATCTGATATATCGGTGAGATCCTATCTACCCGACTCAGTTTTTATTCTAGTCTAACATTGAACATTAGGGCTTCAATGTCTTGTCGGTCACCATCCCTCGTGCATACTATTTCCTTTCCTGAATTAAATCTTCGGGTAGTGCACTCTCCTTCCTTCTCACCAAGGGCGCTTTCGACAAGGTCTGTCATACTCTATTCCGCAGCGCGGATTCTGAATAAATCTCTTCGCTTGAAGGCGCAAGAATGGACATCTTTGTCAAGCGCCCAGCGGAAGAGTATTAAAGCAGCGTATACAGCCGCCGGCATTAAACTCATAGTTTCTGCTTTCGGGTCCACTGATAAACCAACGACGTCCGGTGCTGATCCCATTGCCACTGCAAATACTATGGGACAGTGGGTGATTAAATACGACCTGGATGGTGTTGACGTTGATTACGAGGTAAGAAACCGGTTCGCTCCGTCCTAAAACTCTGGTTAAATCGTTGAGTCACAGGATTTCACAGCTTTCGATGCAGGCGATGGACAGGCCGAGGTGAGAATCGCTCCATTGCGATTTCGTTTTCAATATCATAACACCCTTCAGGCATGGGTCATAAGCTTCACCACCCAACTTCGCACACTTCTCCCTCAAGGAAAATATATTATTACTCATGCTCGTATGTGATCGACTTAAACTTAGAGAACCTCCTCAGCCTTACGCACTATTCAGCTGTTGCACCTTGGTAAGAAATCATTCGTACTGCTTTCATTGCGCATCTAGATAGACGGCTTGTAGGTTCTCGCCAAACATTTGGGGTGGAGGTGGATATCTGAGAGTTCACGAGAGTGTGGGAAGCTTGATTGATTGGTACAATATTCAGGTGCGTTTTTTGAACTTGGAGAAAAGACTGTGTGACCCAGCATCCCTTCAAGTTCTATAATCGTACGCGCACTCGCCACACTTTTTTTTTGGTTTTGATGTTTACCGACCTACGCATTCAGAAGGGCCCAAAGAATATACTACCTGCTCAACCTTATTGCTGAATCGTCGACACAATGGCCGCAAACAGCTCTATTTCAAATAGCTGCCAACGGAGTGCCACTACAGAAGTTAGTTCTCGGGAAACCGGCTACAAACACCTCGGCCAGTGATGGTTACATACCCCCTTCGACTCTTGCCGGATGTTTGGCAACAGCTAAAAGCGGTGGATGGAGTGAGTATTCGCATCCCAGCAGACTCTCGTACTTGGTACTGATGTTTGCACACGGCGCGGGTGTCCGTGTTTGGGATGGTAATCCCTATCGTTTCAGTGCATTTCCGACTGCATTTAACACTCCACAGTAATCCCGGTGCAGCCCGCGGCGTGGATTCAAACCGTCACGCGCATCGTCTTGGGCTGTCATGCTCGGACCCCAACTCTCAACATAGATTTCCAAAACTGAATCCATGTTCTCAACTCTCGCCAAATCGGCCTCCTCCCTGTCGCGAGGACTTGCTGCTGCCCTCTGTCTCTTTAAATTTCTCGGCTCATGGCTTTTACATACATGCACTTTTTGGACTCAGGGGAACAAGCCAAATGGTTGATTTTTGGGTTCATTTGCGACAGTAGAACACTCCGATGTCACGTGACAATGAATCAGTTAAGGGCAGAATGATCTGAGAATGAGGTACAAGTGAATGAACATCGGGTTTTTAAAAAGTCTCCTTAAGATCAATCTATTCATTTTGAAGTGTTTATTCAGAAAAACGAAAAGGATCGCATTGAGA
>JARJLE010000277.1:0-79578 GCA_029289555.1 Mycena latifolia | reverse complement strand
TTTCGCCTGTTTACCACACGTAGCACTCGTCCTCGTTACACGCTTTTGCCTTCCGAGCTCCGAGTCTTCAATCCCTTCGTCCTCCTCGCCCGTCGTTGACGGTTGACCTGTCTAGCCCCTCCTCACCTACTTCGACTTCGCGTCCTCACATATTCGCCTCCCGCCTTCCCGCCCTCCACATCGTCCAGTTTCCACTAGTTCTGCATCAAACTCACCAAAACCGCGCAGAATACGTACATCATCCGATCTTCCACCGTTTCTCGTCCTAGGAGCAAATATGAACTTGAAGTGAAATCTCTAACATGGGATAAACGAAAATCAAGGGACCAACAGTCCCGCTTAAATTAAATTATTCACAGATGGCCCACCCTGGGGTCCTCCGCGAATCTCTCGGACTGTCCGGTCCACTCGGATAGAAGTTGCTTTTAGTCAAACCAACAGACTGTCGGAGACTGTCGGCCGCTTCCTCCTCCGCGAATCTCTCCGATCCACTCGGATTCCAGTTGCCTTTTAGTCAGACCCGACCACGGAGTCCTCCGAATCTCTCCGATCCCCTCGGACGCAAGTCAACACTGTTGAATCATTGCATCTCTTAATCATTGTACAATGTCTAGCCTCCGGCGATCAACAGGCGACTTACGTAGTACATACGGTTTCAATTTGCAATCCTCCTCCTCAAAGAACGGGGTGCAGTCTTTTTCGACGTGGTATCTGAGGATGCGAAAAAGAATACGGTTGGGCGAACTTGAAGTCGAAACACTTTACCTTCCCGGCTGTCAAACTAAAATTCGACACAGAAGCAAAGGTATTTCCATAGTATCAGGCTGGATGTGTAAGACGGTTTTTTTCGGCGCCCGTCAATCTCGAAAACCCTCTCGGATGGGAAAAGAACCATTGGGAGAAGCGGTGACGGTGCCGACGTATCGCACGAGACCCACAACAACTGGCAGGCTGAGATGGATGCGGCACGCGGAGGCTTCTAGGGTCTCTCCTCAGTCTCATTGCGAAGGGCATCGGTGGCATCTTGCTTCTTTGCGTTTTCTTCAACCAGAGCGACTCTTTGCTCCTTCAACGTCATCGCAGTTGTGCGGTTCTGGAGGGATGCATTAAAAGATGTGCGAACATTGGCCTTCAGTGATGGACAGTGGACACTGGCCCATCACCCACCTGGCCGTTCCGAGTGGGTGCTCCATCCCTATGACACTCCCTGTGACCGACATCCGCCGCGGATATTCACACAATCTCACAATCAGGAACTCCCCGTGGATTTTATATAAGCCTGGGGTCCTGGAAGCCACATATTCACAATGGAACCTCTCCCCCAGTCGATCTTCGTGCTTTCTGTCATTCTAACAGTATATGCCATCTATCGTCGTTGGACGCGCATTTCGATTGCAGATATTCAGGGACCCGAGCCCGAGTCGTTTCTTCTTGGTAGGTGCATCGTGATCAGCCGGTTATCCGGCCATTCACAAGCCATTGGATTGACCAGGATGCCTGTCTGAATTCTTTCAAAGCCAGGCTGCAGAGGCGCGTCACCCAGGCACATTCTTTGGCAACGATTTAACCACCTCCCCAGGCCGATTTCAAATGGCAAGCACGTTTCGGGCACGTCGTGCGGGTGAGAGGCATATTGGGGGTACACTTACTTCGCACAATCCACCTCCATATTCTAATACGGGAAACACATGTACAGAGCGATCGCCTCTCATCTCCGACCCAAAAGCAATCCAACACATATACAACTCGGGATACCACATCCGTAAACAAGGCCTTAGGAGTGAGCTGACGCGCCTTTTCACGGGACCGGGCCTAGCTTGGGCGAATAGTGCGTGTGCGCAGACATATATTCACGTCGCGTACTAAATAGCGTGAGTTAGACGAAACCCATCGGCGACAGCGCAAAGTCAACTCCCCGGCTTTCGGTACGAATGCAGCCCGTTCATATGTGCCTATTTTTGCGGCATACGCTAGTGTAGGTCTTGTTATCTCATTGCGTAGTGTTTATCTAACTTCTCTTCAGAAAGTAAGAGGATCACACCCTTTTTTTTTCCGTCGCCAACATTGTAAGCAGCTTTCTGCCAAGTGGAAAGAGATCTTAGCCGCCGATGGATCCGCCGTGGTCAACACCCCACGCTGGTTTTCTCGATTCTTCCTTGACGTTATTGGTGAAGGTCCGCCAATCTTCTTTCGCTCAGTTGAGTGCGCCGCTTAATTGATCCCCTTGACTTTAGTTGCCTTCGACTACCGGTTCCACGCCACGGACGACGAGAATGACGCAGTCGCGGCGGCCTTTTCCAGCGTCATGTTGGTCCCAATATTTGAATGTTTTCTCATTGATTAATCTCATCGCACTAGCCCCATGTTTTCCGTCCCAAGCAAAACAGCGATATTCATTGTCGCGCTCTTGGAGTTTTTGCCCATCAAGCTACTCCAGCTCTTCTTGGACTACGCGCCCCTCAATGGTCTCCGGAACAGCCGGCGCGTAACCCGCATCGCCGTTGGAGTCGCGAAGGACCTTGTCGACGAGAAAGCCGAGGCGCTTATCGCGGGCAAAGGGAAACGAGACATCATGAGTTTGTTGGGTGCGTTTCAGCTAATTCCCTCATGTGCGGAGCTGATCCACCGATCCCAGTCAAGGCTAATGTTTCGGCCAATCCGAACACGAACCTCTCCGAGACCGAGATGCTCGCGCAGATGCAGTATGTCTTTCCCCATATGTTCCTCAGACTGGAATGAACATTTGTTTTTGGGTAGAACGATAATGCAAGCGGGACATGTATGAATTGACATCTTACATTCTGGCAATTATTAATCGCCTTGTAGGAAACAACCGCGAATACCTTATCGTGGTCGGTCTTCGAACTCAGCCAGCACCCCGATGTACAAGCCAAGCTTCGTGCGGAGATCCAGGCAACCGAGCGCGCGATGCACGCCCGGGGTGCCACAGAATTCACATATACGGATTTCGAGGCGATGCCCTACACCATTGCTGTCATGAAGGTCCGTCACCCTTCTACCCTCAAACTTCTTCCTATAACAGTCCACTGTGGACTGGTAGGAAACGTTCCGGTTCCACCCTGTATCGTAAGCCATCCACTCGGAAGATGATACACGATAACCGGAGCGCGTGTGCAGATTCAACAGCGTCCGCGAAGCCGCGCGGGACGAGGTGCTACCGCTCTCCACGCCTCTTATCACCAAGTCCGGTAAAACGATTACCGAGCTCCCGATCCCGAAGAATATGATCCTGGTCGTGTCGACTGCCGGATACAACAGGTGTGCGGGCTGGCAATATCATAATATCAAAAACACGATGCCTATCACTGTCTTTTCTGCAGAAATACCGCCGTGTTTGGACCCGATGCGCATGTTTTCAACCCGGAGCGTTGGCTTGATGGCACAGTGCAGACAACAACCAGCGTCGGTGTCTACGGAAACCTGTATGACTCCCGTTTTCGTCTCTGGCCCATCCTAATTTCTTCCCAGGGCGACATTTGGAAGTGGCCATCGCGCCTGTATAGGTACATATCCCTTTTGGTGCACCTTTGCCACACATCAAAATCTAACCGCCCCTCTCGCCCAGGTTGGAGATTCGCGTAAGTTCGAAGCACGTTTATTTCCCTGCTGCTTAAATTCCACACAGAGTGTACGAATACCAATCGTTCCTGGTTGAACTCGTGAAGGACTTCGAGTTCTCGATGGACCCTTCCCTTGTCGGAAAGGTTCGCCGCGAAGCATCGTTGGTGATGGTGCCCACCATCTCCGGAGAAGTTTTGAAGGGACCCCAGCTCCCTATTACCATCAGGGCAGTTGACGCGCTCTGACGGTCTATCTCTAGTTGTTCATCTAGTAGTATGTTACCCCATGCCGCACATCTAAATCTCGTAACTCTCAAGCGCACCCATCTTCAAGTTTTCAGTCTCAGGAAAGGGGTACATAAAAGCGCATTAAATTCTCTTTCCATGTTCAACAATATTAATTTGAGCACGTATTAATTTGAGCACGGAGTCCTCCGGCTAATTCAGAATCCTTGTCGACGTTCCAGCGAGGCAGAAAATGCCTTAAAAATACCAAGATCACTTACAAGAGTACTTGCCCTTACTATCACTCAGCAGTACGTGAATTAAAGGCACACACACATACAACAGGAATGGCGAGGGCAGTATATGTACCGAACTAATAGTAATTGGTGTGTACAGCGAGGGTGCACTTAGTGGCGGAACAAATCGAGTAGATGGTTGGATGGCGGTGGGTGAATGCGATAGAACTATGCTGTGATACAATGCTGAGAGGGGATGGATGTGAATTGCGTGCCATGATGTGAATCCGAAATCCGATGTGGTTCCTGGTGAAAGAAAAGAAAAAATCAAGAGAAAAGGAGAGGATGGATGCATGAATGAGTGAATGCATCAGCGGCCCTCGACGAGGACCTCATTCGACACGATCATGACCTCGTCGTCTTCGGCTTCGTTGCCGTCGACCCTCAGCACCTCGTCCCACCGCTCCTCGCTCCACGACTCGTCGTTCTCGTCCTCCTCTTCGCCGATGAAGAAGCGCGGGGTGCGGACAGCGAGGGATGGGCTCGGGGACTTGTGCGCCATATGCTGCGCGCGCTCGCGTTCGGTGTCGAGCCTGACGAGTTCGATGAGGATCTCCCAGCGTTTATACCAGGACGTTTCCCAGCGAGGCAGGGGTGCAGAAGGGGAGGTGGAAGCAAACAAAGTTGGCGGTCGTTTCGAGGTCAGGTATGCTGGGCGCGACCGAGGGGGTGAGACAGGGGCCTTCAAGTCCTTGTCATCTTTATCCATATCAAGATCCACTTCCTCCAACGTCTCATCCTCCGACCGCACGTCCCGCTCGCTCTCACTCTCCACGAGCGTCTCGTCCGAGTCGTCGCTGAAGCCCGCCGTCGACATGGACGCGGCCATCGACTCCCCCTCGCTCTCTTCGTCCTCCGAGTTCCCATCAACGACCTTGCTAGCACGCGCACGCCCTTCCGCCAGCATGTGCACATCGTACATCCACAGAGTCTTTCCCATCGTCCACAGCGGAAGCCCGACGAAGCACCGGTCCATGTGGGCGCAGTACGGGTCGCGCAGCGCGGTCAAGTCACCCCGCCGTGGGTGGATCGTCATCGGCGGCACAGGTACGAAGTTTCGGCTCGGCATTCGCGGCGGCGCGGAGTCGCGTGGGGGCGCGCGAGGCGGCGCCATAGCGCAGTATGCGTAGGAGTCGTGTATGCGGCTGGTGTGCTCATCCCACTGGTCCTCGCGGAGCGCCCACACATACTTGAGGTGGAGGAGCGCGTGCCGCGAACGACCGTGGTGCCCGTACGCGTGCCGCAGCGGGTTCGTATACCGGACGCGGTCTTCTGAGTTGGGGGAGAGCGGAGAGGGAAGGCACGAATAGTTTGTGCGCACGGCTGGGGGAGACGTGGAGACTGGTGTAGGGCGGCGAGGAAAGGACGGGAGGGCAGTCGTGGGGAGAATGGCCGGGTATGGCTCGAGGGGAGAGGGGGGAGAGGGTGGTACGGCGGGCGGAGGCAGAGGCGGAGGCCCTGTTGGCATCGGCGGGAAGAGAAGGAGGTCGCGGCCACCCTGCCCGTACTCGGCGGGCGAGTCGAGGTCGATATCAGAGTCTGCGGAGGAATAGCCGTCCGAATCCGAATCGTCGTACTCGTCGTCGCAGGACGAACCCGTATCGACATCCATTTCGGTCAAGTTGAGAGATGAAGTCGAGGCAGATGCGGAGGAGAGAGAGGGGAGGACGGGCAGGGACAACGGGTCAAGGTCGTCGTCGTCGTCTGCGCCGGGCGTGGTGACCGCAGTAGTGATGTCCATATCAACATTAGCAGTGGCCGAAGACGACGACGACGAGAGAGACGGTATCCCAATTTTTTGGAAGAGAGTCCTGGTCCATTTGAGACCAGGACGCGAGCGCGGGGGCGCGACGGGCGCTTCGGGTGCTACAATGGGGGCTGCTGGGCTGCTATTGAAACCTAGCCGGCTGGTCGGCCGCGGGGGGAGTTCGGCCTCGTCTTGGTCGTGATTTAGTTCGTGATGTTCGTCTGCAATATCAGACTCGAGCTGGTCGTCGGGGTCGGTGTAGTTGGACTGAAGCAGAGAGAACGAGGCCATGGTATGTATTTTTTTCGTCACGGTCGCGGGTGTCGCAAAGCCACCTGGAAAGTATAGTACTAGTGGTCAGCACGGCGAGCAAAGCGTGTAAGGACGCGTACTGACAGAGAAACGGGCGGGAGATGAGGTATCCAGCGAGCACGGTCGCGGTTTGGTCGTGGTCGCGGTGGATGCGATCTTTTGGAACTTGCCCCGAATTCACACACGTGACTGCCGTAACGAGAGTCGATCATCCCCTTCAGGCTATTGTGTTTCCATTCTATTGTGTTTCGCTACAAAGAACCTACAAAGACTACACTTTCCCGCGGATGCGTGTCTCAAGTAGCCGCAGGGGAGGATAAACGACCATCGTGACAACGAAGGCCAGCTCAAACCCGATATCTCCCGTGGTCTCCGCAATCGGTCCAGTGTACCACACCTGTGCCATCGACGGGATGGCGATCCCAATGCCGCACATTGCGGCAACGATGGCCGCAATTCCGGTGGGTAATTTCCCCGGCGTGTTCCAGTCCGCGAGATTGTACAGTGCGATGTCCCCTTTTCTGAAGATAAAATGCTCTTCGAGGACGATCGCGATGTAGGCACTAGCCCAGTATCCAATGAGCCCAAGGAAGTTGCTCAGGGTCGTGTAGAAGCTGTGGGCTCCAACAATGGAGAGCGGGATAACGCTGCTAGAGTTCAGCAAAAGCCCGAGACAATAGACGCGAGCACTTGCATGCAGGTAGCTAGTATCGAAAACACGTAACGCGGCACAACGACCAGGACGGGCATGAGGATCTGCATGTTGAGCGAAATGGAATAAAATCTGTCCGGACGTTTACACGACGCAAATGAGACGGACGGAATGGTACTGACGTAGCAGCAACATTTCCCATGACAGATAAGGCGAGGAGCACTGTGAGGAACTTGCCGAACCCCTTGGCGGGACTCAGCATGGCGTTTAGGATACCGCCCACATCTCCGCTCTCGTACCCCGCTTCCCATGCAGGGACGCTCGCGAGGCACGCCCCAATCAGTGCACCGAAGCACTGCAGGGCGATCGTGGGCAAGATAAGGCCGAGATACGAGTAGATAAAAATACGCTTGCTGCAGCGAATGAATACAACATTTTTTTTGGCAAGAGTTGAATATATACCTTGGAGCGTCAGGGCGCATGTAACAACTGAAGTCCGACGCCAAAGGCGACCAAGTGAGGACGAAGCCAGCGATGACAGCGGCAAAGGATAGGATAGTGGGTGCTGTCGCGGGCTCTACGGGCGCAAAGTGCTGGAAGTTCTTTCCCCCCAGCCCGACCGCGATCAAGAAAATGATCACGACGGGGATCCAGGCGATCCGCTCGTACCTAGGCACCCGTGTCATTGAACGTCGTTAATTGAGGGGCAACCATACCAATGGAGAATTTTCCAGCCGCAGAAGGAGATGAGTAGCGATACGACGGCAATAATGACTATCCCTATGCTGCAAAGGGATGAACGCTGTCCGAGGGTGACAGGGAGAATGCAATTAACCTCCAGCTGAGATTCCCGTCAGCAACGGCTGCGAGTGTTTGGCCGCCCAGAATACAGTCGAGGATACAGAAGCCAATCATGCCTATGAGGTTCAGCAGAACGGGCGCGATGACGCCGAAATAGCTGCAATGATTATACAGTCTGAGCAAAACCATGCCACGCAGAAAGGGATATCATACCCGAAGCTGTAGCGAGCCTGCACCATCTGACGCAGACCCAATTTCGGTCCCCAGGTTGACCTGAGTGGTGTTCAGCAGCAATCGCGTCAAGCGAACAAGGGACTAACAGATATCCTGGAGGTAGGCAGCACAGGAGGTTGAAGAAGAGAATGATCAAACAACTGTCCCTCAGACTGAGGCCATACGCAATTGGGCCCAACGAGCCCGTCGAGAACCTGTAAAATATAAATTTAGGATGCGCCGTACTCCAGACAACTGTAGGATGTCGCACGGGAGGAGATTGAAGCTGGCTGAGAACCATATGAAGAAAATCTTGCTGTATTGCGGATCCGTCCGTTCCTGCAACCCCAGCTCAAAATTGATGCAAAAAATGGGCGATAAGATGAATTCACTTCGAGCGAGACTGGTCTTATGCCTAAGGTGGTTATGGGCACGGATTAATGGACCGGGACGATGTTAAGCTTGATTTAACTGACCTCGCGCTTCGACACCCCATTGCAGCAGCCGACGCTGCCAACCGGGGGCCACACGGTAGGGATCCGATTTTTCAACTTGCTGCACGTCGGTGGCCTCGAATTTCTTGCTCATCGTGCCTAGAAAGACCCTCTGAGGAGATCGTGGTGAAGCGTCAAGGAGGTCATCTGTTCTATTGACTCGAATCGCGTTAAAAAGAGAAAAATCTGTAATCGCAATCGCGATTTGCTATCACGGGTTTGATCGGAGTGCCGTTCAGTGTTGGTGTTTGTTGTTCGAAGCATCAATATTCATCCCGATACAGAAATAATTCAGTGCTCGCCCTGAGGCCTAAGGTCTTAAGCGGCTTAAGGCTCAGTAAGGTCTTATTTAATAAGCCTTAGAGATTTCGAAACCTCATTTAAGGCCTCAAGGGCGAACACTGTAGAAATTCGTGTGAAGTAAAAAGACAACATTTCAATCGTCCAAAGAAAAAATGGCAAGCGTGTTTTGAGGCTTCTGCGACTGCTTTACAACGAACGCGGATTTCTGTATATGACGTCCGCTAAAAAAAAATGACCGTGTGACCAACGCGCGATGAGACGCACGCGTACCTTCATTTCATCGCAGAAGTTAACCACATTCATGAAGGACCACCAGCCCTGGCCATCTTCTTGTCGTGCCCCCGCTTACGATTGTGGTTGCTGCGACTGGCCTTGGATTTATCCTTCCAGGCGCGTTCACGAGCAGTCGCAGCTGCATCGTCACCGCCGCCGCCACCCCGGCCTCTCCCGCCACCTCTACCGCCCCGACCACCTCTTCCGCGACCCCCTCCGCGCTGCGGGCCACCGCTCGAAGACGAAGCGCCTTGTGAATCCAGAACAATTTGGTTCTGGTTCCCAGCAAACTCGTGCTTTTGCAGGATTTTATCTTTCTTGGGCTGCATTACGAGGACACGATTAGTGGGGATTTAATCCATCGGGAAGGTACGCTTACGTTTCTCTCCAACATGATCCTCCAGCCCTCAAGCTGCTCGTCGCTCCATCCTGCACACATATCAACGACGATGACAAGATCGAAATACGACAGCACAAACCGGTTTGAGTCTTCAAATCAGCTCTTGGCTTCCCTCTCCGAGTCTGGGCATCGCGGTCGAAAAGCTTGGGATCGCGGATATAAGCCAGTTCGCAGATGGTCTCGGGACTAAGAGCTTCTTCATCGTCCTCAGCATCGCCGTCTTCACCGCCGCTTTCCTCCCCATCGCCGGCCACCTTAACATGGATATGGGCGGCGTCGATATCCAAATCGCCATCGTCGGCATGCTCTTTCATCTTGCCTTTGCCGGCACCGTCCTTGTCTTCTGCATCCTCCTCCTCCTCTTCATCATCGGATATTGCTTCCGCTCTCCGAAGGATGTCGGCCTTCATCTGCTCGATGAAGGTTCGGTCACGGAGCACCGACTCGTGGCTACAAAAGCTTTCAGTATTCAAGCCCGCAGTGAAAGGCACGAGATTGGTGCACGTACTCTGTCTTTTTGCCAACCCTGAGATGAGATAGATCCATGGCATCGTCGTCATATACATTCCGGCGTACATAGCTAGCCAACTCATCCGTACTTGGAGGGGCACTCTGAAGCCCTTCCTCCGAAGGGGCAGTTCCTTCGAGCAAAGCTTCGACCACTTGCTCTGGAGTCGAGTAGGACGGGTGCAAAAGCAGTGCACGGATATACTCCGGTGCGTGCTCAGGGAGGACGTCCAAGACTTGCGTTACATTGACGTCAAGCTCTGGGTCCTCCACGGCTGTGGCAGCCGGAGGTGACACATCTTTGCCTTTGCCTTTCGTACTAGGCTTCCTCGTATAACCTCTCCCAAGATTGTCGACACCGGGCGCGATACCCGACGATCTCAGAAGAATCTTGAGAACTCCAGGATCTTTTTCGGAGGAAGAGTTAAGAGACTGAAGTGTCGACTCCAACAAATCGACCCTGGCATCCTTCTCCTCCGCGTGGCGGAGAGAGGAAGCGAGAGTGCGAGACAGATCATAAGTTTGCTGATAGTCTGCCAACAGCGACCGATTGAGAAATGGGGTTTGATCGGCATCGGGCTGTGAAGAGGATGGCAATCCGAGAAGTGTGAATATTATATCGAAAGTGCGATCAGCTTCGACGGCAAGGGCGGCGCCGCTGGAAGAGGACATGTCGTCCAACAGGGAGCGAAGTACGATGTGGAACGCGTCCACCAGCGAGACCTTGGTTTCGACCCAGCTCCGCTCCCACTGAAAAATCGTTACTTTGGATAAGCCACAATGTAACAGCGCTCTCACCTCATCAGACTCTCTGGAGTCAGAGACCGAAAGGCCACCATACGAATGTGCAATGGTAGATAATCCAGCATCATACGCTTTTGCAAGCGCGATTATGAATTCCTTTGAGTGCGCAAATGCGCGCAAGGTCTTCTTGGGGCAAACATGCAGGAAAGATGAGATGCAATATCCCGTTTTCCGCAAGGCGTATAGACCCTGTGACGAGGAAAGAAGCTGGGTGAGCGCCGGGACCAGCTCGGATTCAACCTCTGGAGGCGTGGATTCGAGGCCAGCCGCTAGAATGACGCGTGTCTGGGTAGCGTGCGTGCGCGCGTAGATTATTGCAAGATCGACAAGGGTTTGCAGATCCAGCCCATCCGCAAGTTTCCCCGCCAAGATCAGTGCTCTTTTACGAATCAGCTTATCATCCTGCGGGACTGGAGTTTCCCAAATTAAGGAGTCAAGGGTAGCTCGAGCTGTATCCTTGCAGTAGGTGGAGATGAAGTTACGAGCCGCCGGGGTGTCGCGTTGCGTTGGGGGAAGCGCTGCAGTGCTCAAAAGAGCTGAGGCTATGGAGCTTTTGGTCGCCGCAAGTTGCGCTGGTGATAACGACTTCCTGGTTGCCGCTGAGGGATAGCCAGGCAGTCGAGGTATCATGGTGTTCGGTGTTCGGAATTGGGGGCGAAGCCGGGTGGAAGCCGAATGATGGCGACAGCAATGCCGGCTCGGGCCGGCCGCCCTGCATTCTTTTTGCTGTCTGCATACTCTGCTCTTGCTCTGCATAACTCATGTTGGCCAGTGCATTCTTCGCATGTTTCTCGCATATCTTGCTTCACTCTTACCTCTGTGGAATGCTTCACAAAAGCCAGAGATTCCTCAGTTTTTGTTCAACTTAGCAGCCTACTAGTAGTCTCGAATTTAGTGGCTCGGAACGCCTCGTATGCATCCATCAAGTACGGGAGCGTGTCGGTGAAGACAGCAAGTCACTGAGGCAGATGCAGCATACGCCCAGCGGCTCCAGCTCTGCACGCGCGGATTTAATTTGCGGCCCGGGCAAGCACGCCCTGCAGACGTCGGAGGACTAAGGCGCAGACCAGAGCGCGCGCGTAGTGCTGTTTGGCTGCGTGTATTGTCCGAGTAACTCGCGAGGTCGACCGTCCGACTCGGAGGCGGCCTGATTTTTACAAAAACAGGACTTACGCTTCAAAGAAAGGTATAGGTATATTCATTCAAGGGTCTGTCGCTCGCCAGGTTACGTGTCTATTTGCCTAGGCATGAAATAGATGGCGCGTCGGAGATGGAATGAGAGGAGAAGCGGACGGTGGCCCATATACTCGCCGACAGGCCTTGCATTCTCGTTAGCAACGGACTTCTCCGTCGTTTCGGTAGTTGGCTGCCGTTGGAATCTGGGTTGCAGCGTGAGTAGAGAGTATCGACCACCGGCGATGGTGCCAAGATGCTGAGAGATAAAGGGCGGAAGAAGGCGCCCGTGGGCGGGCCCGTCTCGCCACCAAGTCGATGCGCGACGACCAGAAGAACCACCGCCCACACATAAAGCGGTTCCTCGGGTGGGCGTTGTTGTAACTCGTCAAGGAGGGCGACCTCGTCTCGGCCCTGCGGCGGCGCAGCCTGCGGACACAAGCGTGCTCTGGGAGGCGAACAGCTCGATGTCGACCGCGGGCGGGAACAGCACGGTCATGTCGTCTGCGAGACAGAGGACGAGGTGTTCGTCGAGCTGACGCCGGCTCGCCATGGCGGTCGAAAAGGCTACTAGAACCATATGTGCCGGCGCAAACCGGAAAAGCGCGCGTGCGCCGAGGCTGGCGGTGCGCGAGATTGTGTGGCATTTTGAAGACCGGTACAGAAGGAGGCGCTTGCCTTTCTTCAGGACGAGGGACGCGCGTGGATTACAGGAGAGCGACCGATGGGAGTTCAACCTTTGCCTTTGAGTACCAAGCTATATGTCTGTTGTATATTCCAAGAGTTGGATTTCAGCTGTCGAAAAGACGTCCACCTTCGACTTTGAATGCCCGCAGAGTGATACCTTGGCTTTCCGACCAACGGATTTGCTCATTCGCTTCGACAGCCTCCATTGACCCATCGAGCACATCGTACACCAATACACCATTCAAGCTGCGATCTGTCTGTCCCTCGATATGCGGCGTGCCCTGCTTCCGTGCCGCCGCGACCACCTCCAGTACGCTCGCGAGGCCCGTCTTCTACGCGACCAGCCACTTCTTCTACGCGACCAGCCACTGTTTGCGCTCGTTGAACGTCCGCGTAATAAGCAGGCTCTACGACGTCTGCGAAAGTGTCCCGGAGGCCCTCACGGATGACTGATTTCCAGGAGGAAGGGCTAGACGCGTCGATGATCCATTTCTCGACCCCTGACAGTTCGAGCTGGAGCGCTTCGGCGACTTGCGGGTAGGGGAGATCGTGCGGCTCTTAAACCCCGGGGATGCTACCGTTGCGGCTACGCCAGCGAGTATTCGACTGCCCGCCAACGAGTATTTGTTTGCCGTTGCTCTAAGCAAGGAATTTCAAGTGCAATTGACCGGATTTCTCGTACGTTTGAGGAATGTGCTTTTCCATTGGGGGAGAAGTCCCACTCCCGCAAACAGTTTTCGACGTCGACGCGAGCTGCAGAGCGTCGGCGGCTCGTTGGGGGTCGCGAGGTCCAGCAGCCCGGTATAGATGAACAGCGGGGATTGCGTTAAACGGGCTGTATAGTATGCAAATGCATGATGAGCTTTGGTGAGTGTAAATCGGAGGAGAGAGGCGCGCACGACCGGTATTAGATCGGTCTGCTCTGGCGGTGTCGCATAAATGGTCTGCACCGGCGACGAATTGCTTTCTTTCGGGAGAGTTGGGAGAGTCTAGAGAGAAGCCCTCGATTTCTGGACACGATGAGCCATTGCACGGTCAGACTTTCAAAGGCACGCACTTTCTGAGCCGTCACCATACATCCTGGAACGGGCGGGCAAACCGGTGCGCTCCTCTTCTGTTTTTGACGAGATAGTTCAAGAGGTAGCTGGCCAATTCTTGTCTGAGGCGGGAGCTCATTGGCTCAAGCGTTCAAGTTGCAGGATGGCCCGGGAGTCCGCCGGCGTGATGTCATCACGAGCCAATCGCATCTCCTCCTCCTCCGACTGCTTGTGCGGATAGCCCTGCATCGACTCTTTCGCATGGCCCTCGCTTATCCGCTCGATGTTCCCTGCGATGACTCACAAAAGCCGGACTCTTCCTCAATTTCGTCAGCAGCCTGGTTTCGAATTTCTGTCAGCCTCCGGCTGGGGTATAAGTTTCTCGGAATGCCTCCTCTGCGGCTCTCTTCAGTACCACCATGATCTCCTTTAGCTTCAAGAACCTTGTCTCCTTCTCTGGCCTCGTCACCCCCCTCGTTTCCCTCTTCGGCTTCAACCTCTCCCTCCTCACTCCGGCCTTCAAAAGCCGCGAGCTTCACCCCCTCGCGTGTATGTGGCGCACCTACCAAGACTCATGTTGCACAAGAGAAACCTAGCATCGCTGCTATCGGCTTTCTCATCCTTCTGATCCTAATTATATCTCTCGCCGCGGCCACCCACCAGTGGATCCGCTCCCCAGGCTCCCCTCGTCGAAGAGGCCGCCTACACAAAGACGATCAAGATCCCCCTCCTCCTCCCCCGCCGCCTCCTCCCTCTCCTCAACCTCTCGCTTCTGGGAATGACGATGGGCAAGACGATGATCCCGACAGCGACGGAGCCAACGGCAGTGGCGGCGATGACGACTCCCAACAGGACGGTGGTGCGGACGGCGACAACGGCATTCGCGACGGAGACGGTCTTGCGGTTGGAGCGGCGCCTGCGCCTGAGGACCCCCCGCCTCCCGCCGGCGACGTTGAGGAAGACGGTGACGACGATGTGAACTACAGTGCATCCGACGGCGGTCTCTCTTGGCTTCTTCTACTGCTCCTCGTCAAGGTTGTTACCGCGCCTTTCTCTGGTACCGGCAAGGTCAACGTCAAGCCCGCCATCGTCAAGCCCGGCCCCGTCGACACAAGCGAGTCAGCCGCCCACACCCTCGCCCCCGTCGCGCGCCAAGGTCGCCTCTTCCCCTCCTGGGCCCCAATCTACTTCAAGCTCACCATCCTCCCTTGTTTCGCGCTCGCCATCGCTCTGCTGGTAGTGCTTTCGCCACCGTTACGCAGACAAGGTCAAGAGCAAGAGCAAGAGCAAGAGCCGGAGCAAGAGGTCGTGCGCCAGCCCGAGCAAGAGGTTGTGGCTGGGCCCGAGCAAGAGCCAGCACCTGAGCCCGAGCAAGAGCCAGCACCTGAGCCCGAGGACAGAGAAGCTCCCGACCCGCCGCCTGACCCTCAAGATCCTGTACACGAGCCGCCGTATGGACCCCAACAAGAAGCACACGAGCCGCTGCCCGACCCCCAACACGAGGCACCTGAGCCGCCGCCGCCCGCCCCCCACCAAGCCGCCCGCGCACCCGACCCGACACCCGAATGGCACGCGGCGCGCGAACGCATCCGACTGGCCCTCTTCCAGCACGCGCCCGGGCCCGCGCGCGCGGAGGATCAGGCAGCACGCGCACAAGCGATGGGCATTCTGCAGCGGACAGCGGCACGGCGGGCAGCACAGCCGGCGATGCAAGAGGACACAGAACGGAAGCGGCGCGCGGAGGTACGAAGGGTGCAGCGGCGCATCTGGGGGTTGCTGTGTGAGCTGGCGCTGCGCGGGGCCGATGAAATCGAAGAAGACGAGAAGAAGTGAAGATTGTGGGGACTATCTCAATCGCGTCGAAGAAGACGGACGCAAGGCAGGGAGCAGAGAGGGCTGTTGTCCCCGCCTCTCTTTTTACTCCTGGTGGAATACCCGCGCGGACACTAGGTGCGCCGACGCCCTGAAGTTTCCTTTCTTTCTTTTTCTTTATATATATTATTCTGTACATGTATACATGTCCTTGGCGGTGTTATTTAGATAGATACCCTACATATCCCCGTACGCACTGGTAGGCAGACGTGTCGAACCTGCTGTAGTTGGGAATATTATGGGTTCGCTCGGCGTCGTGAGGGAGATGAAGATGAAGCTATGGAGATGTGGGCACTGTCTCTGCGCTTGTACATTTAGTTTGGTCGGTGTGTTGAGGACGAGATCCCAGACCCGGAGGCCAACTCGCGAGGGGAGTTCGAGGACAAAGGTAAGGTACACTAAGGAGCAGAATCCTCCCTCCGAGGCCAGGTCTTTTTTGAACTTTTGAAGGCCTAAACGGAAATTTTTCAGAAATTTCGAGGTTAGATGGCAAGTTTCGTTACTTCATGCTGGGGAGAGTATAATAGCTCCCTTCCTTCGGTGGCGGTTCCAACTGAAGATTCATCTATGCTACTATCACCCCGTCGTAAGGCCATGGGTATTCCAGGTCGGTCTCCCGAAGGTTTGTCCCTCAGATTTTCATCGTCCCTTGGTCGAAGCTCCAGTATGACCAATGAAATAAGCCTGGCAGAAATTGCGGGGATAGCGAAGAATACTGATATCTCCAGCGCTGGCCGTGGGGCCACAAGTTGCATAGCGGAGAGGATAACGGTTCCGTAGACGTAATCTGCTAGAGCCAGTATCTAATCGTTCTCCCGAGTTAACATCAACCAAGTCGCTGGAGAAAGCTGGCCCACCGTCAAGAACATGTCCTTCCCGCGCATAACCCATGGCCAACGAATCTTGACCCTGTTCGCGCCCTGCAAATTCCAGCTCCAGCGATCCCGTCCCTCGATACACCACCGACTGACAACCACGTCGATGAGGTGGCCTGCAGGACCGAGGAGCACCCAGATCAAAGGATTCTCCCATGTCGGGCATGAGAAGGATACGACACCCCGCATCCCCAGTATCACTGCTTGCCACATCACCACTCCGGCCGCGGCTGCGGCCACACCGTACATCACAGGCACGATAAATTTGCCTCTGGATCCCTCAACCCGAACGTAATTCTTCAGCAGCACATCCTCCGGCGGGGTGTCAGTGCGCCATACAAGGCCAGATATAGCCGTAGACGGGTTGCAGCAGGAGAGTAGGAAAGCGAGAATTGGGAATCGTTTGTGAATCTTGAGGTGATCATCCCGGCTGGTACCGACCATAGATAAAATGGTGGGCATCTAGATGGCCAAAGTCACTGAAGGGCCGTACTTCAGAGAGAGAGATGTAGCATACAAATCCAAGAATGGTGGCACCGGCAGCATAAAATGCCATAACTCGGTTGCTAGTGTTATCGAAGACGCAGTCTAATATCGCCCCGCATAAGTTCGTTCCTTCCGGAAACGTACTTGGATCGGCGGCGGATTCGGTCTGGACACAAGATGAAATCTGTGCGTCGATGAAGGAGTATCCGGCATAAGTTGGCGGATTGAATTTGAAGCGCATTTGCAGTACGGAACGGCGAGGGGAGATGGAACGAAAAGGTGAGACTGGTGAAGGCTCCGGGGTATATATGCCAACTGAGAAGTACTCGGATCACTTCCGCTTTCGGATTGGCGCTGAGGAACACTGCAGAATTCGGAGTTACCTTATTGGTTGGCAAAGCGGCGTCATGCATGATAGAAATCGTATGTAAGAGAGACATCTGGCGAGGGACGATTGACACGAAGACGAAGACAATTTCAGAAGCGGGATCCATGGTTCAACTGAAGCAGTAGGCTTGATCTGAGATGTGAAGGAAATATTTGAAAGTTATTCTTGAGGCTTGCCGTCGACGCCACAGAGGGAGGACCCAGATATCTCGTGACACACTGGAGACAGTCTAATAGTAAGATGCCAACTGCCAGGTTTGAATTAATATTACGGCCTCTCTTGCTAAGATTGCGTTGTCCGCTGTCCCAATTTAGACTCCACCAGGCGTTACAGGTACAGGGGGAAGAGGATAGTATAGCTGTTGTTTTGAATAGACAGAAATCTTCGTAGTAGGAGGAGGGGAAGCACACGCCAACAGGACTAGTAGCAGTTGGCGTCATCTGCGTGGCGCAGTAGAGGTTTCGACAGGAAACCTGAGGAAACACACGGTGTCAATTGCCGGGTTACTTAAGCCTAAGAGCTCGTTCGGCTGCCAGATGCAAATGCTGCATCTGCATCTGATCTCCTTATATGGTACTCGTGGGAAGATGCAAGTTCTGCCATCAAATCACATCAGCAACAATCACAGCAATGGAGAATGGGTCGTTGTCATCGCCGAGTTGTCGTCCCCACCGCCGTCGACGACTTCCAGATGCCTTAAACATCTTTTCTTGCCTCCAATTGCATCGAATCATCAGGTTAGATAAATGAATTCATCTTTATCCACATAATACTCAATAAATTCAATTTTAGGATGGGTGGGCGGGACCCCGACAGCCATCCCGACATCCCGATACGACGTCGGGAAGACGGCGGACAGTGCCGGACACTGTCGGACAGCTGTTGATGTGACAAGTCCCATGGATTGATCGTTTCACACGGCCTACTATATAAGGAAACGAGATGCAGATGCAGATGCAGCATCTGGCAGCCGAACGAGCTCTAAGGCAGGTTAACTTGTTAAGGGTCTGTTTTTAAGTTGCTTTTGATGCCATCACGGCATCTCTCTTCCTCTTCTGTTTGCTGGTCCCGTATCGGATTATCCGCATGTCCATCGCGTATGCTACCGTACTCTCTTCGGATGATTCAAATGTGATTCCTCAATCGTCTGCAGCCTCCTTCTAGGTTTGGGGTATAACGGTCCACGGAACGCCTCCTCAGCGGCTTTCGTTAGTACCTCCTGCATCCTCAAGAACATTCTCTCTCTGGTCTCCGAGTTGTCAGCGTATGTCTCGCCAGAGCTTCGATTTTCGCCTCCGGCCTCTCCATCCTCTCATCGCTCCGGCTCTGCTCTGCCGCCATGCCCAAGCCCAGCTCTCTGCGCACCTCACCCCGTCTCTACGAAGACAGTCGTTGCTCAGGAGAAGCCTCGCCTCTTTGCTCTGAACGTTTTCCCATTTTCATGCGCTGCGCCGAGGAGATCCCCCGCAAAGAATCCCCGCCTCCACCCCTGCCACCACCACCTCCTCAAGCTCCTCAAGCTCCAGCTCTCCGTTCCGCGGAAGACGACGCGCACGAGGACGATCTAAACTACGCACAAGAGAACGATCCAGACGGCGACGACAACGAAGATTATACTAGGCCTTTCATCGGTATCGGCATCGACAAGCCCGCCTTCTCGAGCACCTCCTGCCAGCATCGGTGCCCACCCTCCCGTCGCGCGCCGCATTCCCCCTC
The DNA here is from genome assembly GCA_029289555.1 of Mycena latifolia. NCBI lineage: Eukaryota > Fungi > Basidiomycota > Agaricomycetes > Agaricales > Mycenaceae > Mycena > Mycena latifolia. Next base: position 60,736 of record JARJLE010000277.1, on the reverse strand, counting down.
CTGGACGGAAACGCAGAGGTCCCTCGGAAACGAAGCGGTGCCTCCTGGACCGACACGCAGATGTCCGTTAAGGCGCGCTATGTATCCTCCCCTGACTGCGCTGGAGACGGAGGCAGAAAGGACAGGAAAGGAAAGGAAAGGAGGCGGACGCGGGAGCGAGGGGCGCGAAAATACTGAGGCAGCGGCGCGCGCGTCTTGGCGCTGCGCATGCTACGCGAGTTGACGGTGTGCCGCCGCGGGGGCCCAGGAAGTCGGAGTCAATGCATGGAGGATGAAGCTGGAGGAACTTTCGTGGATCCGGACGGCGCTAGCAACAGAAGGGTCCAAGGTGTCGTCCCCGCATCTAGATCTCTTTGGCTCTTCGCACGGACACGGACACGCTACCTCTCTGACCCTTCTTGCAATTATTATTTTTCTCCGTCTTTCCGAGTCTGTATTATATTTCCAGAGATATCATGCCCCACTCGTCGATTTTATTGCCCTAGATATTCCCGTACACACACATCTCAATGAGACGTGGGGAATACAGTATACAGTATTCGGGGCTCATTCGCGGTCGGCGTCGGCGTCGTGTCGGATGTGAAGCAGAGCAAGGCGAACATATGGGGATTCAGACCTATCACGCGTCGGTGGAGACGAGACGAAGGACGTTCGAAACATTGAATTGTAGCACCTGGACTGCCGACCGTCTCGAAGGCTGCGTGCGCGGATTTACATGTAATTTGGCGGGAGGCGCGTCGCGCGGGGACATGCCCGCGAAAAATGCCTTTTCAGAGCGCGCGGCGCTGGATGCTCTCAGACCCTAGATTTTTCACACCCAAATACGGCGGTGCCGCCGCCTCGGAGTGGCTCGCGGTACCGCCGACTAGGACTCGGAGTAGCTCGCGGCGAGACCGGAAGCGGCCTTATTCTAAAAACAGTGTTTATCCTTAAGTTATGCTCGGTGGGAAACGAATATATTCGGAGGGAAACGATATCGATTGCATTGCGCGTCCGGGTTACGTGCCTGTCTAGTACGCGGTTAGACTGTCCGGGGTGCGTATTGTAGGGCGTTCACGAAGCACTGTAGGGGCGTTCACGAAACGGAACGCGTGGGCGGCTGGCTTCATCGACTGGATAGAAGCGCGGGGCTTCGTCTGCGGGACCGCGCTTCGCGAAGTGGAGTCGATGGGCGTCCGTGAGGTGAATTTGAATGTGGCGGATAGACTCGGCATATGGGCGTCCGTGAAGCGAAGGGCGTCATGAAGTTAATGGGAGTGAATAGACAGACATTCGTGAAGTGAAGTGAATACGCGGAGTCGTCGACGCGCGATCCATCTGTGTCATTTCATATGCGTGAAACGAGGGTGGGCGTTCATGAAGCTGGAGCTACTAAAAGGCGTATTAAGCATTGACGGGCGGTGTGCGACTCACTTTGTTTTTCCCTCCATCAACGACGGTCCGCCATCTTCCACTGAGACGGGGGTTTGCGAGGCTTGGGAACAGAGTAATCTGCTATCACACGGCAGGCGCCCGGGCGACCTTTCCGATTTGATCGGAGTTTTTGGTTCAAGACCATCACTTCATTCTTTCATGCACTCAACAGCTGAGCGCTGAGTTGGCCATCCAATGGACAAGCTTCAATAATCTTCAGCTCATCCTATGCTAATCGGTAATCCAACAAACACATCTCTTTATGGTGGCTCAATGGCATACATCTTGTCTCTCTCCAGTTGCTCTCCAGGACCTCCGTTTAACGTAACGAACGCCACAGCCGCCCGATTATCACCCCTAATTAATGCCGGACCACCCGCACTACTAGCCAAAAAATTCCTTCACTGTCTCTCACTCCCTACCTGGACCATTCACGTAGGCCGCACCTCTTCGGCCAGTCTCGATCTTACTGTTGTGGAAAAACGATTGCAAAAACGCTGGCTTTGGCACTTAGGCGCTTAGACTCCTGCCATGACAGCTAGCTCGAGAGTTCTTGATGGCACAATCACTCCATTGAACGCCCCACATCTCTATGCCGCGCGAAAGCAGCTCCAGCGACTTGGATGGCGCGGGGCTGACCCCCGACTTGGAGGAGGAGAAGCAGATCTATGCCACTTCGCCCACCGCCGTGGTTTCGCCCGCAGATCACCCCGCGACGACGCGCAGAACGCCGGCGCCATCTCGCCCGACTCCAAAGGACAGATTTCGCTCCGCCGCGCAGAAGATTATCGCGATGCAAGACCCAGGCGAGCCCGGTATTGACCCCCGCCGGCGCACGGTGGATGCCCGGTTTGGCGAGATCAAACAGGACTGCATTATCGAGTTCACAGATTACTCGGCCACTCGCTACAGCTCTGAGCGCATGACCAACCGCGAGTTTGTGGCCTTGGTGAACGATCCCACCGACAGCGAGCGGAAACCCTGGGTTAAAGTCCGCTGGGTAAATGTCGGCGGCATGAGCTGGGATGTAATCAAGGCTCTGTCCATAAAATACGGCGAGAATTATTTGATTCGCTTAGATGGCTCTCTAAACTTGCCCCAGACTTGCATCCTCTGGCGCTTGAGGAAATGTTCTATGGGCAGGGCCTGCGGTCCAAGGCGGACTACTACGTAGGTCTCCTCTGCTATTTTGTCATTTTCTTTCCTCACTTAACCCTGCAGCCCCAGCACCTTTTCCTGCGCGTCCTTCGCCACGAGCTTTGTGATGATGAGGAGGAGTTCGTCGGGAACGCCTTGGCCCCTGGTCTCGCCGATCTTCCACGGGAGTCCGACTCGCCGACATCCGTTGCAGACGCCGACGAGGAGACGGAGGTGCGTCAGCTCGGCAGGAGTGACAATGAACAGGGACTGCACGACAGCTCAACACGCCGGAAGCGTCGCCCTCTACTGCCCACCAACCACTCGGATGTGAGAAAAACCCCGCAGTCGCGCCTGACCGAACGCGCAACTATGCGCGACGCCGCCGCAGACAAGAAGCGCCGCATCGAGGAGGCCACAGTCCAGGCTCTCAAGAGCGGCGATAGGGTGAAGGTCAAGGTGGCCCCCATGTTTATCTTCCTGTTAAAAGATGGTGCATGTTTTCACGAGCTCTCCGTGGATTCCCCTGATTTCAAAGCAGGCACCGTGATATCTATGCACTCCACGCCGAATCTGGAGCTCACGCAGTCCATCGCGCTAGGACTGCGGCGGCTCACATCGGACCTGCGATCGTCCGCGGACGCCTCGCTCCTCGTGCAGAGTCTCCTCAACGTCGTCGTCAACAAGGCTCTGGAGGTCAACCCAAGTTACCTGTTCCCTTCATCTTTTATTTATTCGCCCCTTCATAGGTCATTGATGCATACCGCGTCAAGATAAAAAAGTTTGAGCGCGAGATCATGTTTAGGCCCAAGGTCACCACCGTCGCCAACCTACACATCCTCTCGGGCGATCTCATCCTGCACAAGCTCACGCTCGAGCCGATCAGGGTGGTCCTCAACGGCCTGCGGCAGCACGACGTTGACCGTGCGGCTGCGCTCATCGACATGACGGACGAGAGGAACAAGGAGGAGAAGGTCGTTGGGTTCATGAGCCACAGGAGCAAAATCAAGCTTGTACGCACCGTTTACCCCCGCTTTTCCGAGTCGTCCATCGTCTCACGCACGCACACGCGCCCAGGCAGATGCGCTCGAACACATGGAACACGTTCTCGCCAGCCTCGAGATGTTCGCGGGCATCGGCGAGAATCTCATCGACTACACGTTCAATGTACGCTCCTATCCGCCTGTTCGCGCCGTGCCCGAGTGTTTTGTGCTGACCCGAGGCAGATGGCGTCGTACGAGATGAACGAGGCGATGCGGCGGCTCACGCTCGCGACGATGACCTTCCTCCCTCTCAGTCTCCTCACGGGGTACTTTGGCATGAACTTTGAGCGGATGTGGAGCGTCAACGGGCACTCGGACCTCCTGTGTGTGCCCCCTCCTCCCCTCGCCTGAACTGAACCTGACCTGCGCGCTGCCCCGCAGATTCTGGATCATCGCGCTGCCGGTGATGGCGGTTGTGCTCTCGATGTTCATCATGCCCGACCTCAAGCGCGTGATGCACTCCATGCAGACGCGCACCATCGCGAAAAAGTTGAATTAAATAATAATAATAATTTTTAGCTATCGCAGGCATGCGTATTGCAGCGTTAGAAGAACTTGGACCCGAGTTGTGGTGGTTAACGCTGTCAGACTGATCAAACCAAGCGATTATATAAGCGACCTTTTGTTGAACTTGACGGTATTTGCTTGACAGGAACGCTGATTCCTCGACAAGTAGTCAATCGTATCTTTGTCGGACCATGCTAAAACGGTGCGTTGTACGCAGCAGCTGCCCTACTGTTGCCCTAATATATCACAGCTTCGCCGCAAGCTACTGCGCTCGTTGATTCTCAACTACAGCAAAGCAATAAACAAATCTTTTTTACGGTGAACGTAGACCATGTCTCTCTCCAAGACTCAGAGTCTCTCCGTCCATGGCAAGTGCCTCCACTGTGGCACTATAGTCCCTCTATTGTCGTTGTGGTGCCTCGCGGTGTACTAAACTTATCAACAGACTTAATATGACTCTTGAGCCTCCCGCACACGGCACCTCGTCCTCGTTTCTTTCCACCACCTCGGTGGTCCTGCAGGCCCACTTCACCTCGGTCATTGAATTACACCCAACAACGAGTCCTCGTCTAGTCGCCCTCAATTACAATGGGAAACTACTTTTCATTGTTTTCCCGCAGAGTAAATTCGAAACCCAAGCAGCTCATGGAGAAGGACTTCGGCATTGTATGTTCTATTCCTCTCAGTACGAGCACTGGATATCTGAAAGCTTTAATAGCCCGCATCAGATGAGGAAGGTCAGGGCCCACCGAAGACGATTCAGTACATGGTCGAAACGGTGAAGAAGCTGGCTACCACTATGGATGGGGTGGCCGGTTTCATTCCAGTGCCCCTCCTACCAGAGTTGGTTAAAGTCACGATTACCGTCCTTGAAGCGTGTGAGGTAGTGTGATATTCAAAGGCATTTTGGCATGGTCTCAGAAAAACATAGAATGTGACTGCTATCGAAGACGGCGTGAAGGACCTTCAGAAGCGTATCTTTTCGCTCTCAGTCATATTCATTGAGGAGGTCCGCGGTAAAGACTCCGAGGATCTTCAAGGCAGGATCAAAAGGCTCCAATTGTCTGTTCAGCTTCAGCCTCTCATTGAAATGTGCTAATCACATCCAGCAGAACTCTCAACATCATCCTCGAGGACCTGGATAAGATCAAAGGGCAAAGTAAACTCATCCTCGCCGTCTTCCGCAATCTCAACAGGGAAAGGGTCGACAAATGTCATCATCGTGTGGATGAGGCTCTGGAACAATTTCATGCACGTGTTTCTTTTTTTGCTTTCTAAGGTATTATTACTGACCCGCCTTGCAGCTAGCTCATGGGATCCACCTCGAGGATTTTGTCCAAGACATCTTGTCGAAATACCTCGACGCAAACAATCAACTTCGCCTGGACATAAACAATCAACTTTCCGATATGAGTCACCAGCTCGAGGGACTCGCACAAACGGTCCAAAATATCAACCGACCACATAATGCACCGACGGTCCTGCCCGACAAGATATGCCCCCGAAATACCGCATATACGGGCGCGACGAATTTATCGACACCATTGCTTCCCTTCTTGCCCATGAGGATTCACCTCGAGTGTGCATCACTGGGGCAGGCGGGATGGGAAAGACAAGTGTGGCGCTCGCCGTTATGGAGAGCGCTATCGTCAATGAGGTATTCCAAAAGGAATATCAATTCTGGGTGCCCTGCGTCGAAGCGACCTCGCCCAACAGTCTCCTTCACATCCTTTATACCCAGCTTCGGGTCACAGCAGAATCCTATGATTCAGTTGATACTCTTATCAGCGAGCTTGACGCCTCGAAGCAGCGACGGGTGTTGTTGCTCGATAACTTCGAAACCCCTTGGTTTTCTAGTGACGCCAATCGCGAAGCTGTCCGTGGTATCATTTATCGGCTAGCGAGCCTATCGCACGTAGCGCTCCTGGTCACCATGACATCAGACTTCCCTCCGTCTGAAGATATCGTTTGGCAAAACAAAGTGCTCCCTCCCTTAGATCCAGCTGCGTCCCGTGATGCCTTCAAGAGCGTGTCCCAGGGTACCGTCAATGAAAAGCTGGATGAGCTCTTGGAAGCTATCGGCCATATCCCGTTCGCTATTACTCTGATGGCGGCTGATGCGAAACGTTCGCAAGCATCTCCGCAAGATCTGTTGGAAGAATGGGAAAGAGCGGGCACGGCCATGAACTCCAAAATGGATCGCACGATTAGCTTGTCTGTGAATCGCGACATCATGAAATCAAATCCCGCAGCATTCACGCTCCTCGCTATCCTCTCCCTGCTCCCAGCCGGGACAACCGGCAATAACCTGCGTTGGTGGGCGCCTGGCGTGGCCTCGCCTATCGATGCTATCGGGACTCTGCGCACGGCTGCACTTGTTCAACAAGAAGATGGGAAATTCGCGACCGCGCGTATCTCTGTTCGCCCCACCGTTCAGGCGTACATGGCTCAACACAATCGCATCCCAGCGGAAGTCCGACAACAGGTGCACGACACCTGTTATAAGTACGTTCTTGCCCATAAATCCATCCCTGACGACGCCAAATTCAAAGACGATCTGTCCGCCTTGGGGAAGGAAGAAACAAACATCCAGGGTCTCTTGATGCAGATCGACGTTGAGACTCTACGCCCAAATGCGCTCGACGCTCTCATCGCCTTCAGCTTGTACCAGTCCTGGACTAAACTTAGCACCGTGGTGGCACTGCATGCGCTAGAGGTCGCGCGCGCCGTGCGAGATGGTCCCCGCGTCACGGATACTCGTGTTGCCGCTCGTCACGTCGCCGAAGCTCAGCAATGTCTGGGGAGGATACTTCATAGGCTTGACCGTTATGACGAGGCCTGCCAGCATTTCGAAGACGCCCGTCGCGGCTTCAGCAGTTTGCCTGGTGGATCAGATCGCGTCCGTGCGGGTGAATGTTGGATGGAACTGGCTACTACCTGGTATTATATGAGCAAGCCCCTTCAAGAGATAGAGTCACTTGTGCTGGAGGCACAGGCGGATCTATCCCATGACAAGAGCAATAAATACCACGTCGCACGTGGTTTGCTCGGACTGGGATGTTTTCTTCTGTATAATTGCCAGTACGAGCAGGCTCTCGAGACACTTTCTTCTGCAATGACCACATTCGAAGAGTTAAATTCCCCAGCAAGCACCTCCGTGTGTCTTTTTTGTATGGCACAGACCTACGCCCGCCAGAGAAAACACACTGAAGCGCTCGCCATTGCTAAGCAGGCATTGGAGAAAGGAGAACAAGCTGGCGTGATGCAGGCTATCGCTGTAACTTTGAACACCACCGCGAGGTATCTCATAGCTCTGTCATTGCACGAGGACGCCTTGGTGATCATCGAACGAGCACTTCGGACCTATCAGGCTCTAGGTTCGCCCCTTGGCATTGCTCAAATGTTAGAGCTACTTGGCTACACCTGCGCAGCAAAGATGGACCTTGCTGGAGCACGAGTTGCCTACGAGGGGGCACGGGTACAATTTGGCAAGGTTCGATCCCGCTACGGGGAATGGGGTAAAGAAAGATGTACACACAACCTCCGGGAACTCGACGGCCTGCAAGCCCTTGATGAGACTGGGCTTTCCCGGTTGAAAAAACCCCCTCGAATGTAATTGGACCGTTGGGCAGAAGTCTTCTATGTAGCCGGGGGAAATCCGGCGAGTCCTTCCATTTATAAATGCTTGTGCATTTTCGTAGCAGTCGTTGAAGGAGGAGGAGGAGGATCTTACTCCGGAGGTCCCAATAAGGGAACAACCAGGCGCTGTACCTACGTCCATAGCATCCATATATACGCCTTCGAACGATAGTAACTATATGTAGATATCTCACGAAAAGACCGAGAAGACCGAGAGAAGACCCTGGAATAAATCCATGTAAATCCAGGGAGGCGCGCGCAGTACTCGACGCGCCGGTCCCGCGGAAATAAATGGTCTATCACACCCGCGCTTTCTGCAGAATTGCAGCACGGCTCGCCCCCTGCGCACGCGCGGATTTAATCTGCGGGGCGGGCAGATCGCGCATATTCCTTCCTCTTTTTCTCCCATTTCGAGCTCGGATGTGAAGTTATCTGCCTCGCGTGCCCTCTGAACCGCCCGCTCTCGGTACCCGCGGGACCGCCGGTTCGGACTAATGCGGAGTAGCTCGCGGTGCCGCCGAGCAGCCCAGACTCGGAGGCGGCCTCATGAATTTTTTTAAAAAAAAAAAAACAGGGCGTATGCTTAAAACAAAGCTATATTCATTCGAGTAGAGCGCTCGCCGGGTGGTTACGTGTCTGTGCGGTTAGACTGAGACTGTCCGGGGTGCCTAGGGGCATGCGCGTCTTCATCCACTGGATAAAAGCGCAGGGCTTCATGCGCTTCATGAGTGGAGGTGGATGGGCGTCCGGGGGGTGGATGTGAGCGCGCGGGCGGACCTGAATAGACTCGGCGGAGGGCAGTGAATGTGAATGTGAATGGACGTCCGTGTCCGTGTGATGAATAGACTCGGCATATGGGCGTCCGCGAAGCGAAGGTCGTCATGAAGTGAATGTGAGTGAATAGCCAAACATGAAGTGAATATCGACGGGCGATCTATCTGTTTCATTGCATACTTATGCGTGAAACGAGGGCGGAAGGATCATGGGTTCATGAGCTAAAAGGTCACATTAAACATTAACGGGCGTGAAGAGCGAAGTCTACGCCTATTCGGGATAGGCTACTCGAAGGCAAGCCGGTCGCGCGGGTGGATGCCCCTGGCCGGCTCCGCGTCCGCGTCCGCATCGCTGTCATCGTGGTGCTCCCATTCCATACCTAGAGGACCGGGCGGGTCTCCATGCGCTGGCGCAGCGCGGAGAGCGAGCGGAACGCGTCGCGCGCGCGGGCCTCGCGCTTGATGAGGCGGGCGCGAACCTCGGGCGGAGGGGAGCGGCTCTTGAGGATGCGACGGACGGCCTCGGGGGAGACGCGGAAGCGGGCGGCGAGCGCGGTGGTCGACGTGGTGTGAACTTGCGCGGGGGTTCAAGCGAGAAGCAGCAGAAGGAAGAGAGTCAGACGCCGTACATTGTCCTCGACGTCGTTGAGTACAAAAAGGACAAATGGCACAGCCACCCCACTACACTGTGCCACAGCACACCCAATGTTCAATGTCCCTTCTGACAACCTCATTGTTGGACTTCTTGTTCAAGCCCGCACCGCCAGGTGTCACCGACCCCCCCGCCCTTCCTCCGAACCTGGATAATTTTCCAAACCAAGTGTACATCGACGCTGCCCTTGCATACATCGCCTCGTACCCCTTTGAGCGAACCTTCCCGGTTTATACTCCGCAAGAGAAGAAGTTCACACCAGATTCGACTTGGCGGGCCAAGTCTCGGGCGGTTTTGCAGGCGTGCATCTTGACCGACAGGGGCTCCCTTGCTTCGCTGAGCAGCGGAGAACCGTACGACGCTCCCAAGCACCAGGCGCATTTTGTGCGTAAGCGTATCATCAGCCGGCGGTGGACCCTCGAGGAGGTTGCGTCCGAGATGCGCGCGCTCCTTCAGCTCGGTGCGTTCTTTTTCAATCATCGTACGAGTGTCTGAGATTGGGCAACTTGAAGCTCGGTCGCGCACCCGAACAGCCTTCGCTGTCTTGACTCCTATGGACACGGGCCTACCAAGGAAGAAGAGCGTCGTCGACCAGGTATCCGCAAGTCTGAGTTCACACGTGAACTCACTTGGTTGTCTAGGTCCGCGAGCGCGACAACGACAAATGCCGCTTGACCGGCGTTGAACGTGACAAGGAGGGTTCCGAAGGGGAGGACCAAGAAGCACGCGGAGTCGCCACAGATGCGCTGCAGGTTGTCCACTGTCTGCCCTTTACGACTGGGAATACTGTTCGTCGTCCCTATACTTTTTTTCTGGCTATGTTCTGACTGTCTATCCATCAGTCCTTCGACCTGATCGAGGGGCTGGCAGGCATAAATTTCACTGGCTGGCAAGCGGACAGCGTGGAAAACGCGTTCTTGACGCGCGGGACTATACATGAACAGTTTGCCGCTTTCAAAATCTTCTTCGAGTGGATCCGGACCGCCGAGGGCGACGAAGTACGGTGTTTTCTTTCAAATGATCCAGAGAATGAATATTTGATCCAGATTATCATTCGCGGACGAACCGGCCCCGCAAGCCCGAACAAAGCTCTGAGGGGTCTGCTGAACGACCGCGGACAGAGATGCGATTCAATACTAGACAAGCCCCTCCGCCCCCGCCACGACACCAGCATCGCCGACCTTGATTCGAAATATTTCATTATTCACAAATATATTGGAGACATTGTCTGGATGTCTGGTGGAGCTGACCCTGTCTCGGACGAGGAAGAGGATGTGAAGGTCCTCTCGGACACCAACATCGGCACTGTCATAGAGAAGTTGTGCTCACCAGAGATGGACATGCTGCCGCGGGAGAGGGAGGGGGTATTCCGGCCCAGTATACAACTTATTCCCAAAAACTCGGTTTGGGCGAACTAATTCTTGTAATCTGTACTTTTCAACTATTCTTCTTCTTCTGTGGCCCAAGCCGGTGCGAGTTCGAACTCGACCCTTGCGAACTTTTTTTCACCGCTGATTTCCTACTGTTGCATAGTCTGGACGGGCGGCTGGGCCCACTCCAATTTTTTAATTTCAGCTCAGGCTGAGGCCCTTCGCGAGAACTACGCGGTTTAAATGCCATCCAGGCATCACATCGACTACACGTTCAATGTACGCGGTCTGTTCGCGCCGTGCCCGAGTGTTTTGGGCTGACCCGCGGCAGATGGCGTCGTACGACTATGACGACCTTTCTCCCTCTCAGTCTCCTCGGGGTACTTTGGCATGAATTTTGAACGGATGTGGAGCGTCGGACCTCCTGTGTATATCTCCCCTCACCTAGCGAAACTGACTTGCGCGCTGTCCGGTAGATTCTGACATTCCGCCATCGCGCCGCCGGTGATGGCGGTTGTGCTCTCGATGTCCATGTCTTCGTGCCCGACCTCAAGCGCGCGAGGCACCACATGCAGACGCGCATCCTCGCGAAAAAGTTGAATTAAATAATGTTAATTTTAGCTACCGCAAGCAGCGTTGGACAAGACCTCTGAATCTTGTCGTACCATGTACGTGCGCAGAACATTATTATCTACTTATACATTGCTCTGGGAGAAAGTGAATGCATTGGGATGAGGAGGAGCCGCGAGCCGAATGCGAGCACACAGCAAATCAACGACTCTGACGCCGCTTTCTTGACACGAGTCGCGATGAGCATTGCACGGTCCGACAGACTTGAAAAGGCGCGCACCTTTTCGGAGACTTGATGATCACGGAGCCTTGACATCGACGAGAAGCGGTTTTTGTTTTGGGCACAAGTTTCTCTCTCGGAACCCGGGGCAAGCTGTGAAGATGAAGATAAAAGTGTGGGATCGTCCAAGTCGGAGTCGGTGAAGACGGGGGGACGTTCGAAACTGAAATTCAGCATTGCAGCACATGGACAACGTCGATTCCGGTAGGAGGCTTCCGGAGCACGTTACAACCCATGGGGCGATAGTCTCAAGGGAAGGGCCCGGGGAAGGACAGGGATACAGGGAATCGTGCCGGAGGCGCCGACAGTAAGCGAAGAGCAGAAGGAGAAGGATATGGGTCGGACCAGTGCACAGGAGAGCTGTATGGTTGGATGGGAGCGAGGTTGAATCGTCCGAACGGTTGTACAAGGTTGCTGGTATCCACAGAGCTAAAAAGTTGAGCGGCGGGTGTCAAGCGATTGCGAAGTTTTTCCGTTCTGAATCATTTGGATTCCGCTTGGAGATCCTCCAGGGAGGTGGGTAAAATTCGAGGGTCGAGCTTGAAGTTGCGCTGTTTGAGCTAGAGGCCTCGAGGCAAATCTTTGATAGCGCATCGATGCAATCATCTTGGTTTCGTGGGCAGAGAAGAGCTCTTAAAGCGAGCGGCCGCGGGAGAACTTGGACTCGAGTACGGTTGCCAACAAGTCCCAGCTTTGATTTGATTTGTCAACTTTCATTTCCTGCCTTTTGCAATTCCATCCTCTGTACTCTCTAAGGTGTTCCAGGGTCTACCCGCAAGCTCTATGTTTTCGGGTAGCGTCTAGGATGCTCGGGTTATGTTTCCGGGACAAACGGACATGCATTCAAGCCGCCAAAGGGTCGGCGGCGCACGGCGCACCGCCTTCACGTCCGTTTCCAGTTGCAAACACTCCTCGTACTCCAATTTAGGGCTCGAGCGGGGTGGGTACACCGCGTGTCGGTCTTTGTGAGTGAGTGTAGCTGGAGACGGTGTAATACAAGTGCGTGTTTTTTTTTATCTACCTTGCGCTGTCATTGATGCATTTCAAGGCGTAGACTATTATGCTCTGCCCGGTGGATTGACGCGTAACAAATGCAGGCACGTACGGTCATGTGCAGAACCACCAAGTTGAAGAACCCGTCTACGTCGTACATCACCGGACGCGAACTGATCCAGAAAACCGCCCGCACTTCAGCGACACCGCGCACCTGCTCCATACCTGCCCAGGGCCATGCTGGATCCCTCGGGACCTGGTGTCGTTGTGCGCAGACAATCAAGTCGAACACTTCGTTTGCGTTCAGCACGAAGGCGCTTGTCGGTTTAACGGGCCCAGATGGAGAGGCCATCGCAGGGAAGGAATGCATTTTACATGTCGGCAAGCATAACAGTGTGCCTAGTACGTAGCTATAGTAATATTGGGATAACGCGCGTCAGAAAGACGCGCGCGACCTCCACAGGCATTTTTCTTGACGCGCCTATGTTTCTCAATTACCCATACTTGATACAGAAGCGGACCGTGTACATTGCTTTATCAAGGTTTGCGGCTGCGGCGTAGAAATTCCCGGCCGGGGAGGAACAAATGGGGGCGACGGTAAACGTACAGTATGAGGTGCCGGAGCACGATGACTGAGTGGGTCTCTAAGACGCATGCACGGGAGTGGAGCGCGGAGAGCTTGAGTTCGAGTGCAGAAACTAGCGCGTGGTGCACGAGGCGGGGCGCACCCCAAGCAATCAACGCGACGCTTTGGAAGAAAGAATTAGCCATATATTGCACGCGCGCGGACGACATTTGTCTTTTTCTACACCATCTATTCTTCCCATCTATGAGACATCAGCCGCGCCTCATACCGATATCGAGACAGAGCAGCAGACGCACCTCCTCCTCTTTTCGGGTGTAAAAATTGCGGTTGGTTTAGCGCAGCTTGGCGAAGAGCTGAGGCGCGGCGCAGGCTTGCATCATGCTGCGATGGTGCGCACGTCAACTGTAAGCCTGTAAGTAGCACGGGAAAGGGAGGGGGCTTACTGAACTTGACTAGAGTCCATGACATTAGACGGTCAACAGGCAACGAATCAAGCACGACGTACACCTGCCGGACGCTCGTCAGCACGCCGCAGGGAGAGAAAAGCTAAGGAGAAAGCGAAAGGACGCACATCTCCTCGATGCAGTCCTCGCCCTTGAACCCCTCGCCCGCCTGCACCTTCACCTGGCACTTCTCAAAGTGGTGCTTCAGCGGCGCGCAGTCCGCGCGCTCCTCGCAGGTTGTGTCCAGCAAGGAAGTTTTCGCGACACTCAAGGCCTATGCGGACGAGATCGCCCGGATCGCACGGTGTTCCTGTGTGTGCTATTCACATTAGCTTCCTCTTCATTTCCCTCTGTGCTCACGGGAAGAGGAAAGGAAGGAAAGAAAGGAAGGGAAGACACACGTTCTCAGGCTCCTCCGCCTCCGCCTCCTCCTCCTTGGGCTCCTCCGCGGCGGCGTCATCAGTGAGCTGGGTGTCGGCGGGCTTCTCCTCTGTGTCGTCGGCATGGGTGGTGGGGAAGAACGAGGACAGGAACGAGCCGATGCCGGACATGCTTGCGAACGGTTTTTCGATGAGGCATACTAATGTGGTTTCACCCTGCCTTCAAGGGTCCTTTATGGTGCCTTTTGGTAGGCCATAGACGGCCCAGGGCACACAATTCAAAGTTGAATGTGGATATACATATGATCGGAAAACAAATCAAAGCTGGGACTTGTTGGCAACCGTACTCGAGGCGTGGTGGTGAACGCTCAGTGCTCGATTCGGACTGATTCGGACCGTAAATCCGGATCAACCAAGCGATTATATATTAGGCGACCTTTTGTCGAACTTGAACGTACTTGAACGCGACTTCCCAGGTTCGCGCGGTATTTGCTTGGACGTTGACTCCTCGACAAATGCCCAGTCAATCGTATCTTTGTCGGGTCATGCTACAACGGTACGTTGCACGCAGCAGCTGCCCTACAGTCGCCCCAAAATATCACAGCTTCGCCGCAAGCTAAAGTTGTGCTCGTTAATTCTCAACTACTGTAATGCAATAAACTTTTTATGCTGACCGTAGATCATGTCTCTCTCCAAGACTCGGGGTCCCTCCGTCTGTGGCAAGTGCCTTCACAGTGTGGCACTATAGTCTGTCTACTGCCGTTGTAATGCCTTGTGGTGTACTAAACTTAACACAGACTTAAGATGCTCTTCCGCACGCCGCACCTCGTCCTCGTTTCTTTCCACCACCTCGGTGGTCCTGCAGGCCCACTTCACTCCGGGCATCGAATTACACCCAACAAGTTCTCGTCTAGTCGCCCTCCTTAATTACGATGGGCAACTGCTTTTCCTCCCCAGAAAATTTGAAACCCAAGCAGCTCACGGAGAAGGAATTCGGCATTGTATGTTCTATTCCTCTCTGTATGAGTACTGAGAATCTAAATGCTTCAATAGCCCGCATCAGATGAGGAAGGTCAGGCCTCGCCGACGCCGATTCGGTACATGGTCGAAACGGTGAAGAAGCTGGCTACTGCTGTGGAGGGCGTGGCCGGTTTGATTCCAGTGCCACTCCTACCCGAGTTTGCCAAAGTCGCGGTCACCGTCCTTGAAGCGTGTGAGGTACGTGTCTTATTCAAGGACATTTCGGCATGGTCTCATGAAACTCAGGACGCGACTGCTATCGAGGACGGTGTGAAGGACCTTCAGAAGCGGATCTTTTCGCTCTCAGTAATATTCATCGACGAGGTCCGCGGTAAAGACTCCGAGGACCTTCAAGGCCGGATCGAAAAGCTCCAATCGTATGTTCCCCTTCAGCCTTTCGCTTTTAACATGAACCAATCGCATCCCGCAGAACTCTCAACGTTATCCTCAAGGATCTGGATACGATCAAAAACAAAAGAAAATCATCCTCGTTATCTTTCGCGATCTCAACAAGGAAACGGTCGACAAATGTCTTTATCGGGTGAATGAGGCTCTGGAACAATTCCATGCATGTAGTTCTTCCCTCTTGCGGGTACTGTTACTGACCCGCTTTGCAGCTAGCGCATGAGATTCGCCTAGAGGACTTGGTCAAAGACATCTTGTCGAAATACTCCGACGTGAATAATCAACTTTCGGATATGAGACACCAACTCGAAGAAATCAAACAAGCTGTCGAGAATGTCAGCCGACCGCATAATGCACCGGCGATGTTGCCCCGACAAGCTATGCCCCCGAAATATCGCATATACGGGCGGGAGCCGTTCGTGGACACCATTGCTTCCCTTCTTGCCCATGAAGATTCACCTCGAGTGTGCATAACTGGGGCAGGCGGGATGGGAAAGACAAGTGTGGCGCTCGCCGTTATGGAGAGTGCTATTGTCAATGAGGTATTCCCGAAGGAATATCAGTTCTGGGTGCCTTGCGTCGAAGCGACCTCGCCCAATAGTCTCCTCCGCATCCTTTATACCCAGCTTCGTGTCACAGCAGAATCCTATGATTCAGTTGATATTCTTATCAGCGAGCTCGACGCCTCGAAGCAGCGACGGGTGTTGTTGCTCGATAACTTCGAAACCCCTTGCTTTTCTGGCGGCGACGCCAATCGCGAGGAAGTCCGTGGCATCATTTATCGGCTAGCGAGCCTATCGCACGTAGCGCTCCTGGTCACCATGACCTCTTCATTTCCTCCGTCTAAAGATATTGACTGGCAAAACAAAGTCCTCCCTCCCTTGGATCCAGCTGCGGCCCGCGACGCCTTCAAGAGCGTGTACCAGGGCACCGTCGATGAAAAGCTGGATGAGCTATTGGAAGCTATCGGCCGTGTCCCGCTGGCTATTACTCTCATGGCGGCTAATGCGACGGATTCGCAGGCGTCCCCGGAAGATCTATTGGGAGAATGGGAAAGCGCGGGCACGGACATGATCTCCAAAATGGATCGCACGATTAGCTTGTCGGTGAATCGTGAAATCATGAAATCGAACACCGCAGCGTTCACGCTCCTCGCTATCCTCTCCCTGCTCCCAGCCGGGACAACCGGCAATAACCTGCGTTGGTGGGCACCTGGTGTGACCTCATATACAGATGCTATCGGAACTCTGCGCACGGCTGCACTCATCGAACAAGAAGATGGGAAATTCGCGACCGCGCGTATCTCTGTTCGCCCCACCGTTCAAGCGTACATGGCTCAACACAATCGCATCCCAGCCGAAGTCCGACAACAGGTACACGACGCCTGCTATAAATATGTTCTTGCCCATAAATCCATCCCTGACGACGCCAAATTCAAGGATGATCTGTCCGCCTTGGGGAAGGAAGAGACAAACCTCCAGGGGCTCTTGATGCAGATCGACGTTGAGACTCTACGCCCAAATGCGCTTGACGCTCTCATCGTCTTCAGCATGTACCAGTGCCGGACTAAACCTAGCACCGTGGTGGCACTGCATGCGCTAGAGGTTGCGCGCGCTGCGCGAGATGATCCCCGCGTCGCCGATACTCATATTGCCGCTCATCATGTCGCCGAAGCTCACCAATGTCTGGGGAATATATTCCTGCGACTTGATTGTTATGAAGAGGCCTGCCAGCATTCCGAGGACGCCTGTTGCGGCTTCAAAAGCTTACCCGGTGGATCAGATCGCGTCCGTGCGGGTGAATGTTCCATGGAGTTAGCGCGTGCCTGGATGTATATGAGCAAGCCCGCTCAAGAGATGGAATCATTTGTGTTGGAGGTACAGGCGGATCTATCCCATGACAAGAGCGATAAATACCACGTCGCACGTGGTTTGCTCGCACTGGGACGTTTTCTTTGGCATAACCAGCAGCACGAACAGGCTCTCGAGACACTTTCTTCTGCGATGGCCACATTCGAGGAGTTAGATTCCCCAGCAAGTACCTCCTTGTGTCTTGCTTATATGGCACAGACCTACGCCGGCCAGAACAAATGCACTGAAGCACTTGCCATCGCTAAGCAGGCATTGGAGAAAGGAGAACAAGCTGGCGAGATGCGTTTCATCGGTGACATTTTGAACATTATCGGGGCGTATCTCGTAGGTTTATCATTGCACGACGAAGCCTATGCGATCATCGAACGAGCGCTTCAGACCTATCAAGTACTAGGTTCGCCCATTGGCATTGCTCGAATGTTAGAACTACTCGGCTATACCTGCGCAGCAAAGATGGACCTTGCCGGAGCACGAATTGCCTATGAGGGGGCACGGGTACAATTTGGCAAGGTTCGATCCCGCAAGGGGGAATTGGGTAAAGCAAGATGTACACGCAACCTCCAGGAACTCAACGGCATGCAAGCCCTTGATCAGACTGGGCTCTCCCGGTTGGAAAAACCCTTTCGATTATAAATGTTTGTGCATTTTCGTAGCTGTCATTGAAGGAGGAGGAGGAAGATGTTACTGCGGAGGTCCCAATAAAGGAACAAGCAGGTGCTGTACCTACGTCCATAGCATCCATATGTATGCCTTCGAACGATAGTAACTACATGTAGATACCTCCTGAAAGGACCAAGAGAAGACGAGAGAAACCCTATCCAACGTTCCTAAAGACCACGGGGAAGTATCGAGGGAAACCCTGGAATAAATCCATGTAAATCAGGGAGGCGCGCGCGCACAAGCGGTACTACTCGACGCGCCGGTCCCGCGGAAATAAACTGTCTGTACCAATCCGGCGACGACTTGTTTTGTTTCGGAGAGGCGGGCGGAGCGGAGAGAAGAGATGGGCAAATGCAAATGAAGAAGCCCTCACTCCCTGGACACCAGTCGCACTCGCTTTCTGGACACGACGTCGCGATGCGCATCTCAACCCTTGAAAGGCGCGCACATTTGTCTGAGCCGCCACCGAGGGCTTGATTGACATTGGTACAAGATATGAAGATAAAAGTCCGGGAACGTCCGAGTCGGTGAAGAGACTCGGAGGACCCAGAACTATCTCCACACGCTGGAGACAGATGCCAACAAGTTTGAATTATTATAAAATTGTGCGCGCTGTCCAAATTTGACTCCACCAGGGGATCGAAGACGTTACAGTGAACCACGCATTGCCACGACGATATATTCGAGATTGTCCGAGCCTTATGGCTTCTGTTTGCAATGGACTTGGAATGGACAGAAATCGAGGAGGGGAAGCACACGCCAAACAGGACCCAGGCAGCTACCAGGCTCGAATTAAAACTAGCATTTGCGCGGCGCAGTGGAGGTTTCCCACATTAGCAGGAGGAAACACAGCGCCGGACGACGGAAGTTGGCGATCCTCATTGAAGGCAATTACTTGCAGGCAAAGTATCAAGTAAAAAAGAAAAGGTCATTATCGGGGTCCGGGTTAACCCGGAACACGTCCGTTTGCTGTTGGGTGATGCCATCACGGCATCTCCCTCCCGGCAGCCCTCTTCAACATCGATATCCTGCCTCGGATGCCTTTACTACGCTGTCGTATTGCTGTCGTACTCATGTTGGCCGGCCCTGTATCGATCCTTCGCTTGTCCCTCACATATGCTGTTGCAGTTTACCCTCTTTAGGCTGATTCACATTCACAAAATCTGGGTGATTCCCAAGTGATTCCTCAATCGTCGAGCCTCCTTCAGGTTCTGGGGTATAACGGAGTGCCTCCTCAGCGGCTTTCGTTAGTACCTCCCACATCCTCAAGAACATTCTATGTCTCTGTGGTCTCCAAGCCATCAGCGTAATCCCCGTCGTCTGTCTCGTCGGCTTCGAGTCACTTTCGACTTGGTCCCTCCATCCTCACTCCTCTGCGCTGAACAACCGCGCCCAAGCCCAAGCCGAGCTCTCCGCACACCTCACCCGTCGCGTACAACTAGCGCCCCTACGAAGACAGGAGAAGCCTCGCGTCTTCGCTATGGTCGTTTTCTCATTTTCATGCGCCGCCCAGGAGCTCCCCTATCATACGCAACGAATCCGCGCCCCACCGCCTCAAGCTCAGGCTCTCCCTTTTGCGAACGATGACGCCCAAGACGAAGATTCAGACGACGCGCAAGACGGAGATGCAGACGACGACGACGACGACGGCCCTCAGCAAGAGGACGATCCAGTCGACGACGGCCCTCAGGAAGACGATTAGGGCGGCCTCGGCGTCGGTGCAGGACCTCCGCGTCCCGCTGGCGGCATCAAATTTGACGACGGCGCTTTCTCGTGGCTCCTCCTTCCTGCTGCCCGGCAAGATTATACTAGGCCTTTCTTTCACCGGTCTCAGTATCGGCATCGCCAAGCTCGTCATTTCCCGAGCGCCTCCCGCCACCCATCGGCCCACCCACCCTCCTGTCGCGCGCCATGTTCCCTCCGAGTCTTGGACTGACGCGAAGCTGTGCCTCCTCGGCGGAAAAGAAGAGCTCCCTCCTCGACGGAAACGAAGATCAAGATCCGCATCCCCCCGGTCTCGCGGTCGTGGTGCGTCTGGTGCTTCCAGAGCGCCAAAAGCAAGAGCAACAGCGAGAGGGGCGGTCGCGCCGCCGCCTAACCGCCCGAGAACACGCACTCCAGCTGCCCCTCCCGCCCATACAAGAGCCAGCAGCGGCACCTCTCTTGCCACCGTGGCGTGGAGCGCGTGCTTGTCGTCTCCAGGATTCGCCGACGGCGAGGGCATGTGCCGGCTCCCGCTGCCGGGCGAGTCCTCGCGCGTCATGTACGGCGGTCCTACGCACATACCCGTCAGCGCACCATACAGATCTAAAAGACCCGGCGGCTCCGCAAAGACGCTCTCCTCCCCGATGCGCACATGCTTCGACAGCCGGCGGTCTCCCCCGGCGGCGCATTGTCCGTGCTCGTGTACGACCCGCGCCCCCGCCGCTTGACCACCAAGACGCTTGCGACGCGCAACTGCGAACTCGTGGCTGCGCTGGAGGCGGAGGCGAAAGGAAGGGAAAGAAAAGAAAAGGAAGGGTGGGGAAGCGGAGGTGGGCACTGGCAGGGTGCGGCTGCGCGCGCGTGTGGGGCCTCCGCGCGCGGTTGCGCTCCTCGCGACGCAACTGAATGACGGATAAAGGAAGAGGGGGGGAGGGGCGTAACGAACGAACGAACGACGGCCGGCGTGGCAAAGCAGGGAGCAGAGGAGGGGTTTGAGGTGTTGGCCCCGCCTCTCTTTTGGCTCTTTGCACGGACACGCTGGCCCTCTTCTTGTTCAGAGTCTGTACTCTATTTCCGGACATACTGCGCCTCTCTCTTCAATTTTACTGCTTTGAATACGATTTATTGCCCTAGATAGACGTACTCGGTACACGTACATTGTGACATACCAGTGTATTTGGGACGTGGGGATACAGTATACAGTTATTGGGTTGACTCGGATCCGCGCCGGGGGTCGTGTGTGTCGGTGCGAGGCAAAAATGAGACGCAGAGGAAGATGAGATAAAGATGAAAGTATGCGTCGGCGGAGGGATGTCCGATTCGAAACTCTGAATCGCAGCGCATGTACACGGATAACGGTCGGCTCGCCCCGCGCGCGCGGATTCCATTTGTGGGGAGGCGCGTCGCAGATCGCGAACAGTCTCTTGTCCGTTTCGAATGTGAAGTTATTTGCCTCGCGCGCTGTCCGCAGATTTCCGCTAGGCGGCACCATTGAGTACCTCGCGGTACCGCCGACTCGGAGTATGTAGCTCGCGGCGAGGTCGGTCCCGCCGAGTAGCTCGCACCCGGCCTTAATAAGGAACAGGACCTATGCTTATGCTTAAAAGGAGTTATATTCATTCCATCCGTGCGAGCGCGGCGGGTTACGTGTAGACTGAGTGTCCGGGGTGCGTACTGTACGGGTAGGGATCGGGTAAGGGCGTTCACGGAACGGAATGGAGCGCGTGGGCGTGGGCGTGGGCGGCTGACGCTATTTGTGGGACCGCGCTTCCAGCAGTGAAGTCAATGAACAGTGGAAGGGCGTCCGTCTGTGCTCGGGACGTGAAGGGAAGAGGGCGGCGTCCGCGCCCGGGAACTAAGCGAAGAGGGGGGCATCCGTGAAGTGAATAGACTCGGCATATAGGCGTCCGTGACGCGAATGGGCGTTCGTGAAGTGAAGTGAATATATCGACGGGCGATCTATCTGTTTCACTTCATATGCGCGAAACGAGGGTGGAAGGATCTTCATGAAGCTGGAGCTAAAAGGTCACATTAAACATTAACGGGCGTGAAGAGCAGGCACCCACTTTGCTTTCTGCTGCGAAGTCTACGCCCATTCGAAGGGGACAGGCTACTCTGAGGCAAGCCGCTCGCGCGGGTGGATGCCCCTGGCCGGCTCCGCGTCCGCGTCCGCATCGCTGTCATCGTGGTGCTCCCATTCCATACCTGGAGCGGCTCTTGAGGATGCGGCGGAAGCGGGCGGCGAGCGCGGTGGTCGACGTAGTGTGAGCTTGCGCGGGGGTTCAAGCGAGAAGCAGCAGAAGGAAGAGAGTCAGACGCCGTACATTGTCCTCAACGTCGTTGGGTACAAAAGGACGAATGGCACAGCCACCCCACTACACTGTGCCACACCCAATGTTCAATGTCTCTTCTAACAGCCTCATTATTGGACTTCTTGTCCAAGCCCGCACCGCCAGGTGTCACCGACCCCCCCGCCCTTCCTCCGAACCTGGATAATCTTCCAAACCAAGTGTACATCGACGCTGCGCTCGCATACATCGCCTCTTACCCCTTTGAACGAACCTTCGCGGTTTATACTCCGCAGAACATCCAAGAGAACAAGTTCACACCAGATTCGACTTGGCGGGACAAGTCTCGGGCGGTTTTGCAGGCGTGCATCTTGACCGACAGGGGCTCCCTTGCTTCGCTGAGCAGCGGAGAACCATACGATGCTCCTAAACACCAGGCGCATTTTGTGCGTGAGCATATCATCATCCGGCGGTGGACCCTCGAGGAGGTTGCGTCCGAGATGCGCGCGCTCCTTCAGCTCGGTGCGTTCTTTTTCAATCATCGTACGAGTGTCTGAGATTGGGCAAGCTCGGTCGCGCACCCGAACAGCTTTCGCTGTCTTGACTCCTATGGACACGGGCCTACCAAGGAAGAAGAGCGTCGTCGACCAGGTATCCGCAAGTCTGAGTTCACACGTGAACTCACTTGGTTGTCTAGGTCCGCGAGCGCGACAACGACAAATGCCGCTTGACCGGCGTCGAACGTGACAAGGAGGGTTCCGAAGGGGAGGACCAAGAAGCACGCGGAGTCGCCACAGATGCGCTGCAGGTTGTCCACTGTCTGCCCTTTACGACTGGGAATACTGTTCGTCGTCCCTATACTTTTTTTCTGGCTATGTTCTGACTGTCTATCCATCAGTCCTTCGACCTGATCGAGGGGCTGGCAGGCATAAAGTTCACTGGCTGGCAAGCGGACAGCGTGGAAAACGCGTTCTTGACGCGCAGGACTATACATGAACAGTTTGCCGCTTTCAAAATCTTCTTCGAGTGGATCCGGACCGCCGACGGCGACGAAGTACGGTGTTTTCTTTCAAATGATCCAGAGAATGAATATTTGATCCAGATTATCATTCGCGGACGAACCGGCCCCGCAAGCCCGAACAAAGCTCTGAGGGGTCTGCTGAACGACCGCGGACAGAGATGCGATTCAATACTAGACAAGCCCCTCCGCCCCCGCCACGACACCAGCATCGCCGACCTTGATTCGAAATATTTCATTATTCACAAATATATTGGAGACATTGTCTGGATGTCTGGTGGAGCTGACCCTGTCTCGGACGAGGAAGAGGATGTGAAGGTCCTCTCGGACACCAACATCGGCACTGTCATAGAGAAGTTGTGCTCACCAGAGATGGACATGCTGCCGCGGGAGAGGGAGGGGGTATTCCGGCCCAGTATACAACTTGTTCCCAAAAACTCGGTTTGGGTGAACTAATTCTTGTAATCTGTACTTTTCAACTATTCTTCTTCTGTGGCCCAAGCCGGTGCGAGTTCGAACTCAACCCTTGCGAACTTTTTTCACCGCTGATTTCCTACTGCTGCATAGTCTGGACGGGCGGCTGGGCCCACTCCAATTTTTTTAATTTCAGCCCAGGCTGAGGCCCTCCGCGAGAACTACGCGGTTTAAATGCCATCCAGGCATCACATCGACTACACGTTCAATGTACGCCGTCTGTTCGCGCCGTGCCCGAGTGTTTTGGGCTGACCCGCGGCAGATGGCGTCGTACGACTATGACGACCTTTCTCCCTCTCAGTCTCCTCGGGATGAATTTCGAACGGATGTGGAGCGTCGGACCTCTTGTGTATATCTCCCCTCGCCTCCCGAAACCGAGCTGAAACTGACTTGCGCGCTGTCCGGTAGATTCTGACATTCCGTCATCGCGCCGCCGGTGATGGCGGCTGTGCTCTTGACGTCTATGTCTTCGTGCCCGACCTCAAGCGCGCGATGCACCACATGCAGACGCGCATCCTCGCGAAAAAAGTTGAATTAAGTAATGTTAATTTTAGCTGCCGCAAGCAGCGTTGAACAAGACCTCTGAATCTTGTCGTACCATGTACGTGCGCAGAACATTATTTATCTACTTATGCATTGCTCTGGGAGGGAGTGAATGTATTGGGATGAGGAGGAGCCGCGAGCCGAATGCGAGCACACAGCAAATCAACGACCCCGACGCCGCTTTCTTGACACGAGTCGCGATGAGCACTGCACGGTCCGACAGACTTGAAAAGGCGCGCACCTTTTCGGAGACTTCACGATCAAAGAGGGCTTGACATCGACGAGAAGCGGTTTTTGTTTTTGCACGGAACCCGAGGCAAGAAGATAAAAATATGGGACCGTCCGAGTCGGTGAAACCGGGAGACGTGAGGACTGCGGCGCATGAAAAATCGCGCTCGCCGCCCCCGAGATCACAGAGGTCAAGGCGCAGACCGGAGCGCGCGCGTAGTGCGGTTTGGCTGTGTGTATTGTCCGAGTAACTCGCGAGGTCGACCGTCGCGGCCTGATTTTTTTTAAAAAGGGCTTACGCTTCAAAAAGAGGTATAGATATACTCATTCATTCAAGCGTCCGTCGCTCGCCAGATTACATGTCTATTTGCCTAGGTATGAAATAAATGGCGCCTCGGAGATGGAATGAGAGGAGCAGCGGACGGTGGCACTTATACTCGCATCCTCGTCGGTAACGGATTTCGCGGTCGTTTCGGTAGTTGGAAGAAAGGCTGCCGTTAGAATCTGGAGAATGTGTCCAGTTGGGTTGCAGCGTGAATAGAGAGCATTGACCACCGTTGCTGGTGCCAAGATGCTCCTCCTGTTCCCATCGACGATGTAATTAAAGGTAAGAGGTGCGACAGACGAACTGGTACTCCGAGGGTCTGGACTGGAGGGAGCTTCTGGTGCTTGATTGGCAGTGGTGATGACTGCAGGCTGCTGCCCCCAGAGGAACTTGCGAAGCGGGAAAGAACACCATGACTGGTCGTAGTCTGAAAAGGCCACTGACACAACGGTAGGAGGGTTCCGAAGCATGCTGCGACCATGGGGCGACAGTCTCAAGGGATGGACAAGGACAGGGATACAGGGAATCGTGCTGGAGGCGTTGACAGTAACAGCGAAGAGCAGGAGGAGAAGGACGGGGGGTCGGGCTAGTGCACAGGAGAGTTGCATGGTTGGATGCGAGCGAGGCCTAGGTTGAATCATCCGAATAGGTTGTACAAGGTCGCTGATATCCACAGAGCTAGCGGCGGGTGTCAAGCGATTGCGAAGGTTTTTTATTCTGAATCATCCGGATTCCGCTTGGAGACCATCCAAGGAGATGGGAAAAATTCGAGGGTCGAGCTTGAAGTTGCGCTGTTTGAGCTAGAGATCTCGAGGCAAATCTTGACAGAGCATCGACGCAATCATCTGCTTCGTGGGTAGAGATTCAGAATAGCAGAGACTCGTCTCAAAGCGAGCGACCGCTGGAGCCCAAGGGGGTACTGTTCTGTGAATAGCGGAACAGGGGCCGGTTTTTAAAATTCTGGCCTCTTGGGCGGACCAACCAACCACGTAATATCCCCATAAGGGAATTTGTCACGTGTTTAGGCCGTAGCCCTCTTTATATCGTACCCCACAACGTTTCTGCTACCGATTGAAGCATAGCTGCAGACGTAACCATTCTTTTGTCACTTTAATTCATACTCCCAATATTATTCTATCCCAATTGGCGAAGAACAGGCCGGAATCACCAATACTCTATATTTCTGTGCGCTTTATTTAGCAACCCGACGACGCTTTACGGCAGGGCGAGCGGAGAAACAGGCCTCGCACACCCAGTTCTCCGGAACACTTCCCTGTTCGATACAGGCTAAGTGATACTAAGCAGTGTCAGTTAGAATGTAATAAATACAAGGGAAATGCTTACCCATTGGGTTTCGCAGCCGTCGAATTTGCACTTAGCAACATTTGTAGCCGCTGCCGAATCTACAGGTTCACCAGACTCCCCGCAAAGACACTGAGCGAGACTTTGTGGCAGGGAATTGTTGTTATCAAGTGCCGCAGTGAAAATTTGATTTCCTTGTGATTTTTCAAGTTATCTGCGTATGATATGCTGAGCCCGTGTCCGAATTCGGCAAGGTCGATGGTATAGGTGCGAAAGTGCGTTTAACAAGGGTCAGAAGGCTATATGCAAACATCTATATGCTCTCAGACACCAACCTGACTTGTTTCCAGCCAAAAACAAGACGGTTCCCAGAAAAAAAAAATTGGCCTGGCGGCGGGACCAACCAACCGGCCCCTGGTCCGGCATTCACGGACCGGCACCCCCTTGGCTGGAGCCAGGAAAACTTGGTTTGAGTCGCCATCACGATCGCGATTCGGACCGTAAATCCGGATTAACCAAGCGATTATATAAGCGGCCTTTTCTTGAACTTAAACGACTTCCCAGCCTCCCAGGTTCGCGCGGTATTTGCTCGAACGTTGATTCCTCGAGTAGTCAAGTGGATTTTTGTCGGACCATCCTAAAACGGTGCGTTGTACGCAGCAGTTCCCCTACTGTTGCCTTAAAATATCCGAGGCTTCGCCGCAAGCTGCTATTGCCCTCGTTAATTGTCAACTATAGTAAAGCAACAAACTATTTTTTTTATGGTGAACGTAGACCATGTCTCTCTCCAGGACTCGGAGTCTCTCTGTCCGTGGGAAGTCTCTCCAGTGTGGCATTATATCCCGTCTATTCCCGCTGTGCTGTACTAAACTTATCAAGATGTCCGTTCCGCACGCGGCACCTCGTCCTCGTTTCTTTCCACCGCTTAGGTAAGTGTTCCGGAACGCCCACTTCGCCCCGAATATCGAACAACGAGTCCTGGTTTAGTCACTGTCAATTACAATGGGGAACTGCCTTTCATCCCTTTTCCCCCGAGTAAATTCGAGTTCCAATCAGCTCACGGAGAAAGAATTCGGCATTGTATGTTCTATTCCTCTCAGTATGAGTACTGAGAATCTAAATGCTTCAATAGCCTGCATCAGATGAGGAAGGTCAGGCCTCGCCGACGACGATTCAGTACATGGTCGAAACGGTGAAGAAGCTGGCTACCACTATGGATGGCGTGGCCGGCATCATTCCAGTGCCCCTCCTACGAGAGTTAGTTAAAGTCGCAATCACCGTCCTTGAAGCGTGTGAGGTAGGTATGATGATATTCAAAGGCATTTCAGCACGGTCTCAGAAAAACGTAGGACGTGACTGCTATCGAACATAGTGTGAAGGACCTTCAGAAGCGTATCTTTTCGCTCTCGGTCATATTCATTGAGAAGGTCCACGGGAAAGACTCCGAGGATCTTCAAGGCAGGATCAAAAAGCTCCAATCGTCTGTTCAGCTTCAGCCTCTCATTTAAATGAGCTAATCACATCCAGCAGAACTCTCAACATCATCCTCAAGGACCTGGATAAGATCAAAGGGCAAAATAAAGCCATCCTCGCCATCTTCCGCAATCTCAACAAGGAAACGGTCGACAAATGTCATCTTCGTGTGGACGAGGCTCTGGAACAATTTCATGCACGTAGTTCTTTCCTCTTAAGGGTATTATTACTGACCCGCCTTGCAGCTAGCGCATGAGATCCACCTCGAGGATTTTGTCCAAGACATCTTGTCGAAATACCTGGACGCGAACAACCAGCTTCGCCTGGACATAAACAATCAACTTTCCGATATGAATCACCAGCTCGAGGGACTCGCACAAACGGTCCAGAATATCAACCGACCGCATCATGCACCAACGATCTTGCCTCGACAAGATATGCCTCCGAAATACCGCATATACGGGCGCGACGAATTTGTGGACACCATTGCTTCCCTTCTTGCCCACGAAGATTCACCTCGAGTGTGCATAACTGGGGCAGGTGGGATGGGAAAGACAAGTGTAGCGCTTGCCGTTATGGAGAGTGCTATTGTCAATGAGGTATTCCCGAAAGAATATCAATTCTGGGTGCCCTGTGTCGAAGCGCCTTCGGCCAGTATTCTCCTCCGCCGCCTTTATACCCAGCTTCGCGTTACAGCAGAATCCTATGATTCAGTTGATACTCTTATCAGCGAGCTCGACGCCTCGAAGCAGCGACGGGTATTGTTGCTTGATAACTTCGAAACCCCTTGCTTTTCTGGTAGCGACGCCAATCGCGAGGAAGTCCGTGGCATTATTTATCGGCTAGCGAGCCTCTCACACGTAGCGCTCCTGGTCACCATGACTTCCGACTTCCCTCCGACCAAAGACATCGTCTGGCAAAACAAACCCCTCCCTCCCTTGGATCCAGCCGCGGCCCGCGACGCCTTCAAGAGCGTGTGCCACGGCACCGTCGATGAGAAGCTGGATGAGCTCTTGGAAGCTATCGGCCGTGTCCCGCTGGCTATTGCTCTCATGGCGGCTAATGCGACGGATTCGCAGGCGTCCCCGCAAGATCTGTTGGAAGAATGGGAAAGCGCGGGCACGGCCATGATCTCCAAAATGGATCGCACAATTAGCTTGTCGGTGAATCGCGAAATCATGAAATCGAATCCCGCAGCGTTCATGCTCCTCGCCATCCTCTCCCTGCTCCCAGCTGGGACAATTGGAAATAACCTGCGTTGGTGGGCGCCTGGCGTGACCTCCTATACTGACGCTATCGGGACTCTGCGCACGGCTGCACTTGTTCAACAAGAAGATGGGAAATTCGCGACCGCGCGTATCTCTGTTCGCCCCACCGTTCAGGCGTACATGGCTCAACACAATCGCATCTCAGAAGAAGTCCGACAACAGGTGCACGACGCCTGCTATAAATACGTCCTTGCCCACAAATCTATCCCCGACGACGCCAAATTCAAAGACGATCTGACCGCCTTGGCGAATGAAGAGACAAACATCCAGGGTCTCTTGATGCAGATCGATGTCGAGACTCTACGCCCAAATGCGCTCGACGCTCTCATCGCCTTCAGCATGTACCAGTACAGGACTAAACCAAGTACCGTGGCGGCACTGCGTGCGCTGAAAATTGCGTGCGCCCTGCAAAATGATCCCCATGTGGACGATACTCGTGTTGCCGCTCGTCATGTCGCCGAAGCTCATCAGTGTCTGGGTGAAATATTCGGGAGACTCGACCGTTATGATGAGGCCCACCAGCATTTCGAGGACGCCCGTCGCGGCTTCAGCAATTTGCCCGGTGGATCAGATCGCGTCTGTGCGGGTGAATGTTCGATGCAGCTGGCTACTACCTGGAGGTTTATGAGCAAGCCCCCTCAAGAGATAGAATTACTTGTGCTAGAGGCACAGGCGGATCTATCCTATGACAAGAGCAATAAATACCACGTCGCACGTGGTTTACTCGGACTTGGACGTTTTCTTTGGTATAACGACCAGGACGAACAGGCTCTCGAGGCACTTTCTTCTGCAATGGCCACATTCGAGGAGTTAGATTCCCCAGAAAGCATGTCCGCGTGTCTTGTTTATATGGCACAGATCCACGCCTACCATGGAAAACATATTGAAGCGCTTGCCATCGCTAAGCAGGCATTGGAGAAAGGAGAACAAGTTGGCTACATCCGTCGCATCGGTGACATTTTGAACCTCATCGCGAGGTATCTCATAGGTTTATCATTGCACGACGAAGCCTATGCGATCATCGAACGAGGACTTCAGACCTATCAAGTACTAGGTTCGCCCCTTGGAATTGCTCAACTGTTAGAGCTACTTGGCTATGCCTGCGCAGCAAAGATGGACCTTGCCGGAGCACGAGTTGCCTACGAGGGGGCACGGGTACAATTTGGCAAGGTTCGATTCCGGAGAGGGGAAATCGGTACAGCAATGTGTACACACAACCTCCAGGAACTCGACGAAATGCAAGCCCTCGATCAGACCGGGCTTTCCCGGTTGGAAAAACCCCCTCGACTTTCGCGGCAGTCGTTGGAGGAGGAGGAGCATATTACTGCGGAGATCCTAATAGAGGAACAAGTAGGCGCTGCACCTCAGGCCATAGGATCCATATGTACGCCTTCGAATGACAGTAATTACATGTAGATATTCCATGAAAAGACTGAGAGGACCGAGAGAACCTGGAATAAATCCATGTAAATCCAGGGAGGCGCGCGCACGCAAGGGGTATTCGACGCACCGGTCCCGCGGAAATAAATGGTCTGTATCATACCAATCCGGCGAAGACTTGTTTAGTTTCGTTTCGGGAGAGTGCGGAGAGAAGAGGCAAATGCGAATGAACATTGAAGAAGCCTCGGTTGAGCCTCGGCGCTTTCTGGACACGAATCGCACTAGCTCCCGTCGCACTCGCTTTCAGTTATGTTGCGATGAGTATTCCAGACTCAACTCAACTTCTTGAACGGCGCGCACCCGTTTCGGACGGTCAAAGCGAGAAAAATGATGCTTGCGCCTGTTTGGATGATGGCCAATCACTGTTGACACGGTCAGACGTTCACCACACAACGTACTTATCCTCCCCGGTCTCGCGTCCACCTTCGTCGCTGTCGCTTTTGGTGCTGGCGCTTCCTCTGATGTTCCGCGGGCAAGGGCAAGAGCAAAAATAGCAAGAGCAAGAGCAAGAGTAAGAGCAGGGGAGAGCTTCAAGCCCGCTGCAGTTTCCTCTGTCCGAAAGTCAGGCGATTCCTCGATCACCGAACGATCCAGGGTCTCGGCGGGGTCTCGTCTCGCCGCGCCTTCTCCTCGGCAGGACTGTTGCTGCGCCTTTCGTCCACCAGAACAGTACCGAGCAGTACCGGCAAGGGCAACGGTCAAGCCAGCCTCGCCCTTGAGCCCAGCCCGTCAGCTGCCTACCCCCCGCGTCGAGCTCCATGTTCCCCTCCTGGACCACTGTCAAGACGCACCGTGCACTCGCTCGCTCACCGACGCTAGGGAACCACGCGCCAGATCAAGAGAGCGAAAAGCGAGGCGCCGAGCCCGCTAGGCGGTGCCCAAGCCCGAGCCCGCGCACGACGACGCACCCCATCTTCTTCTGCCTGGCCCAGTACCCCTAACAAGCTTACGCTGTCCCAGGCCCTGACCACACCCCGCTTGGCCTCGCGCTCCTCCCGCGCGCACGGGTGCACGTCCCGCGTATGCTTCGTCAGAGCTTCGACTTTCGACTCCGGCCTCCATCCCCGCTCTGCTCTGAACAACCGCGCCCAGCTCTCTGCGCACCTCGTACCCCTACGAACAGTCGTTAATTAAGATAAGCCTATGGACGTTTTCTCATTTTCATGCGCTGCGCCGAGGAGATCCCCCGTAAAGAATCCCCCCCCACCACCACCTCAAGCTCCCCAAGCTCCGGCTCTCCGTTCCGCGGAAGACGACGCGCAAGACGGAGATTCAGACGGCGACGACGACGGCCCTCAACAAGACGCCGAAGACGGTCTCACTCGGCGTCCGTGCGGAGGACCGGTACCCCCGCCTCCCTCCTCCCTCCTCCTCCGCTCCTCAGCAAGATTATACTACGCCTTTCTTTCATCGGTATCGCCAAGCCCGCCTTCAAGCTCTCAAGCACCACCCGCCACTCGCCACCTATCGGCCCACCCACCCTCCCGTCGTGCGCCATGTTCCATCGAGTCCTGGACTGACACGAAGCTGTGCATATGCCTCAACGCTCGCTCCGTATCCTCCCCGGTCTCGCGGTCGTCGGTACTGTGGTGCGTGCTTCAGCCCGCGCTAGCGCTACATCAGGAAAAAACACACAAGCTACGAGGCTATGTACCACTCTATAGCACTCTATAGCACTCCATAGCTCCGTAGCTTGTGTTTCTTTTCTTGATGTAGGATGCCACGCGCAAGCTCGAGAGTAGGAGTGGGCGCACGAGCACGAGGAGCAAGTCGTGGTGCCTGAACACGCACCCGAGCTGTCCCTCCCGCCCATACAAGAGCCAGCGGAGGCACCTCTCTTTGCCACGCTCGTCGTCTCCAGGATTCGCCGACGGCGGGGGCACGCGCCGGGCGAGTCCCCGCGCGTCATGTCCGGCAGTCCTACGCACATACCCGTCAGCGCACCACACAGATCTAAAAGACCCGGCGGCTCCGCAAAGACGCTCTCCTCCCCGAAGCGCAGCCGCGCCGCCCCGTCGCGCGCGGTCTCTCACGGCGGCGCATCGTCCGTGCTCGTGTACGACCCGCGCCGCCGCCGCTTGACCACCAAGCCCCTCGTGGTACGCGGTCGTGCTCCTCGCGACGCACTGAGAACGCGGACTCGAAGGGGCGGTGGCTGCGCTGGAGACGGAGGCGAAAGGAAAAGAGAGGAGGCGGAGGCGGAGGTGCGCAGCGGCGCGTGTCAGGGAGAGGCCTGCTTTGTGCTCTGTGAGCTCGTGCTGCGCCGGGGGGGTGCCGACGACGAAGATGCGTACGGTAACGAAGGACGAAGATGGAGGGGGACAAGTCTCACGCGTCGAGGTCAGCGACGAACGGCGCCCGGCGCTAGCAAGGCAGGGAGCGAGCGAGGGGTTCAAGGTGATGCCCTCTCTCTTTGCACGGACACACTTTCCTCTTCTCGTTCTTGCTCTCCGTCTTTCTGTATTCTATTCCGGATATTACGCCCCTCTCTTCGATTGAATACGATTTTATTGCTTTTGATATTCCTGTAGGTGCACTCGGTACACAGGCATCTCGATACCAGTGCATTCATTTGGGACGTGGTGTTCGCGTTCGGCGTCGTGTCGGTGCGAGGCAAGGAGATGAAGCAGAGGGAGAACAAGATATATATAAAAAGTACGGGAACTATCACGCGTCCGAGTCGGTGAAGACTGTAGACGCCCGAAACTCGAAACTGAACCCCAGAATTGCAGCACGGCTCGCCCTCCGCGCGCGAATTCAATTTTGCGGGTGGGTAGCCTGAGATCGCGCACATCCCCTCGTCTTTTTCTCCCTTATTGAATCGCTCGCTCTCGGTACCCGCTGTGCCGCCGACTCGGAGCACCTCGCGCTCCCGCTGAGTAGCTCGCACCCGGCCTTCATCACAATCCCCCCCCCAAAAAAAGAAACAGGCCCCATACTTGCGCTTGCGCTTAAAACAAAACAAAGTTATATTCATTCATTCGGCCTCGAGCGTCCGTCGCACGTCCGGGCGGGTTACATGTCTGCGCTCAGACTGTCCGGAGTACCTAGTAGCCTACTGCAGGGTGTAAGGGCGTCCACGATAAGCGAGTGAGCGAGCGAACATCCTGGGGGCAGCACTAGTGACTCGGATACTGTCAGCCTGCAAAATGTATAGGCAGACATTCTATCCGTGTCTGTGGGGTGAAATGCGAATGCGAATGTAAATGTAAATGGCCAGTCCGTGTCCATGCGATGAATAGGCCTGGCATAGTGAAGTAAATGCCAGTGGGCGTCCGTGCGGTCCGTATAGCGAACAAGCAAACCATATGGGTGGGCGGGGGCCGTCGAGACGCGCGCGCGCGCGCGGATTTAATGTGCGGGGAGGTGCGCGTCGCGCAGATCGCCCTTTTGAGTGACCATGTAAGTTATTCGCTCCGCGTAGGCGTGCTGTCCTCTGTCCTCTGAATCGCCCGCTCTCGGGACGCGCGGTCCCGCCGAGTAGCTCGGAGGCGGCCTTGATTTAAAAACAAGCGTTGCGCTTAAAACAAAGTTATATTCATTCATCCGGCCCTCGTCGCTCGGCGGGTTACGTGTCGATGCGGTTAGACTGAGACTGTCCGGGGTGCCTAGGGACATGCGCGTCTTCATCTATTGGATAAAAACGCAGGGCTTCATGTACTTCATGAGTGGAGTGGATGGGCCGTGGATGGGCGTGCGGGGGGTGGATGTGAACGCGCGCGCGCACAATGAATAGACTCGGGGAGGGCAGTGAATGTGAATGGACGTCCGTGTCCGTGTGGTGAATAGACTCGGCATATGGGCGTCTGCGAAGCGAAGGGCGTCATGAAGTTAATGGGCGTCCGTGCCCTTGTGGTGAATAGACATGTACAGACATCCACAACGTGAATTGGGAGGGAACCGTGCCGCCGTTCGCGGCGCGCGATCTATCGGTTTCATTTCATTCGTGTACGTGAAACAGGGCGGAAGGATCCTAGATCATGGGGCTCATATGCATCAAGCTGGAGCTACTAGCAAGGGCACATTAAATACTATAAACATTGACGTGAGGAGCAGGTACGCACTTTGCTTTCTGGGGAAGTTTATGCCTCGAAGGGGGACAGGCTACTCGAAGGGGAGCCTGTCGCGCGGGTGGATGCCCCTGGCCCGGGCCGGCTCCGCCGTGTCCGCGTCTGCGTCCCCGTCGTTCTCATCGTACTGTTCCCAGTCCATCCGGCGCGCCGCGCGCATGTCGGCTTTGCTCTGGAGGACCTGGCCGCGCCAGGTCCTGGCGCGTCTCCATGCGTTGGCGCAGCGCCGCCAGCCCGCGGAACTCCTCGCGCGCACGCGCCTCACGTCTGACGAGGCGGGGCGCCAGGCGGCGGGCGTGAGCGCGAGGGGCGGGGTGCGGTGGACGGAAAAACGGCGACCGTCGACGGCGTCGTTGTCTTCTGCGAGGTCGACGGGGGCGTCGTCGTCGTCGAGAATGGCCCGGGCGGAGTGGGCGTTGAGTTTCAGCCGCCGAGAAGACGTCCATTTTCGACTTTGAATGCCCGCAGAGTGGTACCATGGCTTTCCGAACAAGGGATTTGCTCACTCGCTCACGACAGCCTCCATTGACCCATCAAGCAATACACCATTCAGGCTGCGACCTGTGTCTGCGCCTCGATATGCGGCGTCAATGCGGCGTGCTCTGCTTCGCCACGACGACCTCCAGCACGCCAGACGAGCCCGGGTCATTGTGGGTGTGCACAGACGGCGGAGAAGGTTTGCGAGCGGTTTGACGGAGTAAACTGTGGCAAGTCCTCGCATCACGCGTGGCCGCTGGGAGTGAAGTGCGAAAACAGCGGGACTCGTGATCGCGTCGATGTAAGCTTTCCGATTCGATCGGAGTTTTGGTTGTACCATTCATTCCACGTTCCCTACTCAACAGCTGGGCGCTGAGTACTTGTCAATCCAAGGCGTTGAAACGTTGATGTCTACGAGTGAATGCCAATCCAATTGACAAGGGACTTGCAAGGGACACTCACATTCGTCGGAGCACACTGAAACGATGCATTGAGACGTGTACGTATTAATATACTTAGAGCGCTTAGCAGTTGCCCAGAAATATCACAGCTTCACCGCAGACTAATGCTCTTGTTAATCCTCTGCTATTAATCTTCTGCTAATACTCTATAATCTGACGAAGAAATCTTGCAATACGCGCCCATCGCGCCGGCATAGACCTTGTCTCTGACTCCCTCAAGTGCTTCCGAGCCGCGCTATAGCCGGCGCCGTTGTGGCGTATAAATTTGGTGCTTTCATAAACTTAATATGACCATGCCATGCTGCTCGTTCTCGCTTCATTCCACCACGGTGCCCAATTCACGCCGATTAGCGGATTTCGCCCAACAACGAGTCCTCATCTAGTCTTCGAAATTTCCCCCTTCTTGCTTCACAGCGCCCTCAATTACAATGGGCAACTGCTTTTCCGCCCCAGAAAATTTGAAACCCAAGCAGTTCACGGAGAAGGAATTCGGCGCAGTATGATGTTCTACTCCTCTACGTACGAGTACTGTGTATCTAAAAGCTTCAATAGCCCGCATCAGATGAGGAAGGTCAGGCCACGCCCAAGACGATTCAGTACATGGTCGAAACGGTGAAGAAGCTGGCTACCGCTATGGACGGCGTGGCCGGTTTCATTCCCGTGCCTCTCCTCCCAGAGTTAGTCAAAGTCGCGATCACCGTCCTTGAAACGTGTGAGGTAGGTGTGATATTCAAAGTCATTTCGACACGGTCTCATAAAGCAAGGACGTAACTGCTATCGAAGACAGTGTGAAGGACCTTCAGAAGCGTATCTTTTCGCTCTCAGTCCTATTCATTGAGGAGGTCCGCGGTCAAGACTCCGAGGATCTTCAAGGCAGGATCAAAAAGCTCCAATCGTCTGTTCACCTTTAGCCTCTCACTGTTGAAATGTGCTAATCACATCTAGCAGAACTCTCAACGTTATCCTCAAGGATCTGGATAAGATCAAAGGGCAAAATAAAACCATCCTCACCATCTTCCGCAAGCTCAACAAGGAAACGGTCGACAAATGTCATCATCGTGTGGATGAGGCTCTGGAGCAATTTCATGCACGTGGTTCTTTCCTGTTAAGGGTATCATTGCTGACCCGCCTTGCAGCTAGCGCATGAGATCCACCTCGAGGACTTTGTCCAAGACATCTTATCGAAATACCTCGACGCAAACAACCAGCTTCGCCTGGACATAAACAATCAACTTTCCGATATGAGTCACCAGCTCGAGGGACTCGCACAAACGGTCCAGAATATCAACCGACCGCATCATGCACCCACGACCTTACCTCGACAAGGTAGACCCCCGGCATACCGCATGTATGGGCGCGACGAATTCGTCGACGCCATTGCAACCCTTCTCGCCCATGAAGATTCACCTCGAGTGTGCATAACTGGTGCAGGCGGGATGGGAAAGACAAGTGTGGCGCTCGCCGTTATGGAGAGTGCTATCGTCAATGAGGTATTCCAGAAAGAATATCAGTTCTGGGTGCCCTGCGTCGAAGCAACCTCGCCCAATAGTCTCCTCCGCATCCTTTATACCCAGCTTCGCGTCACAGCAGAATCCTATGATTCAGTTGATACTCTTATCAGCGAGCTCGACGCCTCGAAGCAGCGACGGGTATTGTTGCTTGATAACCTCGAAACCCCTTGCTTTTCCGGTAGCGACGCCA
The DNA here is from genome assembly GCA_029289555.1 of Mycena latifolia. NCBI lineage: Eukaryota > Fungi > Basidiomycota > Agaricomycetes > Agaricales > Mycenaceae > Mycena > Mycena latifolia. The sequence continues at coordinate 24,222 of JARJLE010000277.1, read as the reverse complement.
ATCGCGAGGAAGTCCGCGGCATTATTTATCAGTTAGCAAGTCTATCGCACGTAGCGCTCCTGGTCACCATGACCTCGGACTTCCCTCCGTATAAAGATACCGTTTGGCAAAACAAATCCCTCCTTCCATTGGATCCCGCTGCGGCCCGCGACGCCTTCAAGAGCGTGTGCCAGGGCCCCGTCGATGAAAAGCTGGATGAGCTCTTGGAAGCTATCGGCCGTGTCCCGCTGGCTATTACTCTCATGGCTGCTAATGCGACGGATTCGCAGGCGTCCCCGGAAGATCTATTGGGAGAATGGGAAAACGCGGGCACGGACATGATCTCCAAAATGGATCGCACGATTAGCTTGTCGGTGAATCGCGAAATCATGAAATCAAATACCACAGCGTTCACGCTTCTCGCCATCTTCTCCTTGCTCCCAGCCGGGACAACCGGCAATAACTTGCGTTGGTGGGCGCCTGGCGTGACCTCGTATACCGATGCTATCGGAACTCTGCGCACGGCTGCACTCGTTGAACAAGAGGATGGAAAATTCGCAACCGCGCGTATCTCTGTTCGCCCCACCGTTCTAGCGTACATGGCTCAACACGATCGGATCCCAGCCGAAGTCCGACAACAGGTGCACGACGCCTGCTATAAATATGTTCTTGCCCACAAATCCATCCCTGACGACGCTAAATTCAAAGACGATCTGTCCGCCTTGGGGAAGGAAGAGACAAACATCCAGGGTCTCTTGATGCAGATCGACGTTGAGACTCTACGCCCAAATGCGCTCGACGCTCTCATCGCCTTCAGCTTGTACCAGTACCAGACTAAACCTAGCACCGTGGTGGCAATGCATGCGCTGGAGGTCGCGCGTGCTGGGCGAGATGATCCCCGCATCGCCGATACTCATGTTGCCGCTCGTCACGTCGCCGAAGCTCACACATGTCTGGGGCAGATACTACGTAGGCTTGACCGTTATGATGAGGCCTGCCAGCATTTCGAGGACGCCTGCGGCGGCTTCAAAAGCTTACCCGGTGGATCAGATCGTCTCCGTTTGGGTGAATGTCTGATGGGGCTGGCTACTACCTGGTATTTTATGAGCAAGCCTTCTCAAGAGATAGAGTCACTTGTGTTGGAGGCACAGGCGGAGCTATCCCATGACGAGAGCAATAAATACCACGTCGCACGTGGTTTGCTCGGACTTGGACGTTTTCTTGTGAATAACTGCCAGCATCAACAGGCTCTCGAGACACTTTCTTCTGCAATGGCCACATTCGAGGAGTTAGGATCCCCGGCAAGCACCTTCACATGTCTTTTTATATGGCACAGACCTACGCCCGCCAGAGAAAACACACTGAAGCGCTTGCCATCGCTAAGCAGGCATTGGAGAAAGGAGAACAAGCTGGCGTGATGCAGGCTATCGGTGACATTTTGAAAATCATCGCGCGCTATCTCATAGGTTTATCATTGCACGATGAAGCCTATGCGATCATTGAACGAGCGCTTCAGACCTATCAGGTACTCGGTTCGCCCCTTGGCATTGCTCAAATGTTAGAGCTACTTGGCTATACCTGCGCAGCAAAGATGGACCTTGCCGGAGCACGAGTTGCCTACGAGGGGGCGCGGGTACAATTTGGCAAGATTCGATCCCGGAGAGGGGAATTGGGTAAAGCAAGGTGTACACACAACTTCCGGGAACTCGACGGCATGCAAGCCCTTGATGCGACTGGGCTTTCCCGGTTGATAAAACCCTCTCGAATGTAATTGGACCGTTGGGCAGAAGTCTTCTATTTAGCAAGGGGGAAATCCGGCGAGTCCTTCGATTTTTAACTGTTTGTGCATTTTCGTAGCAGTCGGGAGGAGGAGGAGAATATTACTCCGGAGGTCCCATAGAGGAGCAAGCGCGCTGTTCCCTACAAGTTCCGTACGTCCATAGCATCCATATGTACGCCTACAGCCGTCAGTGGCCAGATCGCTGTGATAATTTAGCTGAGTACTTCGCACGATAGTTCTTCTTGCAATTCTTCTTTCTCTCCGTTCCGTCGTTCTGTATTCTATTCCGTACATAAATTTCAAGGCCCTCTTCTTACCTTGGATATACCCGTGCGGGCATCTGAGAACGCCATGCCGATAATGAAGAATTCATTCGCGGTCGGTGCGAGGCAAGATATGAATGAATTAGAGGAAGATAAAAGCACGGGGAACTATTAGGCGTCCGAGTCGGTGCAGACGGGCACGCTCGCAACTGAAACGCAGAATTACAGCACGGCTCGCCCCTGCGCGCGCGCTTGTGGATTTAATTTTAATCTTACGCGTCGCGCGTCGCATCGCGCGCGCGCGGGCAGATCGCGAAAATCCCCTTGTCCTTTTCACCCTTTTCGCGTTTGAAGTTATTCGCTTCGCGTGTCCTCTGAATCGCCCGCTCTCGGTACCCGCGGGACCGCCGCCTCGGATTAACGCGGAGTAGCTCGCGGTCCCGCCGAGTAGCTCGGAGGCGGCCTCATGAAGATTTTTAAAAACAGGTAAAAAAACGTTATATTCGTTCGAGTAGAGGGCCGGGTTACGTGTCTATGGCTTTAGACTGTCCGGGGTGCCTAGGCGCGTTCATCTGTGGATGACGCTTCGCTTCGCAGGAGTGAATGGGTGGGTTTATTTGTGGGGCCGCGCTTCCGCCCGACAGATGAACGCGCTTCCCGGGAGAAATGGGCAGTGATATGGGCGTGAGTGCCCGGGAAGCGAAGTGAAGTAACTCGCGCCGCGCGCTCCCGCCGAGTAACTTGAGGCGGCCTTTTTTCAAAAACAATGTTTATACTTAAAATCAAGTTATATTCAATCCATTTCATCCGGCCTTCGAGCGTCCGTCGCGCGGCGGGTGGGTTTACGTGTCTGAGAGTCTGCGCTCAGACAGCCGGGGTACATATTGCAGGGGTAGGGGCGTTCACGGAACGGAATGCGTGCGTGGGCGGCTGGCTGGCTCCGTCTGTGGACCGCGCACCTTACAGATGAGCGCGCAGGAGTGAATGGAATGGGCGTGAATAGCCTGGGGGCAGTACTAGTGACTCGGATGTCGTCGGCCGGCCGGGCAGTGGATGTAAAATGTATACGTAGACGGTCCGTGGCGAGGTGAATGCGAAATTGTAAATGCGAATGCGAATGGGCGTGCCGTGCGGTGAATAGGCATAGTGGCGTCCGAGCGGTCCGCATAGTGAACAAGCATATGGGTGGGCGGGGGCCGCCGTCGCGCCCCTGCGCGTGCGCGCAGATTTGATGTGCGGGGAGGTGCCGGGCGGGCAGATCGCTCCTTTCTCCCATTCGAGTGTCCATGTAAGTTATTTGCCTCGCGTGTGCTCTGAATCGGTACCCGCGGGACCGCCGCCTCGGACTAACGCGGACTAACTCGCGGTCCTGCTGAGCAGCCCGGAGGCGGCCTCATTACAGTTTTAACAAACAGGGCCCATGCTCGCGCTTAAGACAAAACAAAGTTATATCCATTCGAGCGTCGCCGGGTTACGTGTCTGAGAGTTTGTGGTTAGACTGAGACTGTCCGGGGTGCGTAGTAGCTTACTGTAGGGGTAGGGGCGGTCACGGATGGAACGGAACGTATGGGCGTGGGCGGATGGGTTCAACTGCGGGGCGGCGTTTCGAGAAGTGAAGTTATTGGGCAAGGGACGGGTGTCCGCCCAACAGAGGAACGCGCTTCGCTTCGCAGGAGCGACTGAATGACCGGCGGTGCCCGGGAAGTGGAGCGAAAGGTTGGCGGGCGAGTGAATGTGAATAGGCAGCCAGCGAATATGCATATGCCCGGCGAAGTTAATGGGCGTCCGTGTGCACAGTGAACTGTAGACAAACATCCGTGAAGCGAAGTGAATGGACAAGGAACCATCGCGACGCGCGATGCATTTCATTCATGTGCGTGAAACGGGGAGCGACGAGGGAGGCGGAAGGAACTTAAATCATGGGGCTCATATGCAATATGCTTCTACTAGCAAGGTCACATTAAATACTATAAACATTAACGTGAGGAGCAGGCACCCACTTTGCTTTCTGGCGAAGTCTACGCATATTCGACAGGCTACTCGAAGGTGAGCCTGTCGCACGGGTGGATGCCCCTGGCCGGCTCCGCCGCGTCGCTGTCATCGTGCTGCTCCCAGTCCATCCGCCGCGCCGCGCGCATGTCGGCCTTGCTCTGGAGCACCTGGCGCGTCTCCATGCACTGGCGCAGCGCGGACAGCGAGCGGAACTGTTCGTGTGCGCGCACCTCGCGCTTGACGAGGCGGGTGTAGACCTCGGGCGGGGGCGCCCAGCGGCTCTTGAGGATGCGGCGGAGGAGAGGGCGGCGAGCGCGGTGGTTGACGTGGGGTGAGCTTGCGCAGAGGGTTCAAGCGGGAAGTAGCGGAAGGGAGAGGAAGCGACGGAAGGAAGAGAGCCGGACGCCGTGCATTGTCCTCGGAGAGGTCGTCGTCGTCGACGTCGTTGAGGATGCAAAAGGACCGGATAATTTGGTTAACGTAACGAATGGCACAGCCACCCAACTATAATCCTCCCGTCAATAATTAACGTTAACGACGAACCACACTACTAGCCAAAATTTTCCCTCAGCAGCTTCTCACTACCTGCTATCTGGATCATCCACGTAGGCCGCACCTCTTCGGCAAGCGTCGATCTTGCTCTTGAGGAAAAACGATCGCAAAACGCTCGGGCGTCGAGACCAGTGCGCGCGCGCTCGATACATGGCAGGACAGGCGGTGGGAACCGTCGCTAACCTAAGGCTACAAATCCTCTCGAGCGATCTCATCCTACACAAACTCATGCTCGAGCCGATATGAGCCACAAGAGCAAAATCATCTGTTCACTCCCCTCTTTTCCGCGTCTTCCATCGTCTCACGCACGCACACACGCGCCCAGGCAGATGACGTTCTCGCGAGCCTCGAGATGTTCGCGGACATCGGCGAGAATCTCATCGGCTACACGTTCAATGTACGCCGCTTTTATCCGCCTGTTCGCGCCGTGCCCGAGTGTTTTGGCCTGACCCGCGGCAGATGAGATGAACGAGGCGATGCGGCGGCTCACGCTCGCTACGACGACCTTTCTCCCCTTCAGGCTCCTCACGGGGTACTTTGGCATCGGATGTGGAGCGTTAACGGGTACTCGGACCTCCTGTGTGTGTCTCCCCTCACCTACCCAAATTGAGCTGAAACTGACTTGCGCTGTGCCCGGTAGATTCTGGATCATCGCGCCGCCGGTGGTGGCGGTTGTGCTCCTGATGTCCTTCGCGCCCGACCTCAAGCGCGCGATGCACCACATGCAAACGCGCATCCTCGCGAAAAAGTTGAATTAAATAATAATAATTTTAGCTACACACCTCTGAATCTTGTCGTACAATGTACATGCGCAGAGCATTATTTATCTACTTGTACATTGCTCTGGGAGAAAATGCACGTATTGGGATGAGGAGGAGCCGCCAGCCGAATGCGAGCACACAGCAAATCGAATCTCACGTCTGGCTCGGACGCCGCTTTCTGGATGAGTCGCGATGAGCATTGCACGGTCAGACTCTTGAAAGGCGCACGCCTTTTCGGAGACTTCATGATCACAGAGGGCCTGACATCGACGAGAAGCTGTAAGTTTCTCTCTCGGAACCCGAGGCAAGATGTGAAGATGAAGATAAAAGTACGGGAGCTATCACTCGCGTCGGTGAAGACGGGGGGACGTTCGAAACTGAAATTCAGCATTGCAGCACATGGACAACGTCGATTCCGGTAGGAGGCTTCCGGAGCACGTTACAACCCATGGGGCGATAGTCTCAAGGGAAGCGGAAGGACAGGGATACAGGGAATCGTGCCGGAGGCGCCGATAGTAGCAGCGAAGAGCAGGGGGGAGAAGGACGGGGGGTCGGGCTAGTGCACAGGCTGCATGGTTGGATGCGAGCGAGGTTGAATCGTCCGAGCGGTTGTACAAGGTCGCTGATATCCACAGAGTTAAAAAAGTTGAGCGGCAGGTGTCAAGCGATTGTGAAGTTGTTTTGTTCTGAATCACCCGGATTCCGCTTGGAGACCATCCAGGGAGGTGAGTAAAATTCGAGGGTCGAGCTTGAAGTTGCGCTGTTTGAGCTAGAGATCTCAAGGCAAATTCTTGACAGAGTATCGACGCAATCATCTGCTTCGCGGGTAGAGAATAGCAGAGAATAGTCTCAAAGCGAGCGACCGCTGGAGCCAGGAGAACTTGGGCTGAGTCGGAGCCATCACGATCGCGATTCGGACCGTAAATCCGGATTAACCAAGCGATTATATAAACGGCCTTTTCTTGAATTTAAACGACTTCCCAGCCTCCCAGGTTCGCGCGGTATTTGCTCGAACGTTCATTCCTCGAGTAGTCAAGTGGATTTTTGTCGGACCATCCTAAAACGGTGCGTTGTACGCAGCAGTTGCCCTACTGTTGCCCTAAAATATCACAGCTCAAGTTAGCCGCAAGTTATTGCTCTCGTTAAATTGTCAACTATAGTAATGCAACAAACAAATCATTTTTATGGTGAACGTAGACCATGTCTCTCTCCAGGACTCGGAGTCTCTCCGTCCACTGTGGCACTATAATCCGTCGACTATCGTTGTGTTGCCTTGCGGTGCACTAAACTTATCTACAGACTTAATATGACTTGAGCCTCCCGCACGCGGCACCTCGTCCTCGTTTCTTTCCACCACCTCGGTGGTCCTGCAGGCCCACTTCACTCCGGGCATCGAACTACACCCAACGAGTTCTCGTCTAGTCGCCCTCAATTACGATGGGCAACTGCTTTTCCTCCCCAGAAAATTTGAAACCCAAGCAGCTCACGGAGAAGGAATTCGGCGCAGTATGTTCTACTCCTCTACGTACGAGTGCCGAGTATCTAAAAGCTTTAATAGCCCGCATCAGATGAGGAAGGTCAGGCCACGCCGACGACGATTCAGTACATGGTCGAAACGGTGAAGAAGCTGGCTACCGCTGTGGAGGGCGTGGCCGGTTTGATTCCAGTGCCACTCCTACCCGAATTTGCCAAAGTCGCGGTCACCGTCCTTGAAGCGTGTGAGGCACGTGTCTTATTCAAGGACATTTCGGCATGGTCTCATGAAGCTTAGGACGCGACTGCTATCGAGGATGGTGTGAAAGACCTTCAGAAGCGGATCTTTTCACTCTCAGTAATATTCATCGACGAGGTTCGCGGTAAAGACTCCGAGGACCTTCAAGGCCGGATCGAAAAGCTCCAATCGTCTGTTCCCCTTAAGCCTTTCGCTTTTAAAATGTGCTAATCACATCTCGTAGAACTCTCAACGTTATCCTCAAGGATTTGGATACGATCAAAAAACAAAAGAAAATCGTCCTCGTCATCTTTCGCGATCTCAACAAGGAAACGGTCGACAAATGTCTTTATCGGGTGAATGAGGCTCTGGAACAATTCCATGCACGTAGTTCTTCCCTCTTATGGGTACTGTTACTGACCCGCCTTGCAGTTAGCGCATGAGATCCGCCTTGAGGACTTGGTCAAAGACATCTTGTCGAAATACTCCGACGTGAATAATCAACTTTCCGATATGAGACACCAGCTCGAGGAAATCAAACAAGCTGTCGAGAATGTCAACCGACCGCATAATGCACCGGCGGTCCTGCCCCGACAAGATATGCCCCCGAAATACCGCATATACGGGCGCGACGAATTCATCGACACCATTGCTTCCCTTCTGGCCCATGAAGATTCACCTCGAGTGTGCATAACGGGTGCAGGCGGGATGGGAAAGACAAGCGTGGCGCTCGCCGTTATGGAGAGCGCTATTGTCAATGAGGTATTCCCGAAGGAATATCAGTTCTGGGTGCCATGCGTCGAAGCGACCTCGGCCAATAGTCTCCTCCGCATCCTGTATACCCAGCTTCGTGTCACAGCAGAATCCTATGATTCAGTTGATACTCTTATCAGCGAGCTCGACGCCTCGAAGCAGCGACGGGTGTTGTTGCTCGATAACTTCGAAACCCCTTGCTTTTCTGGCGGCGACGCCAATCGCGAGGAAGTCCGTGGCATCATTTATCGGCTAGCCAGCCTACCGCACGTAGCGCTCCTGGTCACCATGACCTCGACATTCCCTCCGTCTAAAGATATCGCTTGGCAAAACAAAGTCCTCCCTCCCTTGGATCCAGCTGCGGCCCGCGACGCCTTCAAGAGCGTGTACCAGGGCACCGTCGATGAAAAGCTGGATGAGCTATTGGAAGCTATTGGCCGTGTCCCGCTGGCAATTACTCTCATGGCGGCTAATGCGACGGATTCGCAGGCGTCCCCGGAAGATCTATTGGGAGAATGGGAAAACGCGGGCACGGACATGATCTCCAAAATGGATCGCACAATTAGCTTGTCGGTGAATCGTGAAATCATGAAATCGAATACCACAGCGCTCACGCTCCTCGCCATCCTCTCCCTCCTCCCAGCCGGGACAACCGGCAATAACTTGCGTTGGTGGGCGCCTGGCGTGACCTCGTATACGGATGCTATCAGAACCCTCCGCACGGCTGCACTCGTCGAGCAAGAAGACGGAAAACTCGCGACCGCGCGTATCTCCGTTCGCCCCACCGTTCAGGCGTACATGGCTCAACATGATCGCATCCCAGAAGAAGTCCGACAACAGGTGCACGACGCCTGCTATAAATACGTCCTTGCCCACAAATCCATCCCTGACGACGCCAAATTCAAAGACGATCTGTCCGCCTTGAGGAAGGAAGAGACAAACATTCAGGGTCTCTTGATGCAGATAGACGTTGAGACTCTACACCCAGATGCGCTCGACGCTCTCATCACCTTCAGCATGTACCAGTACAGGACTAAACCAAGCACCGTGGTGGCACTGCATGCGCTGGAAATTGCGTGCGCCCTGCAAAATGATCCCCATGTCAATGATACTCGTGTTGCCGCTCGTCATGTCGCCGAAGCCCAGCAGTGTTTGGGGAACATATTCCTAAGACTCGATTGTTATGACGAGGCCTGCCAGCATTTCGAGGACGCCCGTCGCGGCTTTAGCAGTTTACCCGGTGGATCAGATCGCGTCTGTGCGGGTGAATGTTCGATGCAGCTGGCTACTACCTGGAGGTTTATGACCAAGCCCCCTCAAGAGATAGAGCCACTTGTGCTGGAGGCACAGGCGGATCTGTCCCATGACAAGAGCGACAAATACCACGTCGCACGTGGTTTGCTCGGACTTGGACGTTTTCTTTCGTATAACAACCAGAACGAACAGGCTCTCGAGGCACTTTCTTCTGCAATGGCCATACTCGAGTTAGACTCCCCAGCAAGTACCTCCTTTTGTCTTGCTTATATGGCACCGTCCTACGCTTCGCAGAGAAAACACACTGAAGCACTCTCCATCGCCAGGCAGGCACTGGAGAAAGGAGAACAAGCTGGGGATTTGCGTTTCATCGGTGACATTTTGAACCTCATCGCGATGTATCTCATAGGGTTATCATTGCACGACGAAGCCTATGCGATCATCGAACGAGCGCTTCAGACCTATCAGTTACTAGGTTCGCCCATTGGCATTGCTCGAATGTTAGAGCTACTTGGCTATACCTGCGCAGCAAAGATGGACCTTGCCGGAGCACGAGTTGCCTACGAGGGGGCACGGGTACAATTTGGCAAGGTTCGATCCGACTATGGGGAATGGAGTAAAGCAAGATGTACACGCAACCTCCAGGAACTCGACGGCATGCAAGCCCTTGATCAGACTGGGCTTTCCCGGTTGGAAAAACCCCCTGGAACGTAATTGGACCGTTGGGCAGAAGTCTTCTATGTAGCCAGGGGGAAATCCGGCGAGTCCTTCGATTTATATCTGTTTCAGCATTTTCGTAGCAGTCGGGAGGAGGAGGTGGATATTACTCCGGAGGACCTAGTAGAGGAACAAGCAGGCACTGTACGTACGTCCATAGCATCCATATGTACGCCTACAGCCATCAGCGGCCAGATCACTGTGGTAATTTAGCTAAGTACTTCGAACGATAGTTCTTGCAATTCTTCTGTATTCTATTCCGTACATAGATATCACGCCCCTTGCACGCCTCTCTCTTCTTGCCTTGGATATGCCCGTACTACGCACTCCGAGTCGGTACACATCCATCCATACATCTCGATACCGGTACCGTGCATTTGAGAATGCGCATGCCATGCCGATAATGAAGGGTTCATTCGCGGTCGGTGCGAGGTGCAAAGCAGAGGAAGATAAAAGTACGGGGAACTATCACGCGTCCGAGTCGGTGCGCATGCAGACGGGCACGCTCGAAACTGAAACGCAGAATTGCAGCACGGCTCGCCCTCTGCGCGCGTGTCGCGCGGGCAGATCGTGAAATATTCCCTTCTCCTTTTTTCCCTCTTCGAGTGTGAAGTTAGTTACTTGCCTCGCGTGCTCTGAATCGCCGCTCTCGGTACCCGCGCTCCCGCCGAGTAGCTCGCACCCGGCCTTCATCACAATCCCCCCCAAAAAGAAAAAAGAAAGAGAAGAAAAAACAGGGCCCATGCTTGCTTGCGCTTGAAACAAAACAAAGCTATATTCATCCGGCCCTCGAGCGTCCGTCGCTCGCCGGGTTTACGTGCCTGAGAGTCTGCGCTCAGACAGCCGGGGTGCGTGTGCGAATTGTAGGGGTAGGGGCGTCCACGGAACACTGTAGGGTCGTTCACAACGGAACAGAACGCGTGGGCGGCTGGCTCCATCTACTGCACAGAAGCATGGGGCTCCTTTTGCGGGACCGCGCGTCCGCCCAACAGTGACAGATGAACGCGCTCCATTCGCTCCGCTTCGCAGGAGTGAATAGGCGAGCGAGCGAACGAACAGACTGGGAGTAGTGACTCGGATATCGTCGGCCGGCCAGTGGATGCAAAGTACATCCGTGTGTGTCCGTCACGGTCCGTGTCCGTGTCGGTGGGGTGAAATTTGAATGTGAATAGGCCTGGCATAGCGGAGTAAACGAAACGGGCGTCCGTGCCGTGCGGTGAAGTAAATGGGCATCCGTGCGGTCCGTATAGTGAACAAGCATGCATGTGGGTGGGCCGGGGCCGCCGTCGCGCCCCCTGCGCGCGCACGTGCGGATTTAATGTGCGGGGAGGCGCGGGCGGGCAGATCGCGCACAGTCTCTTGTCCTTTTCTCCCTTTTCTTCTCGAGTGTGAAGCTATTTATTTGCCTCGCGTGCTGTCCCCAGATTTCCGCTAGGCGGTACCGCCGACGCGGAGTAACTCGCGGTCCCGCCGAGCAGCTCGGAGGCGGCCTCATGAAGACTTTAAAAAAACAGGGCCCATGCTTAAAAACAAAGTTATATTCATTCGTCGCCGGGTTTACGTGTCGATGCGTTTAGAGTGAGACTGTCCGGGGTGCGTGTGCGTATTGTAGGGGTAGGGGATTCCGAGGAACGGAAGGGGACGCGTGGGCCTGGGCGGGTGGGTTCGTTTGTGGGACGGCGCTTCGCGAAGTGGAGTAGAGTCGATGGGCGTCCGTGCCCGGGAACTAAGTGAAGGGCAGAGGGCGGCGGCCGGTCGGGGAGTGAATAGACTCGGCGGAGGGCAGTGACTGAATGGCCTTGTGGTGAATAGACTCGGCATATGGGCCGGCGGAGAAGCGAAGGGCGTCATGAAGTTAATGGGGGCGTCCGTGCCCATGTGGTGAATAGACAGACATCTGTGAGGTGAAGTGAATGGGGAGGCAACCGTGCCGCCGGTCGCGGCGCGCGATCTGTGTATCTGTTTCATTCTCATTCATGTGCGTGAAACGGGGAGCGAGCGGCGAGGGGGGCGGAAGGAACCTAGATCATGGGGCTCATATGCCAGTGCAATATGCGGAGCTAAGTACTAGCAAGGGCACATTAAATACTATAAAGATTAACGCGAGGAACAGGCACGCACTTTGCTTTCTGGCGAAGTCTACGCCTATTCGACGGGGAGACAGGCTACTCGAAGGGAAGACAGGCTACTCGAAGGCGAGCCTGTCGCGCGGGTGGATGCCCCTGGCCGGCTCCGCCACGTCCGCGTCGCTGTCAGCATCCCAGTCCATCTGGCGCGCCGCGCGCATGTCGGCCTTGCTCTGGAGGACCTGGCGCGTCTCCATGCGCTGGCGCAGCGCCGCCAGCCCGCGGAACTCCTCGCGTGCCCGCGCCTCGCGCTTGACGAGGCGGGTGCGCACCTCGGGCGGGGGCGCCCAGCGGCTCTTGAGGATGCGGCGCACGGCCTCGGGGGAGATGCGGAAGCGCTCGGCGAGCGCGGGGGTGGTGAAGGTGTCGGGGTCGACGCGGTGGAGCTGGCGGAGGCCGTCCATGGCGTCGCGCGAGAGCTTGCGCGGGGGATTCCAGCCGGCGGGGAAGGCGTCCTTGAGGGCGCGGCGGTGGGCCTGCCAGGCGGCGGGCGTGGGTTCAAGGGAAGGGGTGCGGCGGACGGGGGCGGGACGGCGGCCGTCGACGGCGTCGTTGTCTTCGGCGAGGTCGACGGGGGTGTCGTCGTCGTCGAGGATGGCCCGGGCGGAGCGGGCGGAGCGGGCGGCGCTGCGGGCGGCGGGCGGGAGACGGCGGGCGGCGCGCAGGGACTTTGCGAAAAGAGAAAACATTATTTGTTGCACAGCCATCTCCTCTCCTGCATTCTATTCCACCATGGCCGACCTCAGCGATCCACTCATCAACGACGGTCAGTCCACTCTTCACCGCCATCGCCATCTAATCTCTCCCGGCAGCATATCTCGATGTCCGCTCAGACAAGTCGGACACAAAATGGTTACTGCTCGACTACGAGGTTCGGCCGCCCTATCTATTCCAGTTTTGCACCGCTCACACGACCGGCGCACAGGACGACCGCTCCGACAAGCTGCAGCTCACGCAGACGGGCACCGGCGGGCTCGCCGAGCTGCGCGACGTCCTCGACGACGGCAAGGCCTCGTACGCCTACGCGCGCGTCTCCTACGCGAACGACAAGGAGTCCACGCGCGAGAAGTTCATCCTCGTGGTCTGGATCGGGCCCCAGTGCAAGGTCATGCGCAAGGCCAAGGTCTGTCTCCCCGTCTCCCCGCGTCGCCCTTCCTAGCATCCCGTTGCGATCCTCATTTATCCGCACCCGCAACGCAGATCTCCGTGCACGCAGCAGACGTAAAGGGCACGCTCCGCGTCTACTCGATCGAGGTCGCCGCCCGCGAAAAGGACGACCTCAGCGAGGACCTCATCGTGCCGCGCCTACGAAAGGTATGTGCGCGCCGTTCGGGCAAATTCCTTTTGCGGCTTGCTGACGAGCTGCTTCTTCCTTCCTTCTTGCTTCCTCGATGGCTTCCTCGGTGGCTTCGTTCCCTCCTTGCCTGCTTCTCTCCTGTCGTCCTTCCTCGATGCCCCGCGCTTCTTTCCAAACCTCCTCCTTCCTCGATGCCCGCTTCGTTCGTCCCTCCCTTGCCTGCCTCCGTCCGTCCTGTCGTCCTTCTTGAATACCCCGCTTCTTCCTTCCTTCCCTTCCTTCTTCCCCACTCCCTCCTTCCTGCCGTGTCCGCAATGCCCGCAATGCCCGCTTCCTTCTTGCCTCCCTCCTTCTCTTCTCCCCCACTCCCCCACTCTCTCCTTCCCTCTCGCTTCCTCAACACTCCGTCCGTCCCTCCGCTCTTCCTCTCGCTATGGCGATACAAGGCCGGTGGGGCCAGCTACGACGGCGTCTGATCCTGGGGATCCTGGGGCTGCGGCTGCGGCTGCGTTCGTTTGTTTGTCTGATTCTAGATTCCGCGCCGCCCCCGCCCCTCCTCTTTTTGGCGCGCGCGCACGCTCGTGTGGAATTGCTTTTTTGCGTTTGTACAGCGAACCTTGGAATATAATTATTATAATTGAAGCTTGTACCTCATCCGCATTGCTCGATGCGTTGCGTGGCGCTCGCGCGTCCGACCCTGGCCACGCCCCGACTTCTTTTTCTTTAAATCGCCGTCAAGCTCAAGGATTCGATGCTGCACTCGATGCTTCAAGCTTCAGGACCCGACCCTGGCCCTGGCTGGACCTGACCCTCTTTCTTTTTTGCTTTTTCTTTTGCTTTTGCTTTTACGTTTAACGTTGTTTAACGTTCCAACACTAACTTTTTTTTACTTTTGCATCGGGACTCGACAAGGACTCGCCCTCTTTTTTCTTCTCCTTTCACAGTGCCATCAAGGCCCCGTCGACGTACGAGCCCTCGCGTGCAGTGCCCAAGCTTAAGTCAGACACGCCGACGGGGCGTCGCGTAGAACTGCTAGGAGAGGATTGAGGGCAGGTTCCACTGCGCGTTGCGTGGACGACTTGATTTAATTTGAGAACTGAGAATAGAGTTGCGCCTGGACCCGGAGTCTGAATCCTCGACGCGCTGACGCCGACGCGCCTTGAGGACGCACTGGCAGTTGTGATGAAGCATCCGACTCGGAATACTGTATACCTTAGAATCTTATTTTTTCAATCGATGCCTACAACGGCCGAAGCCGAAGCCGAAGCAGAGCCCTGCCGACGCTCGCACGGATCAGCGGACTCTAAATCGCGATCACGTGGATCCGCGGAAGCCCGATTTGGGTTGCGCGCGCCCGACTTGAAGTCCAGACGAAAATAGGGGATTGGCGTGAGGGTAGACGGTGTTGGATCACGCATTGAGTTGATTTATCCTTAAAGGCTAAAAATGGTGGGAGATCGACGGCATCAGGCGCCTGGCGCCAATAACCTGTATTGCAAGGAACCTGGCACGAGTCGGGTGAGCAAAGCTACAAACGGAACCGCGATTTCGAGCTCTGAGCCACGATTCTGGCAGCCAGAACTACAACCCCGGGCCGAACCATGACTTAGAAGCAAACGGAACTATGATTTCGATTGAACGTCTCTCAGCTCAGAACCCGGGCTGAAATAAAATGTCCGCTCACCTATCTATCTATCTATCTATCTATCGAGCTGCCTACCTACGACAGAAACTAAGTACCCTCTCCCTGGTTTTCAACTGATATTACGCATAATAAATGAACCCCTGGCTAGGGCAATTGGATTCCTTGCCTGTCTTGCATATTTCCGTCCCCCCTCACGCCTAACGCGCCAACGCGCCTTTCCCCCCGCTTCCACTCACGTGTACGGAGAATCCCGGGGTGCGGAATGTCACGGAGAGCAGAGTGTTTGGAGGGATAGTCAAAAGTATGGTTCCGTTTGGCCAGAATCGCGGGTCCGTTTGGAGTTTCGCTTGCCAGAATCCCGATTCCGTGTGCAGTTGGCTCACTTGGGGCTCCTGGGGCCGTTGGTCCTTTGAAATATGGGTTCTGTGGGGACGACACGGCTTGGCGGGGAGGCGAGTTTGGAGTTGCTCTGGTGTTTGGAGTTCAAGGGGTCGGAGCAATTCCTATCTTGCAGACGGACCCACAGATTCTGGTGAGCGAAATCACAAATGGAACGAGCCTGTCGTGTCTTGAAGTCTATATATCTTATCCACGCACCGCTCGAAAATGGGGCCGCCCACAATATGAGTAGATAGTACTCTTTTTTTTAGTTATATGGTATACCTTTTCTTTCGACTTCTCTTTCAATTAAACCGTGGCCAGGCGGTGATAATCCGACCACTGGTAGCTCTGTCAGGTTTATTGGATTTTTTTTTCCTTTTTTTTCTTTTTTGTTTCAGTCAATAATCGAACGCTTGTAGAGCTTTTTCGTTCACACAAAGCCGCAACGCCGGGGGCCCCCAATCCCCCCGTGGCCGACTCTTGCACGGTCAGCGGACTTCAAATCGCGATCACGTGGATGCATATGCGCGAGAACCCCGATTTGGGTATGCGATTTGGGCACGCGCCCAATTCCAAACGGAACCGCGAGTCCGGTGAGCGAGATTACAAATGGAGCCAAATGGGGTCTTTATCCAGACACAGCTCGAAAATCTTTAGGCCACCACGGTAGATAGTACATTTAAAAAAATAAAAGTTCCTCCTTTTCTTTCAACTTGAACTTCTCTTTCAATTGAACCCATGGCCAGGCAGTGATAATCCGAACACTAGTAGCTCACTGGTGCAATTGAGCGAGAGTAAAAGCTATGCGAACGTTCACTGCGTTCCGGCGGCTCGTAGTCAGAGGGTATTAGGCACACATGTCTGACTGGATGAACTTCCGATGTTGCGCCTCCAAGCTGCCTGCCTCGGTCGACGTCTGTCTACCTACGTCCAAGCCTGACTATGGCAGTAGACATACTAGTAGGCGGGTTTGTCATTGTCAATCAAAATTTGGGCGGTAATAATGTTAGCAGAATGTTCTCATGACATGAATATGTACAGGGGCAAACCGACGTCGGACGACAAAGTCAGACCCCTTGACCCGGCATAGCCGGGCTATAATTTTATCCTGCTTCTTATCCTACGCTGCCTACTGGGATCGGCGGAGTAGTAGACTCGGACCCACGTAGACCGCAGACGGCCGGAACGCAGTGTCTTTTGATTGAGGGTAAAGGCTACGCGAACTTTCCCTGTCAGTGGAGATCACATAGTTCTTCAGCCGATCTGAACAGGGTTTGGCACAACGGTCGTTGCTCACATCTGCGTGGCCCTGGTGGACCTTGCTCAGATGCTCAGCCCTGGAGACAGCCAGCCCCAAGATAACCTTAGCGAGAATTTGACAGCGACGTACGAAGTTGATATGTGGAGCAAAGTTGAGTGACCACTCGTTAGTGCTGCACTATTATCCCCTCCGCTAGGGTCCATGATCAACCAAAGTTCAAATTTATAATATCATGGAACCTGATTAGAAACAGCCAAAGGATCGGAGCGAAGGAATACTCGCTGAAAAGGAGCCAGGATATGACCGACAGGAATTAAGCCGCCCTTTGAATCTGAGCCAGGAGAAAGCCCCATTCCACCTGGGGGAGTTGTAGGTCGATATTGTCCACGGCTAGTGTTGTTCGGGTCGGGCTTGAGCTCAGACCCGGACTTGACCACAATTTTTCTTAAGTGTACACAAGTTTTTGACGACATTGAAGGTTTATTTGAACGATTTCTCACCTCGGAAAACATCCAAGTAACTGCGAAGAATGAAATGCGGGCTTTTGAACTTTCAAAATTCAGTCATCAGGCCATCAAACTGGTCCGTCCTCGTCCTGGGCTTGCAAATCTGCAATGAAGGTGAATGAAAGTGGAGGGAAATAATCAGGGAATACTGAAATGAGGCTACTAGTTGATATTGCAGTACTAGTGGAGCTCTAAGGGTCTTAGCTCACCTGGAAATTCAACCCAAATAGGTATGTTTCCAGGCTCGGGCCCAAGCCCTGGTCGCGGGTCGTCTAAAAGCTGAGCCCGACCCGGCACATCACGCCCTTTGAATATAAGTAAGGCAGGAGAAAGCCCCATTCCCTCTCGGGGAGAACGCTTGTAGCCGACGGGATTGAGGTTCACAGTTACAAGGCGTCGAGGGCCGAAGCGGCGTTCCAATCGACTGGCGGCGGATTCTTGCAAAGGTGAGCGGACTTTGAATCGCGATCACGTGGATGAGGTAGAACCCCGATTTGGACTTGGGTATCAATTCATTATGCGCCCAACGAAAATAAGTTATTGGCGCCAGATGGCAGACACCTAATCATTTGTGCCGCGTTGATCTGATTTGATTTATCCCTAAAATTAAAAAACGGTGGTAGATCAAAATGTTCAACAGCGCCTGGCGTCAATAACTTGTTTTGCAACCTGGCACGATTCGGGTGAGCGAAACTACAAATGGGACCACGATTTTGAGCTCTGAAACTCCAAACGGAACCACAATTGTGGCAGTCAAAACTACAACCCGAACCATAAATTTAGAAGCTCTCAATTCCAAACGGAACCATCATGATTTCGAACTTCTCAGCTCAGAATATTTCAATATTCATATCTTACAACTTGGAGCGCGGGTGTAGTATTACCTGTCTGCACAGAATATATAGAATCAGAGGAAAATAAAATAAAATAAAATCATGGGTTCCGTTTGTGAGTTTCGCTTGGCAAAATCGCGGTTCCGTGCGGAGTTGAGCAGATCACCAAATCGGGGTTCCGTGTGTAGTTCACTTGGGGCTCCTCCGTTGGTCCTCGAAAATCTGGGTTCCGTGGCGACGTCACGGTTTGGCGGGGAGGCTTCGTTTGGAGCTTGTGTGGTCCAGGGGTGCTCCGGCGTTTGGAGTTCAAAAAGGGAGCAATCCTTTCTTGCAAACGGAACCACAGATTCTGGTGAGCGAAACTACAAACGGAACGAAATGGAGCGAACCTGTCTCATCTTGAAGTCTATCTTATCCATACACCGCTCGAAAATGGGACCCGAGTAGATAATTTCCCTCCGTTTCTTTCAACTTTCTCTTTCAAACCCGTGGCCAGTCAGTCAGCGATGATCCGAGCACTAGCTCGGTGTTGCAATTGATTGAGAGTACTAGCTACGCGAACTTTCACTGCGTCCCGGCCCTCGTCTGCTGAAGTCAGGGTAGGCATACGCATACAGATGAACTTCCGCCCGTAGGCGATGTTGCGCCTACCAGCTGCCCACCTCCGATCTGTCTACCTACGTCTAAGCCTGACTATGGCCGCAGACATAGGCGGTGGGTTTGTCATTGTCAATCGGAATTTAATGGGCTAATAATATCATTATGAGCAGGAGGTTCCAGGCGGCCAAGGGTAGAGGAGGTGGTTCCAAGTCTATGAACATAGACCCATGCATGAATATGTGCATGTGGTCAACCGACGTAGGACGACGAAGTCAGACCCCTCATTGTCAATCGAAATTTGGGTGGTAGTAGTATTAGCCTGAGGATGTTTCAGCCGAGGGTAGAAATGTGGGTCTACGAACGTACAGTAGACCCATGTAGTCATGGCATGGATATGTACATGCGGCCAACGGTGACCGACGTAGGACGACGAAGTCAGACCCTTGACTACGCGTCCTGCCTACGGGTCGGCGGAGGACCACGTCGGCGGAGGTAGATCCGGTGTAGGACGGCGGAGGCAGGCCTCTGATGTCGATGGTTTGTGAGCTCGACGCAGATCGACGCGTCGCGTCTCCATGGAGGTAGCGAGTCGGCACCTTATTTAACCGGACCCGACAGTGGACACCTTAATCGGGTCGTGACGGCACGGACTAGTTTTCCACTTTCGGATTCCGACATCTGACTACGAGGGGCCGGAACGCAGTGAAATTTTTAATTTCCTTGGAGATTACATAATTGCTCCGAGTTGGCAGCCGATATGAACAGGGTTTGGCAATTGGCACAACTACCGTTGCTTACATCTGCGTGCCACAGCCTTCGTTCAGAGCACCAGCCCTGGCGACAGTCAGCCCCAAGATCGCGAGAATTTGACTTTGGGCCGACTTGCGGAGACATGTGGAGCTACGAGATGGCAATACTTCTAGGGCGCGTAGACACAGTCATCGCTGCCACTGGTAGTGATGTCCAGGGTCCGAAGCCCGGGCTTGAGCTCGGCTTGACAGGGCCTGGGCTTTAGATTTCCCACGCCCGAACTCGAGCCCGCAGGCAGGGCCTCAAGCCCGCGGCCCGGGCTTAAGTCGGGCTTGAGGGAACTTGCAATTAATCAACAAGCCCAGCAGAAATAATGGTGTGGTTGTCCCCCAACACCTCAACAACCGTAACCTACCTCTTTTGGATCTCACCAACACATAATTTCCATTTTCGGACTCGGGAGTTGAAAAATTTTGGACCCGACAAAAACATGCTGGTGTCAATAGTTTGGGTGGGATAACTCAAAGAATACAACTGGATGGATCCAATGACTCTGCCAATGCTCGTCTCAGTGCTCCCCGCCGCCAAAGTTCTCCCTCTGAGTTTAACAGCCAGCGTAAGCTCGACACAGCCAACGGGAGTCGGCACCTTAACCGGACCCGACACCTTAACCGGGTCGTGACGGCACGGATTAGTTTTCATTTCCGGATTCTGACATCTGCCAGTGACTACGGGGGTCCGGAACGCAGTGAATTTTTTAATTTCCCTGGAGATTACATAATTGTTCAGCCGATATGGATAGGGTTTGGCACAACTACCGTTGCTTGCATCTGCGTGGTCCTCGCTCAGAGCCACTCACACCGCCCTGGCGACAGCCAGCCCCAAGATCACGAGAATTTGAATCTGGGACCGAAGTTGATATGTGGAGCTACGAGATGGCAATACATCTGGGGCACATAAACACAGTCATCGTTGACACTGGTAGTGATGTTCAGGGTCCGAAGCCCGGGCTTGATCTCGGCTTGACAGGGCCTGGGCTTCAGACTTCCCAAGCTCAAGCCCAAGCCCAAGCCCAAGCCCGCAGGCAGGGCCTCAAGCCCGAGGCCCGGGCTTAAGTCGGACTTGAGGGAATTTGCAATCAATCAACAAGACCAGCAGCGATAGAGCACAAATAATGGTGCGGGTGTCCCCCCCACCTCAAAAACCGTAACCTACCTCTTTTGGATCTCACCAACACATAATTTCCATTTTCGGACTCGGGAGTTGAAAAAATTTGAACCCGGCAAAAGAGGCCGGAACGCAGTGTCTGTTGATTAAAGGTAAGCAAAGCTCCGCGAACTTTCCCTGGAGATTACATAATTATTCAGCCGATATGAACAATGTTTGCAATTGGCGCAACTACCGTTGCATACATCTGCGTGGCCCTCGCTCAGAGCCACCTGGCGACAGTCAGTCCCAAGATCGCGAGAATTTGAATTCGGGACCGAAGTTGATATGCGGAGCTACAAGATGGCAATAAATCTAGGGCGCGTAAACAGTCATCGTCGGACTTGCATAGCTCTACTCGAGGGTCGAGAACACCCTGGTCGAAATTTCAAATGGTACAGTACTAGTAGCAAAGGGATCGGAGCGAGGAAATACTCGCTCGCCAGGTCTCGGGACCCGAATACTGGCTGCTCTGCGGTAAAACGCGACAGCTATAACCGACAAGAATTCTCGGAGCTGCCCTTTGAATATGGATATAACCCCCCCCCCATGAGAGTTATACATGGGACGAAATTTTTTCAAGAAACGCACGATTCGGATCGTCCAGAAGGTGCTGCATGGGGTCAACCGACGTAGGACGACGAAGTCAGACCCCTTGACTACGCACCCTGCCTACCGGGACCGGCGGAGGTGGACCCGCGTAGACCCGGTCCCGGTGTAGGACGATGGATCGGAGGCGGACCTCAGATTACGGGGCCGGGATGCAGTGTTTCCCTGGAGATTAGTCGTCCAGCCGATATGAATAGGATTTGCAATTGGCGCAATACACAACTACCGTTGCTTACATCTGCGTGGCCCTGGTGGGCCTCGCTCCGCTGAGCCGCTCACATCAGCCCTGGCGACAGCTGCAGTCAGCCCCAAGATCGCGAGAATTTGAATTCGGGACCGAAGTTGATATGCGGAGCTACTGGCAATACATCCAGGGCGCGTAACCACAGTCATCGTTGGCCGTGCATAGCTCTCGTCCAGGGTCGAGACCACCCTCGATGCGGATTTTTGTGCGGCTGAGCGTAGCAGGGGACGGCGAGAGAGAAGAGCAGGTTGAATTACATGGTAAGCAGGATGAACGTCAGGTTGGCGGCTCGATGGGGAGTGAAGGCAGAAAGCTCTTGGCTGTATAGTTCAAGCATGCCCGCGGGTGGATGTGACTGCCACTGAAGCGAGGGATGGCCTCGTCGAATTATGATGAATCCACTCCACCGCAGGCTATTGACTGCGATCCGTACGGAGAGGGTGCAATTCAGACGGTACATAAAAATACAGCTGTCGTAGTTAAACCGAACAATAGAGTCCTCCGGACGGCGGGCGGTGTTCACGGAGCACTCATGAGAGCTGCGCTAAGAAAGACCGCATCGGTGATAACTACTAGCCGCCACCTTGGCGTGCCCGCCACACCGAAAGTCAGTATTTTTACAAGCACCCTTATTCTAGGATTTTGGCATTGAACCATATTCCCAATGTACATAAAATATCACGACCAAGAAACATTTCCTTGTTAATTTCGTAAGTTCAACTCAGAATTTTCTCCATCATACATATTAAGGGTAACCCCAGCCCCAGGAAATTAATATGAAAAGCATCCCGCCGAATTGGCCAATTCGGGACGCGGGCGTTGTAGTATTTGTTCATGTTAGGGTCCACTGCTTGGCGCCGCCGGATCACTGGTCGGAAATTTCCGATGTAGTTGCCGAAGCGGCTGCACCGAACTTGAGCGCATTGGCTATTTATAATGCTCATGCGTCCCAGAGTCCCAGCATCTCGCTCGCTCGCTGTATGAATTTTGTCTATCTATCTATTGTTGCTATTACGCCCTTTATCGGCTCCCTCGATCGTTGGCTTCAAACCCGAGTCGTCCGAAGTAAATGTCCTCCAGTGAAGTCCCATCGCATCGAGAGGGCTCAATATGAATAGAAGTTGAACGTTGAAGTTCTTGAACACCAGGCCATTCACGCGATTCGCTCGGACGACTCCGACATGGCGGACGCCAACCTCTCTTTTTTTTTGCATTTAAATGATCAATGTTACAGCATCCCATCTACATTCGCCCTCGCGTTCAAATTCAGTATCACGACGCAAACTTTTTGAGCCCTTCAATCCCGATCCTTCGAGCCGCATGCCGACCCATTCAGACATGGGCGTCGCGCCGAGCACCTTCTCGTAGAAGTCGATCGACGGCTGGTTCCACTAAACGCAATGATTAATTGCATTAATTTTAATTAAATTTGATGTGAGAAAGACGCCCCAAGACGGACGCGCGGAAGGGAAGCGAAGGGGGGAGGCAGGGAGGAAGGGAGGAACGCACCTTGAGAACGGCCCAGTCGAGCCGCGCGCAGTTCTGAAAGCGATGTTCAGTTAAGAGTTGTGTTCAGCAGGACAGACAGCCTCCACGCTTCCGCGACAGACAAGACAGCGCCCGCCCGTGCGCAAACACACACCTTTTCCTGTGCGATCCGCCCCAGCTCCGCGAAGAGCTTCTTGCCGAGCCCTTGCCCCCGGCACTCGGGGCTCACGTAGAGGTCTTCGAGCTGCGTATCGCGCATCACGATCCGATTGAGACGGGTCTGGATTTATTTATTTAACGAGCACGCGACGCACGTAGAGCCCGGACGGCCGGTCCACGTTGAGTAGTTGAAGAAGTAGAGCGCGAGGCCGACGGGTTTGGGCTTCTCGGGGATGAAGGCGAGCAACGCGTGCGCGTAGGGCGTCTCGAAAAGGTTTTTGCGCAGCTAAAAAAAAATGCGGGCCGGGCATCCGTCAATCCGGGGTATGGGGTCAAGACGATGCGCGGAAGAAGCGGGAAAGGAAGGAAGGCAAGGAGGGAGGAAGGAAGGAAAGAAAGAAGGGAAGGCTCACAGCTCCGGGGTCGCCTTCACCGACTCGGGTTCTTTCTCGTAGGTCGCGAGATCGATGATGAGTTGGAGAATGTCATCCTGCAATGCGGCGGGTTGTCAGACGGAAGAGCACAGCAGCGGAAAGGGGCGGATAGGGAGGACATACCACATCTTCGGGACGCGCGGCGCGGATTTTGGACGGTGGCCATGGATATGTCTGGCGGGAGCGGATGTGGTTGAAAGAGAGAACTCTGGGTGAATATGTCTGCGGGTGCGGTGCGGGTGTGGTTGAAAGAGAGAAGTGGGTTGAAGGAGAGAGATCTGTCCGAGTTGGTCCGGTTTTACGTGAAATTTGGAAAACACTTGCGCCACTGTTCGCAGGCGACGACTCTGTGCCAATTAGATAGGGCGATTGCGCCAAGATGGAGGGTCAGTGTTGTGTACTAGACTGGAGAATCGCAGCGGGTAGTTCAATCAGTAAACAACAGTGAAATGAAAATCCGGGCAGATCGAGCAATATCGGCACACAACAGAGATTGAAATTTTCATTGGTATACCCGCCATTCACTAGGAGAATAGCAACATGGATATCGCTCCACATCGCGTCGACGTTGAGGAGAAGGGGGAGGAGGACGGGCATTGTGTTGCGCGTGTTTCTTTCCAAACCTTATTGCACTTTTCGCCCTCGCTCGCCTGCGGCACCCTCCCTCGAATCCACAATGCCCCCCTCGTTCGACCCCGCAAAGCTGGCCAAGCTCCAGGCCCGTCTGCCGCCGCCCGAATCGGTGAGTGCGCGCGCTGGTGCCCGCCCGCTTGTCGTTGAGTGAATCCACATCGCAGGCGTGAAGGGGACCGTGCGCAGAAAAGTCGTGCGGAAGCCCAAGGCATCCACCGTGCAAGACGACAAAAAGCTCCAGGGCGCGCTGAAGAAGCTGAACGTCCAGCCGATTCCCGGCGTCGAGGA
>JARJLE010000276.1:0-80836 GCA_029289555.1 Mycena latifolia | reverse complement strand
AACTCAAGCAGGAGACGGGTTCGCACCTCCATCACAAAGCGCCAAGGGCGAATGCACTGAGACTAGAGCTCCGAGTGGCAGCATGCGTAGTAGCCACCCTAGGATTGGGGCGTTTCCGTTAAGAGTCCCCTAGTTCTAAGCGTGTTATGTTTCGGAAGCCGGTGATCGTCCGCGCCAACGTGCGGATGTTTGTATCCCCTAGCGTATATTGAGCGCTGTGTTGCCTTCCTCCTCTTGTTCCGTAGTTTCTCCGGAATCACTGTCACCTCAACCAATGAGGAACGCTAGGCCACGCCAGGTGCGGATGGTTTGTTATCCCTTGGCGTATATTTCGAGAAAGCCAAGCCTTTTGCTTTCTTGTTCTGTCTGTTGCGCTTGCAACAGAACAGAACGGAACCGGATATCAATCTTCCAGTTCAACCAATGAGGAGTGTTAATTCGAAATTTAGCGCGCGCCGCGCATGGTTTGTCTTCCCTTGGCATATATGGTTTGTTATCTCTTGGCATGATCTTTCAGTTCAACTATCGAAGAATGATCAAAGCTGGCCGCTCTAAACGCAGACCACGGTGACTTCGGGGTGTTTCATTTGTCCCGTACTGCTCTGTTATGAGCCCCGCGGAGAGGGCAAAAAGTGAGAGAAAAAAGGCTTCGACCACTACATACGGGGACGATACACGGCTCACTATTGGGTACTAGGCGAGTTTGGCGGCACGCGTCGCAGCCGTAAAGACAGGGGCGGTGTGCAGCCCTGGACCACCCTAGACGCGCGACCCGCGGCAATCTACAAATTCCGTACCTGGCGCTGTTGATGGTGAGGTATTCTGCCGGCAGAACCTCTGATATCTGATGAGGCGGCGTTTCGTTGTCTCGGACGGACGTTCTGGCCTGAAGTCTCCGCGTTCAAGAAGATCACTTATATCCTGTCCTTCAGGGGCCGGATTCACTATGCATCCACTCTGGCTTCTTGTACTTTGCTCCTATGGCAGCTTGGCTTTAGGTATGTTCTTGTCCTGTAGAGCGGCATTGTGCTCATTGCCGGGTGCCAGTGTCGGCTTCTGGACTTTCAGCGTCTATCTTACAGAGCCAATGCGGCACACTATATACTGTAGTTTCCGGTGACGGTACGCATTCCTAGGTTCATTCCACGCCCGCTGCGTTATTGAAGCCGTTCAACGATCTACAGGCTGTTTCGCCATCTCCGGAGTTGCTCACATTACCCAAGCGCAACTCGCTGCCCTGAATCCCGATTTGAATTGCGCCACTCTTGCTCCTGGCCAAGGATTGTGCCTTTCCGCCCCTTGTTCGAAGACCTACGAGGTTCAATCGGGTGACTGGTGTGCCAAGATTCAGGACGAGCAAGGCATTTCTGCGGACGACCTCCTCTCACTGAATCCTGGATTCTCCTGCGAGTGAGTCCATCTATTCAATTACCATAAAAATCCAACTCAAACTCCCAGTGAGCTTTTCCCTGCGCAAAGGTTGTGTATTGCGCCACCCCTGCCGGCCACAACCACTGCTGCGATTTCCACACCGACATCTTGCCAACACAAACACCGGAACCGTTGCCAGTTGTTCCATGTAAAACTCAAGTCGGTGTGGCCCAGGGAGACACCTGTTCTGGGCTCGCCAGCGGATACTCCATTCAACTCGGGCAGTTCTTGGCGATGAATGCGAACATCAACTGCGATAATCTCCAACCAGGCGCAGTGGCCTGCGTACTTCCGGCGTGCGGAGAAGTGTATAGGGTTTTATATTCACCGCCTCTTTCTGCGGTCTGCTTATTCGTTTTCAGGTTCAAAGCGGTGACTGGTGTGCCAAAATTGAGGAGGATCATGGGCTTGCGTCCGGACAGCTCGTTCAACTCAACCCGGCGTTATCCTGCCCAGATTTGGCACCAGACCAACTAGTTTGCGTAGAGTCTCCACCCGTCGCCGAACCAGCCGATCCTATTCCTCCGACCTTCAAAGCTTGGAGTCAATTCCCCGCGTTGTCCCCCGGAGGCCCACTGACTCAATCACCGCTGCTTACGTTCTTCAATGCGGACGATCCTCGAGATACTGTAATTGGGAAGACTTTATTCCAGCGTATGTCGCCTCATTCATTTCCGGTCGACTTCTCATCCCCTTCCAGTTGACGGGCAGCATCAGTCAATGTTCACAACTGCGGATATGAACGCAGACGGCTATTTGGACGCCACTGAAATAGCCAAACTCCTGGCGACGAATCCTACGCTTTTGCAAGGGTTGGAGGATGTCGACGAGAATCTTGGACGGGATAAGATTGTGGACTATGTTATCAGCAGTGTGGATTTTGACCGTGAGGTACCTTGGTTCGCTCAGCTGTTCAACACTGACCCTGCGGTAGATGACGGCAAAATCAGTCAACAAGAGTATCTTTTCAGTGTCTCCCAAGCACAAAACACAACAAATCACGTCGTCGAAACTGCGGCCGAAGCTCAAGAGAAGGGAGTAGCCACACTCCAGAAGCGTCAGTTTCATACCTGTCTCGTCCCGCTTTTGAGCTGATCCCGTGTCAAGGATTTGTCTGGCTACTTATCGGTGCATTCATCGCACTGGTTGGATCAATCGCTGTCGGCGTTCATATGGATCAAATGGAGGCGAACGCGCGGAAGAAAGCGGGGGACCTGCTCAATTATATCGATCTTGTTTACTGGGAGCGGGGAAAGGATCCAGAACCCAAGTGCGCTGCCTACATGTACTACTCGACGTCGTGCGCCGCACTCGGGAACTCTTGGTCCTCCCATTGCTCTGAAGGAGGTCGGTCCACTTGGCATGCGTCATAGCTCACTGTTGCTTATTCCGTGCCCAATTTATCAGGAGAGAAGGTGTTCGAGTCTAGGTTGGTTTCCAAGCGCCAACCAGTACATATCTAATACATCGTCTGGCAGCTGCCGCGGCCTCTTCAAGGAAGGCTCGCTTGCATGTGGATTCCTAGGGTGTTCCTCTCTCTGTTGGAAAATCAGTACCGATGGGTGCGATTGTGACGCTCTAAAGTATACGGTGCGACTATAATCATTTGGTCAATATTCTTTGTGGGTCTGACATCACATGTAGAGCGAACAGGATCGCGTTTATCAAGATCCTTTCTTCTCAAGGACAACAGAGAGTACGGTCGGAGCATGCCGTACAAAGTGTGGCACACAAAACGGCTGCGTCGGGTAATATCTTCTTCAATCTTGGTACTCCAACGCCTGCTGATCCTGAACAGTTTCTCGGTTTCACCGATTGACGATCATTCTTTGGAATGCAGGACCTATAGCTCAATGACCACTCCCTTTGGCGTCGATCGGGCCGTTTCTTTCAGATTGATTGGTCGTAAGTCGTCTTCTGCGTCCTATCTCCAAACTACTTACCCCGTACTCTTAGCCCCAGTTGGATCGAATTCCAATCCACTCTGCCCCCGTATACCTGATGGGTACAGCCCCATTTCAATCGCACAACTCAACCAGGATGCAGCAACTGGGGAACAACTGGCAAATGACTATGCCAACAGTTTTGCCCGGCGAGAGCTTCAGTCTCGGGCGCCTGATAGTTTTGACCCGCGCCCATCGCAGGTCACAACCCGCAAAAACCAAGGCGAGACCAGTTTATGTGGTAAGTGGTTATCGGAAACGATGCGCGATTGTGACTGAATTGTTTATCTAGTGTCTTTCACAACGACTACAATGGTTGAGGTTCGGGCCTTCCATCTGCATTTCCTGTGGATTTCAATTCATGCACCATGTGTTCAGGGTACTGTTCAGCGCACGTTTGGTAGGACAACTACCAAAGATCTTTCCCCAATTTGGGTCGCCATGTGCCGTGCACAACAGACAAGTCTTACGGTCGGAAATCAGATGTCTATTGTTCTCAATGCCGTGGGAAATTCGTATATAGCTACTGAAGATTGCATGCCCTGGAGTAATCGCGACAATGATCCCCAGTGCCAGGTGTGTATCGTCCTTCAACTTTAGTTCCACCGCCTTCCCATGCTCGTACTTTCTCCAAGAAATATACTGATATTTCTCCGCAGAGAAATCAATGTGGTCTCTCTCAATATGGAAAGCTCCCTTACATCTCGGACCGCGTATTTATGGATTCCCCCGTCGTCCTTGGAAAAAAAGCTTGGGAGTTTATGAAGACACATCTTTCGGTGCGTCAAGCAAAGGACATATTGCGTGATCCTTATCTTCCTGCCGTCAGACCGTTGGGCCCGTTTCTCTTGGTGTGAGTTGAGCTGTGTCCGAATGACTTTCGTCGAATGACTTGAACATTTCAAGGTCGTCATCGACGACAGCTTCTCAAGATACGCCGCAAGTGTTGCGGGTGAAAGTAGCGATAAAGTCTTTTGTAAGTGAGGTATTCACCTTCGGTTGACGACTAACTTATCTTGAACCATAAGATGATGGACACCCTGATTATCAGAAGTCCACATGCGCCTACGGGGGGCACGCTATGACGATAGTTGGATACGGTCACTTTACAAAGCCCGGCGAGGCCAAAAAACGACTGTGGGTTTAGCCTTCTATGTTGCCTTCGGTTCCTGAAAATTTGCGGCAGGTATTGGATTGTGCAGAACAGTTGGGGAATTAGCAGTGGAAAGAACGGTTATGTCTTCAGTGCGTGTCTCTTCCCAGGCGGCGTGAACGTCTCACTGATGCTGTACCGACAGTTGCTGCAGGAAGTGTGTACCTTCGCCGCGAATCCGGGTCCCTTACGAATGCTGACTAACTCGAATCACAGGTCTAGGATCTTCCAATGCCGATTCTTATGGTGTCAAGGTTCGCAATTTCAGACCGCTTTAGTATAGTGAACTCATAGGGATGATGCACAGGTCAGGGAAGGATTCCCCTTTTTCAACAAGTTGGCGCTACCGGGAGATCTTATCGGGTGATCGTACTTTATCTTAAAAGTTAAATGAGATTAATATATTGTGCGAAGTGTGTTTTCTTGGAACTGCCGAGGCCATTAGTGAACCTCCAACCTGTTTTGGGGCATCCGAGGTTCCCAAGAGACTAAGAGAGCAGGGAAAATGTCCGGCGTTGGCCTACCCGGTGTAGATATATTGACGGCGGCAGGAAGCTTCTCACAAGAGCTAACAAACCTGAAATTTGCTGCCGAGTGATGGTATTGATGGCCGAGATGATTTCGCCTTTCAATTTTCCGGCTTTTTGTCATTTCTCACTGCTCCGATTTCACCCAAAACCACCGATGCGGGGAAAAAACATCCTTTAATTTCGCATATACGACTTGCCGGATTCCAGAAGTTAACAGGGTTAGCTCCCGACGACCCGTGGGAAGAAAATTTGGCAAAACCAACCTGTGAATGTTACATGCTGTAGGTTTGATGAGTCAAGTCAAAGCACGCCGCTTTGTGTTCCACCGTTCGAATACGGTTGAAACCACAAACAATCGTTGATATATACAGCGCAGCCGTACAAGTAGAAAAGTCAAAATGTAACTAAAAAAAATACAGCGGCCGACGATTTGGTTCCACACCATTCAATACCCATACAAAAAAGAATCTAAAGAAGGGGGCCGAAAAAGCAAACTAGACAAAGCTGTCATCAAAACGGCGATTTTGGCGACTCTTTTCCGCCGATGGACGAATGGGAGAGATCTCCAGGGCTTCCGAGTCGGTGCCAGACATCCCGGACAAGGCAGGGTTGCGAGCAAAGTGGATGGGGATCGCCTTCTGCGCGTTGTCAATTGCTGAGTCGGTGGAATTTGAGCCGAGCGTTCCGAAGTGGATAGGTTCAGAGGGTATCGACCCCTACGAGTCCGTGAAGATGAGTTGCTCAGTGACTTCTTTGTGCTAACGAGAATCAGCACAACGCAGGGGTATGCACCTACGACGAACAGGCCAGTACAGGCGACAAAAGGGCGCAAAAAAAACAAATTCACCGCAATTTGGACGTTCATGGGTGTGTGAAGATCCCCCAGGGTGCCTTGAGGCAGCCGGATAAGCGACGCCACCAAGACCAGGACCTACGTAAATTAAAATATCAGCAATCAGCAATGGTTTAGCAAGGTATGCTATGTCACTCACGGCAGAGAGACAGTAAAGCACCCCAGATTCCACCACCAGGAGCAGAATACGGTTCGTTGTCAACGAGCTTGCCTTTCCTTCCGAAAATGTCGAGCGAATGGTTCGATAATGGCCCCTGTTGAAAAAGAAGTTGGCCGGCGGGTTTAATGAATGAACGAGACCAACCATGCGGTAGCTCCGACAACCCCCGTCGCAGTGAAGTTGGAGAGTAGCGACATAGCCATTGTAGCAATCTGTAGAATGTCGATTCCGCGCTCTAATAGGCTGTCTTTGGGCACTGTGATCGGACCAGTGCGATACGCTGCGAAGCGATGCGCTGAAGCGAGGCCAATGTGAGCTGTATTGCATGGGGGTGCAAGTCACTAGTGTACATCATAAACTCTGGGGCCTTTTACAGTACATGGGTGGCAATAAATATCCAAATGGAGACATACAGCGGACTCTAGGACTCGGACAGCGTGCCTGAATACAGAGCGGAGTGCCAAGAAGTCCGTACGGAGTTGGACTCCATGAGTCGAGCCAGGAACAAGTCCGGAAACCAAAACAGGAAATTGAGTCAAACCGTGGGAAACTCCGGTCGCAGCTGTCGCAAACTCCGGATCCCACGCCAAGGGAGCGCTGGTGCGCATCACCGGCTTCAAGCCCGAGGCCCGCCAGGCCGAGCCCGCCCAGGCCCGAGCCGAGCCGAGCCCGACGCAGGGCCTGAGTCAGCCCAGGGCTCGGGCCTGAGAAATGTCAAGCCCGAGCCAGCACCACAATTAACATCGGGTTTCATCCTAATTTTTTGATCGGGCAACTTGTACATCGAGTCAGCGAGTCCATTTGGTGTATGGTGCCAGTTATCCCACCCACATTATCTACACCAGCATGTTTTTGTAAGGTTCCAAATTTTCAGCTCCCGAGCCCGAAAATGGAAACTATATGTCGGCGAGGATTTAAAGCGCCAATCAGTCGATTATGGTTTTTGAGATGCAGGGCGACACCCACATCGATTAAAACATTATTTGTGCTCTATAGCCAATCTATAGCTGGTGATCTTGTCGATTGATCGCAATCTCCCTCGAGCCCGGCTCAAGCCCGGGTCTCGGGCTTGAGGCCCTACCTGCGGGCTTGGGAAATCTGAAGCCCAAGCCCCGTCAAGCCGGGCCCAAGCCCGGGCTTTCAGGCCGGGCCGGGCCCTGAACATCACTAAGGATTCCTCACGCTTCCAACGCAACGGAATCAGAGTGGTTAACATCTGACAGATGGTGTGTGGGAGTCGTAGTTCGATCGGTCTAGGTCCGACAAGAACACGGGGCGCCCCGCTGCGCGGCAAACTTCCCTCACAGGCCCGGACATGATCACTGAGATCTGCAGCATGTGCTTCCTTGGCACGGGTTCCGACAAAAGTGGTTGGCTATGTCCCGGAGACTCGGTCAGAAGCGGTGTGTTTCGCTATCCCGGTCCTTAAGAAGTCTTGGCATGGTGAAACTCGTGTGCGGGTTTACCAAATATCTGGTTAGCGCCCAAGCTAAAAATGTTCTATCCTCAGCGAATTTAAACCCCCTGCGCTCAGCAGCAATCCTTCACTTTCTTCGTGTGGAAAGACCACCGGCGGATCAGCTCAACTTCCCCCAGCCCTCATCATGCAGCTCACACCCATCCTCGTCGGCGTCCTCGCCGCCCTCTCCGCCATGGCCTCAGCCACGCAAACCTTTGCCAACCGGGGCACCACCCCGGCAGGCTGGGACTTTGTTCTCAAGGAGAACAAAGGCACGGTGGACCAAGTGACCAACGTCGTCTACGGCGCCAACGGCACCGCCATCAAGGTGACGCAGACGTACGACCCGGGCTACACCGGCCGCTACCACTCCGAGGTGCACCATTTCCAGGGGTACCACCGCGGCGAGCAGGGCTTCTACGGCTTTGCCTTCCGGCTGCAGCAGGACTGGCAGTTCGCGCCGGCGCAGTCGTACAACCTGGGCCAGTTCATCGCCGACTTCACCGACACGGGCTGCGACGACTGGATGCCCTCGAGCATGGTGTGGATCATCGGCGACCAGCTGGCCACCCGCGTGAAAACGGGGTCCGTCTGCAACCAGGTGATCACCGAGTTCAAGAACCTGGCCACCGTCTCTGCCGGCACGTGGCACAAGATAGTCATCCAGGCCAACTGGCAGAATGACGGCACCGGGTTCTACAAGCTTTGGTTTGACGGGGTGAAGGTGCTGGAGAACTTCAACATTGCCACGACCATCGACGATACCCGCGAGTTCCAGTTCCACGTTGGGCTTTATGCTAATGGGTGGCATGACGATGCGGGGGGCATGAAGGGGACACAGCCGTTCAGGCAGGTGTGGTATGACCAGCTCGGGATGGGGACGACGTTTGCCGATGCGGATCCGGATCAGTGGTCTTAGGGGCATAATTGGTCACTTTTTGCCGAGGAGATTGTATCTGTTCTGTCACTCAAGACCCCAGTGGTATCTTGATCGACCAGGTCACCCGAATTGGGTGGACCGTTCGGCTTAAAAAGCGGCCAGGTCGCCCACTTGGGTGACCGCGCTGAGGTCTCGAATACCTAGGGTTATTACAATATATATCTTTTCTCTCTGCTAATAGCTCGACCACATCTAAAGCTCTGCCTGCCCAGGTCATGGGTTGCCATCCTTCAGCGCTACCTCAATGCCGTACTTGATGCCATCATCGTCGGCGCTTATTCGGCTTCTACTTATTCAGGCTTACGCGTCTCTTGCACGTCTCTTCAGAACAACCTCAAGCCACAGAATGTAGAGACGCGGAATCTCTTCGACTTGAGACGTGCACTATGGAGAGGGAAGGATTACCCCGCGGCAGCGTCTTCAGCACTTTGCACGAGACTTTCTTGTGTCTCTGAGGCGGAGAGCTTAGCACACGATGCATGCGGGTGTGTGCTTGTTTTCTCCATACCCCTTCCCCGTACTCATTTGGCACTGAAAGCTGGCAGCAAAGCGGGGAGAGTTTGCCTAGTTGCCGTTCAGCTCTCAGCGCGCACTCTCCGGAGGTCCTTCCGCACCCACGCGCAAATGCATGGGAGGAACTTCGCGCGCATCGCAGTCTCTATTTCGGCTTCCTGCTCACGAAAGCGTCGGGCCGCGCTGCTATGCTTGTGTCTATAGCTCTGGCCCAGCGCTTCTTGGTCACGCTCTCCTCAGGTGGCGCGCTTGCGTGCACGCTGTCCTCTGGATCCCCGACCCCCGGAGTGCGGCACGCATTCTCGCCATCTTTCGTGCCTCAGGCCTCAGCCGCTCTCAAGGGACGCTTGTGTATCCAAATGAGCGACGCGTGCACACATTGCGAAGTGTGCGTACATTGCACTGCTGCGCCCGTCGTACGTTCCTCTACCCCCTCCGCCTCTTCCCGTGCCAACCAGTGTAATAATGCTGCCCGCCTCCACCACCGTTAACTCCGCCGCCTGCAGCGGGCACCCTCCACCCCCCGAGCTCAAAGACGATGCAGAGCCGCATCATCGCCTCTCTGTGTGATATGCGTTGCGGACTCAATGCACGAGCGCGCGAGCGTGAGCGCCGTTGCACGGGAACATACGATGTGCCGTCGACGCAGCGCATGCGGTTACTCATGCACATGGACATGTCCCTCGCAAATGCGACGCTGCTTCGCGGCCGGATTGCGGTGTGCGCTGCTTGCGTGCTGAGCGTGCTATGGCCTCCGCGGTGGCCGTCCTCAACGCACAAGCTGCCACTCGGCCGCGCGAGCTGAGGACAGGCGGCGTACTACGGACCGCGCTGCTGTTAATGTACTGGCGCCAGCGCCGCACGGCAAGGTGCACATAACATCTCATACGAACGCGAGCACGAGCTATGCTCCAGGACATTTTCCGCGCGACGCTCTGGCGCTGCGCACGTTCTGCAGGCGCGAATTCGCGCCTCGCACCGCGTGTGCAGCTCCGGGCGTCCTTCGAGCTGCCGTCCGCCGCTCGCGAGCACCCGTCTTGCGCGCCGCAAGGTACGTCGTGCACGCTCGCAGGCGGAAGGCAGCGCTGGGCCCCATGTTGAATTTCCACGAGCATATGAGCGCGCGCGCCGTCGTTCAGAAGAGCCGGGGGTATAGACGGCCGTGGCGGGGTACGAAGTGTGGGCGCGCCTTCGTGAGCCCCTGTCCTGTGCTCGGCTTGCGTCCTGGGAAACCTCGCGCGCGCTGGCACTCTCCTGCGCGCCACGAAAACGTTTCGGCACCAAAAATCCACGTTCTAGGTGCGTTTGCCGCCTTGAAATGCACCATTTAACGACCTCCTTACCTCATAGGACTCATAATTTTTGAATGGCTTCTCCTACACTTTGCAGGAGGGGAAGTTCTTGCATGGTCTTCGGCAGTGTAGAAGGGTTCAGGTAAGTACATATCTGGCGCTTAAACATGTCTCTAATTTTTCCTCGTCCAGTCCATCTGTCTGTACGCGAGAATTCAATGATTGTCTCGTGTCCTCTCGCGCGGACCCCGCAAACCACAGAAGCTAAGCTGCACTGAAGCGAGCAATGTCTTCTTCGGCCTTGACGCGTACCCCACCGTTCCTGCAGCTCTTCCAATGTCCTGAGGGAGTGTGAGGAAAGGTATGAAATCGTTCGGCGACCTTTCCGTGAATCGAATCCCGTGTTACTCAGACGATAGAAAGATGAACGGGAATACACTTAATGTGGTCTCCCCGACTTATTGTAAAAGAGCGACAACATGTTATTGTTTCTCGACTATCTGGGATTGAATTTCTAAGGGGAGAAGGCTATATTAATGTGTTGGGCTGCGAGATGTTTTTAACCCACGTATGTATTATAAATTGACCGTGCGTACGGAGTGGAATATCTTTCGGATTGCAAGTACCTCTCTCTCTACTCTTCCTGGGTAGAATTAAATCTATCTCCTCAGACCTGATAACGAGTCGACGACAGCGATGACGACAGCGCTGCACCGTAAGGAAAGTTGCGAGTTGAATAAAACATCGTACAATTTATTTTCTGCGCTCAGATGCACCAGGTCGGTTCTGGTACCATCTAAGCTTTGAATAGGAAGTGAGCGAGCACTTGCAAGTATAATGCTTATCTCGATATGACGGTCACAATTCAGCAGGAGCTAAGTATTCACTCACTAAGAAGTCAGTTTCCGGAGCGATTGAAAGGCTGAGATAATATTAAAAGCACACAAGGAAACATTTATATAAAGCCAGAGTTCGATTTCGCCTCGTTCATCTGACAGAGTCGGGTAGAGACTACTGATTTCAACCACATCCACGAATTGAACCACTTACCATAAATGGGCGGAGGCGTTGAATCGAAGGTGAATTACCATAAGCGATGATGACCAGCCCACCCAAATTGTGGTGACCTGACGAGATCGACGATCGAGCGGATGAAAAAAGGTGTGACCCAGGTGGGCCTCCGAGTCGGGCGCAGCCGCGCCCTGGACCTTGAACACTGCTCCTTTCTACGATCGCGATCGATCGACAGATATTGTAACGTTGTTCCGCGACATTTTCAGTAGTTGGCCTATTCAACACGTATTCCCGGGAGCTCTCTTGATCATAAACCACCACCATCAATTTGGGTGGCACGGTACAATTCTCCGCAACCCCAACCAATTCACATCCCCCGACAAGGCAACAGTGTCGGATCTCTCCCAGCCCCTCCTGTGAGCAGGAACTGGGATTGAGATGGATGCGGGAGTGCGGGGATGGTACCACTCTTTGTGCCACTCATCGCACGTACCCACCCACTTTCACGGACTTTTAGACGTAGTTACCCTGCATCCGAGGTCCACCCCACTCAAGACTTGGCCACCTGGCCCGGCATGTTCCATTATGCATATGCACTCCTCTACCACCCATGCCACCCTCCTCTCTTCCATCCTCGGGATCTTTTTCATCCCTTCCGGCACATCCTAGCGGAACATGCCATTTCACACCCCACCAAGTTCAACCCTCAGTAATCCACACGATCCCCAGCCTTCACGCACAACGATCTCATTGCTTTCCGACCACCCTCCTTTGTATGGGCACTTTTGTAATTATCCCAGGCCTCCATTCGGGGTGGAGGGGCTGGGCAATGCACTACCAACATACATACATTGGAGACCCTACTCGTATGGGCACTTTTGTACTTACTATCCTCGGCTCCGGGGGGAGGCACGAGGCAGACTTACACTACCAACATACATACCCCTAGGATAGGATCGCAAAGTAGTCACGTAGGCCGTAAACGGCCTGAGCACTACTATAAATATACGGATTTCATCATCAACACGTATTCCCTCCCGGAACGGGATCTTGGATATGCCAATGTCGTGCATGCGCTGCTGCTGCTCCGCCCCCGCGGTCCTCGGTCTCGTTCTCCCGCCGCCGTTGACCTAACCCAGCTATATGCTCCATCATCGATGCCTCGCTGCATTCATCGAATGTCCGCTCCGTGTCCGCTTTTACTGTGTCAAGCCGTTCTCGCATGGTGCTGCATGCGCAGGCGGGGCGCGGCGTCGAGCGCAGCCTCGCGTTCATGCAAGGTGCGTTTGCGTGATTTTTATAAATGAGTTCACTGCCGCTAAACAATCTCCGTCGTAGATCAACAGAAGGCACAGAGCATCCGGATCTGCGATAATCTTAGCGACCGGTGACTTCTAGTTGAATTCCCCGCAGATCTTGGCTATAAGACGGTCGTTGGATGATCGCCCGCGCACAGAAGTGTCACAAACCTCCGCCCACGGCGCTGCTCGACGGACGGCGACAATGCGGGTTGAATTTTCGTCGGTGCATTTTCTCCTCCCCCTGCCTCTCCCGCATCTGTTGTGGGCTGAAAATTCGGCTTATGCGTGTTGGGACTTGATCGTCCGACTCCAACATCACTTTGTGACCTTCTCCCTGGGCAAACGTTCGTGCAAGATAATATAGCTGTTATAGGATGTCTCTTGATGTTTTGTAGCCTTCACAGTAAACATGGGTCACATTGAAATTTGGTCCCCATGATTCGAAGATCTGGCTCGCACGTGTTGGCCGCTTCTTCTCTTGCTGCTCCGCCGATGCATGGCT
This sequence comes from Mycena latifolia, assembly GCA_029289555.1. NCBI lineage: Eukaryota > Fungi > Basidiomycota > Agaricomycetes > Agaricales > Mycenaceae > Mycena > Mycena latifolia. The sequence goes on along the minus strand of JARJLE010000276.1, from coordinate 67,745 downwards.
TTTTCTGAGGCTCAGAATCTCGTGCAAGATGGGTGAGGGATTCTGGCATTTGCCGTGCCCCTGGATCTCTCACATTTATCTCCGGATATATATTCGCCGATAACACTCACATCCGACGGTACTTCCGCCACTGAACTCCAAGTCGGATCAATTCTAGCTAGGTCAGTCCAGAGCATATAATGGGAAGCGGTACATCGTTTATTTCGAGGAAAATGAATGACCACAAGCTTCCTACTCTCCCGTTGCTTCTGAGTCTGAGCATGAATTGAAGAGGGACACAAAGTGGGGAATGCGACACGGGGAAGATATCGCCAGAGGGGAAAGTTATTATAAATAACCCTAAGCCACATGGATAATATGGAACAAGCACAGTGCTCTGCAACGGACTTCACTGGAATCCAGAGGAAATCAGGCCGAGCCAAGGCCGACAAAGTCCGATAGAGATCATCGGAAATCAACATCTAATCTTGCCGAACCATGGGATCCATCGCCGGACGATGTCGCCTGATATCCACCAGCGGCTGCCAAGGGCCAACGGTGTCCAGTGGTGGCCGCCAACGGACTTTCCACCGGCGGGTATATAACTCAGACTCCAGGACCCCGCGGATTAATTGCCGCACCACGCCCGCCGATCCCTGGTATAACTGGACAACGTCTCCTGCCTCCCGAGATGTAGCTGTAACGCCGGGAGGAGACCTTACCTTGCCTTTACCACACGGCGATCATGACCGCTGATCGCAGGTACATACACATGACTGTATATAGGTTGCTTCACATTAACCCGCATGGTAATGTGTGGTTTATGATCGGAAGGGTGTACGAAATATCATGTACTCTATCAGCCAAAGTACTTTTCCATGCTGCTGCCAATTGTCGTTCGATGGTAGAGGCCATAATCATGCATCCCCAGGTTTTTCTTTCTGGAACGCCGTTGCCGTGTCGTCAATGATATCTACACGTATCGCTGGTGTCCGTCGATGCAAATTTTCCTTCGCTCGCCGGCGCCATCTCACCGACGGATCAAATCTCGCTCGTATAAATATGGTTGAACAGGAACAGAATTGATCGCATCCCAACATAATCGGACTCGCTTAGAGTTGGCGAGTCCCACGCGCATTCCCGTATATGAATTTGGGACCGGCCGTGTAATACTACCTACCTACCTACCTACCTACCTATACCCTCGTGAGGCCCGAGCATAGTGTTATGGTCGACGGGCTGCTGATATGAGCACTGAGCAGATCTTTCTTCTTCCTCACCGACATCAGCGCTCGTCAGAAGCCTCGGTTTCCCGCCCGGACTGAGCCCAATTCTTTGCCCCGTCCGCCCTAGCCCTCGCGAAGCTAAGTAATTCCATTGTGGATCCTTCACCCTCTGGGTAACATTCGTAGGGACGAACCAGGCATCGACGATCCCGCCAGTCCCTCGACCTTGGTGAAGATGTCCGCCGGTTATTCCTGCCGTCCCAGGTGTCAGGAATTTTATGCCGATCCCAAACGACAATGACAACAAACTCATTCACTACAGTATGATGGTCACGTTAGCCTACGGAGATCATAAAGTCTAATATGTAATACTAAGCGAAAAGTGATGATAACCCCGATGAAGGTAGTACAAGGTAGTAACATTAGCATCCGTGATAGGATCATCTCTGTTCTTCCACGCTGCAGTGCTGACGGCAATGATGGCCGATCCCTTTTTTTCTTCCTCCATGACAAAATGCTTCGTCGCATTGCATGGCGAGCAAACCCTTGGGAATAGCCAATGTGTACGCTCCACTGTCCATATGATCCCAATACTCCACGAGGAACTAACTCCATAGGCTGTCAATTGAAAAATGTATTCGAATTACCTCGTCCGCATTATCCATGCCTTGAGTCCTAGCCATGACGCCAAGGACTGCCGGTCCGGTCCCTGACTCGGTACCGGGAATGTGAGTTTTTTTTAGACTGACGGGGGAAAAAATTCAACGAAGTCCTGCCCAAAAATGGCTCTGGCGCAAACTTGAAAGCAAGCCCAACAAACAAAGAGCCGCAGCTTGCTAGGACTCGCATTGACAGGGGGCCCTTATTGAACCCGCGACACCATACTCGCTGGCCATATACGGGACGCTCAGCGCTGACGCTCGCGTGTGACCTCGTGAGGCGGCATCCGGGCGGTCGAGCTGGCAGGTTCTTTGATAGCACACTGGGCGGTCGGCGGTTAGCAGGTTTTTCTCAGCACCCGCGGGCCCGCTTATCGGTAACCTCCCACCGGATCTGCATAAGACGAAGCGACGATCAGCGAAAGCATATCCTTCTCTCTCCAATGTCCTCCAAAGACCTCACCACGACGATTTATGCAGCAGCTGGGCTTGCCGCGATTCTCTACGGCGTCTGCGCCCAAATGATCCGCGCCAGATTGCCCTTGCCGCCTGGCCCGCGGAAGCTGCCGTTGGTCGGTAATTTGTTCGCGATGCCGTCGGAATTCCATTGGGAGACCTACATGGAGTGGAGTCGCCTATACAGCCAGTCCCGCACACCTCGTCCTCCGATGCATTCTGAGTCTGGTCTGCAGATTCCGACGTGATCCACCTGGATGCCGCTGGGACGTCCTTGATCGTGCTGTCGTCCTTTGAAGCAGCTACGGCGCTCCTTGAAAAGCGGTCGGCCATCTACTCAGACAGGTGAGCCCCGTCTCCTACCAGGGCTACCTCATTCGCTAACCTTCCAGGACGTCCCTGCCGATGCTCATAGATTTGATGGGATGGGGCTTCCATCTAGGTGAGTGCACCACTGGTCCCGTCAATTAAAATAACGCCCCTTAGCGATGATGAAATACGGTAATGCGTCGTTGGTCTTCACAGTGTTGTTAAATTCTCATACGAAATTTCGACTTGTAGGCGATAAATGGTGCGCAGTACGTCAACCTCAAATATCGTATATGAATGCCCTTTTCGTACACTCAGGCGGACGCACCGGCGGCTGTTCAACCAAGGGTTTAATTCCACGAGCTCACAGAGCTTCCAGCCCAAAGAGCTCGCGGCCGCTCACGGACTCCTACGCCGGCTCCTTCACCAGCCGGAGGGCTTTAGGAAGCACCTCCGACAGTAACGTGCCTCCTGCGCACCACGATTGCGGACTGCTCACCGTTATTCAGGATGACGGGGGAGGTCATACTCTCCGTCGCGTACGGCATCGAGATCCTCCCGGCGGACGACCCATACATTACGCTGAGTGAGCAAGCCGTGGAGGTGGGCCACGAAGCGAGCATCCCCGGGAGGTTCCTCGTGGTGCGTCGTTTCATGCTCGAGCGCCTGCGATTGTGAATCTAACATCTGCGCCAGGACTGGTTCCCGCTGCTGAAACACGTTCCGGATTGGGTTCCCGGCGCCGGGTTCAAGCGCCAAGCAAAGGAGTGGCGAAAAATCTCCCGCGCGCTGAACGAAGTGCCCTTCGCCGAGGCCAAGCGGCAGCTTGTGCGTGCCCCGTTCTCGCTCCCTCTTTGCCCGTCCCACAGCTAACAACTAAATCCCAGGCGGCAGGTATCGCTCCGCACTCGTTCACCGCCGAAAGCCTGCAGGTCCTCAGCGAGTCCAGCGATGCATATTACGAGGAAGACACGATAAAAGCCATCGCTGCGAGTATGTACACCGCGGGGACGGACACGACAGTCGTCGCTCTCTCCACGTTCTTCCTCGCCATGCTCGCGAACCCCGCCGCACAGAAGACCGCACAGCGGGAGATCGACGCGCTCCTCGGGCAGCGGCGGCTCCCCGAGTTCAACGACGAAGCGGAGCTGCCGTACGTGTCTGCGCTCGTGAAGGAGGTGCTCCGGTGGCACCCCGCCACTCCGATTGGTGAACACGATCCATATATGTATTCCTCCCTGCGTATCATTGACTCTCCGCTTCGTTTTGCTAGGCGTCCCGCACTATTTGGCGGTGGAGGATACGTTTCAAGGGTACCGTATGCCGGCAGGGTCTCTCGTCATTTCGAACGTCTGGTGAGCCTGATCAGGAAACCAGTGCCGTATTTAGTATTTATTTTACCTCACTCTTCAGGGCCATCCTCCATGATGAGGTTTGACAGCGCAAATCCGTCTCCATTCTGCTGAACTTCTTTTAGGTTATGTATCCGGACCCATACGCGTTCAAGCCAGAGCGCTTCCTGCGCGACGGGAAGCCGAACCCAGACGTGCGCGATCCGCAGGCTGCGTTCGGCTTCGGGCGACGGTATGTCCTGTGCTCCATCCCATGGCCAATGACTGCGCAACTCACAAGTCCAAAAACCAACCAGAATCTGCCCGGGCCGCTACATGGCGACCTCGTCCCTCTGGATCGCCATCGCCTCCACTCTCGCTGCGTTCGACATCACACGCGCCGTCGGCGAGGACGGGCAGGTGATCGAGCCGTCGTTCAAGTACGCCTCGGGGCTGACGAGGTGCGCTTTCAATTTGCTCAAGTCCGGGAGGAGTTTCTGACCGCGTTGCAGCGGCCCGCTTCCCTTCAAATGCTCGATCCGCGCGCGGTCTAAGGACGCGGAGGCACTCATTGAGGCCACGGGGAATATTTTTTAGTGGAAACAACAGGTGATGATGTGTGTTGATCCAGAAGTATTCTTGCGATCCGGGTTCTAAGAACGAGTACATTTATTACTTATGTAGCTAAGATCGGACTTGTGCGGTGCATGTGAGCCAACTTGGAGAGGCCCTCGTCGAGAAAATCGGAATATTGTGGGGCCCTTCCGAATTTCAGTAGCGGCTTGGCCTGTGGAGTGTGAATAGGTAAGAAGTGTCAGCTGAAACTCTGTACCGAACCTGGAGAATAGCCGCCCGGCCGACGCAGATGCCGGAACTCCGACCCACGGCAATGGTCTCCGGCGCTCCGAAACTTACTTTGAGTATCCGAATTTGACTCAGGCGGTAGCCAGGCGCAGCTTCACCCATGTAAAGGTCACCTTCAGTTACGATTTCGTCTGATTCACTGAACCAAGGAATTAATTTCGTTGGAGTTCAACTTCCGGGCAAGCCGAAAACAGGGAAATATTTCGGCCCGGCTGAAACTTATTGATCCAAGCGAATACGTTGTGTCTAAAGCCTCTTGTCTCAAAGGCACAAAAGCTGGTTCTGAAGTTGTCAGTTTCAGTAGCAGCTCCAGCACCGTGAGAGTTGCCTCCGAAACTCAAACTCGGAGCAGACATGCCGCATATAACAATTATAATTGACATTCCTCTCTCTCGTTCGGGCAAGTTTGGCATCTGCTCCCATCGGGCGCTGAGGTCGCACCAGATCACAGGCAAAGAAAAACACGAAATTAATTCCGGTCGAAATAACATGTCCCAGTACGCTCAGGAAATTTCTGGTATGGTATGTAGTAGGTTCTGCCGATGTTCTGAGATAACTTGAACCGCGCGCTGCCCAGGTACATACGTGAGAGTTGTGCTAAGGGTTCCGAAAAACGGCTGCACAAATTCCAATTCATGCGCGCGGTGGCTTCTGCGGGGGGCAATGCTTCCCCGCGGGTTTGGGGAAGCACAGTTGCTGCGACGCGCCTCAGTGAGCAATGGCAATGGCGCGAACCCGATGGAAAGTTGCTGTAGCTCACCAAGTGGACGTAGCAGCAGCAATGGGGCCCACACGTCGCGTCCTCGCAATAGCCGGTGCATTCGTCCTTCGCCTGGAAACAAACGCTCAGTGCCGTGGTCTGAAGAACGGAGGAGGCGGAGAAGGAGACGGACAAGGGCGTTGGCACGCGGGGATATGGGAGGAGCATCGCCTGCGACACCGATACTTTTGTCGGAGCTTGGGGACTGCGCGGGCGGCGCGAGACCGGAGACGAGCGCCGCGACGGCAGCGAGAGCGAGGAGGGCTTTGAGGGGCATGGTGGGTCGATGCGCTGGGGGGAGTTGCACAATGCGATGAAAGGGCGGCCGCTTGATTCGTTCCCTCAGCCGAGAAGCGCGGCGCAGGCTGCGGGACGTAGTCATCCGACGGTAATTAGTGCATTTTGGATCGCGGGCCCGCGGCGTGGCGGCCACGTACCGGCGAAGGGCGCCCGCGGGGGAGGGGGGTCTCCGCGGCGACGCTCGCATGGGCGATAGCCTGAGGATGGGGTATGTAAACCCCGCTGATGCGTGCCATTCGAGGATTTTTCAAGTCCTCGTATACTTGACCATTATATAAATAAGGTGTGCACAGTGCATGGATGGCCCACGGACGAAGCGTAGCCAAAACCTTTAGAACGGCGGATCTACATGTAATTTACAATGGAAGCCTTGGGATGGAGGACGTGCTACTCACTTACCCTCGCTTCCTTCTCACCGAGGATTTAGAAGATGTGGCCCTTGCATGCCCCTCTCCTCTCATGTTCAGGCCCCATTCGTTTTGATTTTATTTCCATACCATTCGTAACGCTACGAGGGTGAGCCAGTACCTCGAAGGCTCGAAGCTAGTATACTAATCTAGTCTAGTCTACTCTACTCAGTCTGGGCATCCAGATTATGTCGGTTTTGGAGACCCGTACGCGTACGCACAGCTCCGGATCAGGACCCCCACCCGCCCGAGCGATATCAGTGCCCCGCGAGCGATTCCGGACAGCCCCCTGGATTGCGATTCGTAAGCACATCGCATATATATCGGCGGCTTTACTGTATAAGTGTACATTAATTAATATTACAATGCATGGCTCCGTCCACTCCCCGCGGTCACTCTCCTAGGCAGCCTACCTACGTCCAACCCCCGGTCAGTCTACATGCATGATACTCCTACACGCTCCGCAACGAGTTCACGCCAATTTAAAGCCAGCACGAACGCTACAGCGCGCCCCACGCCTCGCCCTCGCCCTCCCCTTCCCACTCGCGCTCGTCGTCCGCCTCCCCCTCCGCACGCCGGGCGTTCCGCGCCGTGTACACGCCGCGCCCCTGCCCCCTCACGAGCCCCTCGCGCTCTCCGCGCTCCGCGCCGACCCACCCCGCGCCCGCGAGCGTGCGGCGCAGCGCCTTCGGGAGCGCGAGCGGCAGCGGCGCCCCGGCGCTGGACGCGGACGCACTGGACACGCGGCGGGAGGAAGAGGAGGACGGGGGAGAGGACGGGGAGGAGACGGCGCGGCGCCCGTCGTGCGCGTGCGCGTTCAGATGCGCCGAGGGGTACGACGGGGAAGCGGGAGAGGAAAAAGAGGGCGCCGGCGCGGGCGCCAGCGCGAACACGGCGGTGCGCGGGCCCGCGGAGGGCGGGTACGCGCGGCGCGGCGCGTCGAAGGGCGAGGTCGGGGGCGCGTGTGCGTAGTCAGAGGCCGTCGGCGTCGCGGGGTGCACGGGCGGCGGCGGCGGGGAGAAGCGCTGTGAGTCGAACGGCGACGCCGCGGTGGAGGTGGTGCCGGACGAGGATGCTCGCCGCGGGGGCGGGAGGGGCGCGGGGCGGAAGGGGTTGCGCGCCGACATCGACATCGACGCCGCGCGTGCGGGGGGCGAGGCCGTATTTTTTATTTGGTTTTGGTTTTGGGTTGAAGAGGGGGAAGAGGAGGAGGATGCGGAGCGCGTAGTGGAGGCGCGGCGCAGCGGGTGGGTCGGGGGCGTCATCGTCGGGGGCAGCGCGACGGCGGACAGCGAGGACGAGTGCGCGTGGTGTGTCCGCCGCGCGGGGGCCGGGGACGACACCGACGAGCTCGACGTGGACGCGGACAGAGACGACTCGGAGGACGGCGGGCCCTTCCTCGCCCGCGCGCTGAATCCCGGCGAGGTCGGTTTGCGCGGGGGCAGCGGCGGGCGGGCGGGCGCTTCGGGCGAGGGGGCCGGTGTGGGCAGGAACGGGTTCGCAGGCGGCAGCGCATTTGGTGCGGCGGACGCGGGCACCGGCGCTAGAATAGAATCGCAGATAAGCACGCCGCGGATAGCATTTATAAAAAATCACGCAAACGCACCTTGCACGAATGCGAGGCTGCGCTCGACGCCGCGCCCCGCCTGCGCATGCAGCACCAGGCGGAGCGCCGCGAAAAAGGCGCCGCCGTCGAGCGTCGCCGCGGGTGCGAACAGGCGCAGGATCTGTTTTGTTTGTCATATGCGATGAATACCCCAAAGATAAGGCGGATAGGGCGGACAGCACCTCGTCGACCGTCCCCGCTGGCAGGGACGCATACCGCCCACGAAGCCACGCGCGCGCCTCGCGCACACTGACGCTCGCGTGCGCCCAGTCGCCGGCGGTGTCCGCGAGGTCGGCGAGGCTGCCGGTGAAGAGCGCGTGCTCGGCGTCGCTGAGCGCGGACGGGTGCAGCGACAGCCGCCGCGCGGAGGAGGTCGAGGCGGGGGAGGACGACATGCAGGGCGGAGGCAAGCCGTGGCGTGTGGAGTGCGCGTAAGCAGCATCACCGCGGATGCTGTGCATGCAACACGTGCAATACACGTGGCCCCACCTCGAGTCCGAGCTCGGAGTTCAAGTTCAAGTTGGTCGCCGGGGTCGAGAGGCGTAGGCGAGCAAGAACTGAACATTCCAGCGCGCAGAAATCACGGATTTGCAACCTCAAAAAAAAAAAAAGTCAAGAAAGAGGGATAAAAATGGACCTGTCGAGCGGAGCGCCCGTAATGCATTCGGGCACAAACGGTGCAATTTGATTCGAGGCACAGCGGGAAGCACGGTAATCGCGCGGGAAAATACCAGGAAGGCGCTTGCCGTCGGAGCCACGGAACGGACGTCGATGGGGGAGCGTATACATAGCTGGGTCACCGGAGGCGGGAGAATGAGAACGAGGATCGCGGGGGCGGAGCAGCAGCAGTGCATGCACGACCAGCACGCCGGGACAAGCACCGCCAGTACAGACACAGGAGTCGCCCAGGGCACACGAGCGTCGATACGCGGGCACAGATGTGGTATACAGCGATGTGCGAAGAGAGAAGGCCGCACATCGCGGGGGGTGTGGCGTGAAGAGAAGAGACGGATTCCACATCCGAGCGAAAAGGAAGGGGGAGGGAAGACGACCGACTTTGCTTCTGCCAGTGCACTGGCAGCAAGCAGGCAAGGAAGGGGGGAGAATAAATTGGATTTATCTTGCCGCCGGACTGGCGGCCCGGCCAGCTGCCAAACGAACGAACGCGCACGCGTCAAGGGGCGGCTCACCAGCGGGAATCATACCTCGCGTCGCGAGGGGTTGCTCATCGTCCGACGCGGAGTCAAATCGAGGCGGAAAGGCAATGTGAGTGAATGCAGTAGTGCAGAGGGAAATAAGCGGTTGATACGCACCGAGCGCCGCAGTCTCCCAGCCTATCCGGGATCGGTGGGAGAGCTTCGTTTGCACGATTTCTGACGCTGCACGCACCCCTCTTCCAAGCGCGCCACGCCATGCCCACAAGCGCCTCCTTTCACGCTGGGTGCCGCTTACGCGTCCTTCGCGCATCAACGCGTCCCGCTCCTTCTCTCCTGTAAGATTGAGGACGCACAAGTAAGACGAAGAGAATAGGAAGATCCCGCGCCGCGTGTCGCGCGAAAAGCTCCTCTGCGAATTTTGACGCGGATGATTCGAGTCTTGTCGGTACGCAGCATGTTAACGACTTGCTGCAGGATTAGCTCTGGTCATGTTCGGGCTGAGACTAGTGGCCATCCAAGGAAAATTGGGGATGGTGGCAAGTGGCAGAAAGGGAAGACAGGGTGGGTGGCTGTGTGATGTGCACAGCCACCAGCACTGCCACTCTCGTCCCTTCGCGATTTCTAAAGGCCTCACTCATATATATTTCACCTGTATGAGTACCTCCTAACAGCCCACAACAGATGCGGGGAGGAGAAAAATTAAGCATTGACTGACAAAAAACTCAACCCGCATAGCTGAGTCTTCGAATAACACCCTGGGCCTACGTTTTTTTTTTACTTTTGGGCGCCAGACAATAATCGAAGAACCGTCCCATCGCCGAGATCCGTGGTGAATTCGCAGGCTGCTAAGATTAACGGAGACAAGACGTGCCATCGCTTCGCTCCAGCTTATGAGACTAAGCACAATATTTCTTCATTATTCCCAAGCTCGCAATGTTTATTCAACAGTGTGTAGTTTGCGGATGTACAGTTGTTGAACTACGGAGCCAGCCAGGGGAGCCGCTGTGAGGTAAATGGGGCATGATAGGCGGAGACTGGACGAGAGAGCAGGGAAAAAAATATGGATGGAGGAGGAGGAGGATATATTACCGCGGTGGTCCCAGTGAGGAACATACGGGTAGTGTACCTATACTACAGTCATCTACGCTGCGAATCGGTTTGACCGAAATCCTAGGAAATCTTCTCATGAGCCTAGGCAGTAGAAGGGAACAGAGGAAAGGAGCGTGATACTAAGGAATGTGGTACGCAGCCGGGATGTAACGCTGAAACCTGTCGAAGGAACCAGCACCTCATAGACGTGGAGTTAAAACAGGTAACCGTTAAAGAACAGACAAGATGCGTCATCGCTTCGCTCCGACATATGTCTGAGCACCGGATAGTAATTTCTCAAGGTCCCAACTCTGGCTTAAGTGCTTAAAGTGACCAGATCCCACCCGCAAGTTTGATCTTGCTCGTCGCGCGGGAGTATCCTTAAGGATGAATATCGGAAGTCAAATAATTATTTGACAGTATTACATGTACAGCCATAGATATGGACCCCGCGGTGTAAGCGGCGTCCCGTCAACTGGCGCTGCTATAGAGCGGGTGCGCGGCTATTTGGTCCGCTGCGCAAGGCACTCCTTGGAAATATTCGGCCACGGGAGGACGGGCGCGCGCATCCCACGTGGAAAATGCGAGGAGCCCCGCGTCGCTCGCATCAGGCAGCCCCTCGCGGATCCAGCGCTGACATACGGCCGCCTGTATTCCCTGGAGTCGTGCACCGAACTCAAAATGCACCGCGCGGAGGTGCGGGAGGTTTTGCAACGCGGTGTCCACCTCGGGTGGGGCGACCTGGGTCTCAGCTTTGAAGCAGACGTTGATGAAGACATTGACGACCTCCAGCCCGGGCATGCACCCCGGGAGGCGCGCGAGGGTGCTTAGGGTAGAGGATGGCCAAAATGTGAACGTGGAATCGCGCAAAGTCAGACAGCGCAGATGCGGCAGACGCGGCAAGGTTATTTGCAGCTCGAGTGGTTCTGTGCAGAGGTGAGTACTCTGGATGGACAAAAGGGCTGTTCAACCTACGACGCAGGTGGATAACAAGATGCTGGAGGGAATGCGCGGCTTTCAGCGCTAGAATATCGAGAGCCTCCAGAGAGCCTGTCCGCGGTACACATATCTCCAGGTGTCGGAGGTGCTGCAGGCGAGGCGTGATTTGATTTCCCAGGATCAGCGCATGAACTGGGGCGGACATCTGGAACTCCCGCGTATAGCGAACAGCGAGATGGTCAAGGGCCGGTGACCGGACGGACTCCCGTTCGATTTCATCGGTATATGGAAAGACGTCGTTCTCGAAGTAGATGCCCACATCCATCAATGAGACCTCTTTACAGGACAACAGCGCATGGCGAATTATCGACGCGGGTACGCCCCAGCATCGGCCCAACGCAAAACATCGGAGCGTTGGATGCGAGAGCAGGCGGACGAACACAGCGCGGAAATCAGCGGGGATACTGCTCCAGTGCAAGTCTATGGAGAGGAAAGATATCGCCAGATGACTGAGGTTGTCGAGCAAAGGGAATAACAAAATCAACGGAGCGCAGAGCGAATCGGTCCCGAATGAGGCATCGACGAGGTGGAAAGCGCGGACGTAGCGGGAAAGGTGAGGTCTTTCGGCCAGGCCCCGCGTCACCTGGGCCACTGTTGCTTATTTCAGAGTGAGAGAGCGGAAGAGATTGCGCTGACTGCGCTCTAGAAATGCACGCGCTATCAACGAGCATGTTTTCAGAGTAACGAAGTCCTTGGGTTCGGTCCATGGATTGCTTCCGACCTCGTCTATGATCGTGTCGATGAGTTCTTGCGACAACGCGACCATGGTGGCGGCAGAAGAGAAAGCTATGATCAGTAGAAGCCGGTAAGTTGTCCGTCGGGAAATGCCAATTACGCACAGTTTTCAGAACTTAGTGTGGGGCTCCGACCTAGAATTGTGCTAACCAATTCCACGCCTTAAACATATGGGTCGTATACCCACTAAAACCCGATCTGACTGTATCCAGTCGTCCGGCAAGGAATCTTCTTCGCAAAGGATGCCACTCCAGGTGTTCAATACCATTTGTCTGTTGAAAGCTATTCGACCGAAGTGGATCTTACTTGTGGACAAGCGGTCACGTTTAATCAAGAAGTCAATCGCTGCAACCCATCGGTTATGGATCTCTGTGTGAGAACGGATGAGCTTGGAATGCATTGCAGACTGAGTATCATTAATCAACGTTCCAAAAAAAAAAAAAAAAAAAAAAAAGAGAAAGCTATGATCCCACGTGTCCGCACAGCCTTGCACAGCTTTCTTGTGAGGCTACGGAGTTTCTGTTGAGAAATTCGTAGCCACAGGCGTTCGGATTCTTGAGCTGGAGTCGTAAGAGACGAGTCGTTAAAATTCACGTGTTGAACTCGAACTGACTACTGTCTAAGTACTGAGAGTATTTATACTATCTTAGGATCCTTCGGATCCGTCTGGAATGACTCTTAATGAGTTTTACTGACTACGCATGACTGGAACTGAGAACTAAACAACAGAGAAATGAGAAACGAACCGAGAACCGACTAGTACGTCCATTCAGGAAGGTGAGTCTTACGTCTTTCACTGGCAGATATGGAGCCGCGAGTAAGCCTTTGTATGAATGAATGGTCCCGTCGTGCGCCAAGTGGAATTCAATTCGAGGCACACCGAGACTTCGGTCGTCCTTCGCTTCGCCCTCCGCCGATACGCTGAAAGGAAGGGCGAACGGAGAGCATAGAGAACAGAGGTATGTTGCATGGGGATAAAGCCACAACATGTACCAACGAACGAGGAGGTAAATTTAGGGCTGTTCACCGTACCGTATACGGCATACGGCCGTATAGTGACGGTTGGGATACGGGTGGTATCCCGGCCGAACCCGTACCGTACAGCCCGAGGCTTGGAAGCTGTACGGTACGGTACGGTGCCGTATTACGGCCGTATACGGCTTTACGGTTATACCCTCAAGGAATGTGTTGAAATACTTTGGTAAAAGGGGAGCATTGAAGCTGGAATTCATCCAAAATTCACCAATGCATCAACCGATGCTCTTTTACAGGCCGCAATGGTGTGCCAAGGCTCGAAAAAGGTCCAAGGACCAAGCCGATGACCTGGCGGCAACCACAAGCCGGTGCCAAGCGACGCGGCAGGAGTGCCGGCGGGTTCCTGAAGGTGCCGGGAGCCGTTTAGGCGAGGTCTCGGCATAAGATGCACATTTCGGCTGATAGAAGAGCGCCGGTTTAGATCCATTGCCGGACGATTGCTGCCTACAGCCGACATCAAGCCGTACGGCCGTATACAAACCGTATACGGGTCCGCCGGTACGGTTCTGTACGGTTGCAACCCGTCCCGCACCCGCACCGTACAATCACCTCGAGCCCACCCATACGGTACGGGTACGGTGGCCGTATTTACGGCTTGGCTTACGATGCCTTACTAAGCTACTTATGTAAACTAACTTAGCCTGCCAAAGTTAACTTAGCCGAACTTATGGCAGCACAAGTTGATTTCATAAGTTAAGTAAAGTGAAAGTACAAGTTAAGTGCATTTAAGTAACTTCAAGTTGGATTAAGTTATGCAAAGTTTGCTTCAATTAGCCACCCTTTGCGCCGTTTTGCGCCGTTCCGCATCCTCTACAGTCGGTCCGAGTATCCTATGAGTGTTTGATCAGGTATGGGCAACAGGCGCAGAGTATATATATATCACGGTATTGTAGTGAGTTTCACATGTTTCATCTCTCGCGGACAAGTTACAGTCGAATTCGAATGTTTCTTGGGTGCTGCGAACATCCACGTGATTGCACAGATATTTTCAACTTTTTTTCACTGTGATCCACTTTGACATGACTTACACGTTCCTCCGCCATGCTGAATACCATTTTGCTACCTTCATATCCCGTTGACTCCACAGTCAACATTCCCGCCTCCAGCCCACTGTCTGATCTTCCCGCAGACGTGCCGATGGATTTTGACTCCTCATCTGGGCCAGAACCTGCCAATGGAGGCCTGTTGAAAGGGAGGGAAAACTCGAAGCCGGTCACAAAGTCGTCAGGAACGTTGAAGCGGAAACGTGCGGATGATTTATCACCCAAAAAAAACCCTGGTAACACGGAGTTGGGTGAGCGGGAGCCTCAAACATTGCGACGGAGTACGAGAACTCACGCGGCCAAAAGAGACGTGGAAGTAGGGTGAAAATACCTATCCAGGATATCAGAATGATCAACGGCGGTCTCTGATGGCAGCCAACTTGAACGACAAGCGAAAACTTGGCCATTACCTGGATGACAAATCAAACTTGGCCCATTCCTGATGCAATCAGGTCCATCTGATCGTATAAGTTACTTTCCCTGATGGAACTTGGCGGGCCAAGTTAGCTTAAGTACCGCTAAGTCAAGTTAAGTGGCAAGTCACTGTAGGTTCCTTCAAGTTACTGTAAGTTTCAGCAAGCAAAGTGAACACAAGATCAGTGGAAATACATCTGGACCATGTTGGAGACCTGGACATTGGTGAGACAGTTGCGGGATGGGCTTTGAAAGTTGAAAATGTGGTTTGTGCCTTGGTCTTCAATGCCCAAAGGACTTGAATTGAACAGCCCTGGCTTGAATCAGCACCCCACAGATACATAATTAAAGTTCAAAGCATCAGCGTAGCCCCTTGAGTTGTCCATGAACCCAATTTGGTCGGCCGGCGAGACATCCCGAGTCCATCCGTGGATTATGAGGCCATTAAGCGAAGGAGATCTGGGATGGGGATCAATTTGGCACTGTATTGAATGAATTCAGGATACTAGGATTGTCTGGCATGTGCAACAGCCTTGAGGGCCATTGTTCTTGTTGCACGGCTAGAACTATCTGAGGTTGGCTCTCAACTTAAATAGTTGGGTGGCAAGATTTATTATGGACATGATAAACTCTATATCACAGGCATTGGTTCAATGTAAAGAGGAATTATGCTCACAGAACATGCTTTAGACATGCAACCAAATATTGACCGACTGAATAAATTTGTTGGAGTCCCCGCCATCCCATCTATGCAGTCAGAGGATGATGAGGATAACCACCAATGTTTGAGGGGTCATATGGACCCATCAGATAATAACCTTTGCGTCTGAATTTCTTCCATCTTTCTCCAATGCTCACATCTTGAGTCTCAAGTCGTGTGATCACGGGTTGTTTATGTATGGCTGGATTTCCGACTAAATTGTATGTAGATAATGCATACAACAGCTCATATGGGATGTCTGAAGCCTCAAGCAGGTGCACACAAGGGGTTTTAGAAAGAGAGTGGTAGCCGTGTGGGCGGAGTTTGAATAAGGTAAGGGAGCCAAGCGTGGGAAAAGTTAAGTTAAGTTAAGTTAAGTTCGGCCCAGCCAAGCCGAAGCACTAAGTTAAGTTGCCAAGTTAGGTAATAAGGTACTTTTCTCGGACTCCTTGGCTTACGGCCGTAAGACGGTTACGGCGAACAGCCCTAGAGGTAATGCTTAAATCAGATTGGGATGGACTAAAGAGATGCAAACGCGAGACGTGAATCTCGTTAAGAGAACGAATAATACCAGTCTGCATCGTCCACCAGACCGAAGGGAAAGGAAGAGAAGCCTGCACAAAAATTCAAACCACGTGGTTAGTCTTCCAATGGATATCTCGTTGCAATGATAGGCTCGTGACCATCCACTTCGCCATCACGTGGCTGCGCTTATCACGGTTGGCGAAGCGGCTGGGATAACTGGGCTTGGTTTTGGCAGGATCAGCCAAATGTAATTTTGGACTTAGAATCTGAGGGGTCTGTACCTTCAAAAAAAGTGTAAAAATTACCATAGAGAAAGTGGAGTGTTTTAAATTCTGAGTTGAATGAGCCTAACATGTTTTTTGGGTCAAGTGAAAGATGCTCGACGTCGCCGACGCACGGACCAGTTGGCGACGTCGAGCACTTCTATATCATACTGAAAAAAAAAGTTGGTCTCATTCATCTTAGAATTCGGAAATACACAACTTCGTCTATACGACTTTTTACACCTTTTCTAAAAGTTTCAAGGTCTCAAATTCTAAGTCCAAAGATTCATTTGGCGGGTCCACCAAAAACGATGACCAGTTGTTCGTTCTAGGAAGCTTTTTGATCCCTCAGCTCGTCTCGTGATCAACAGCTGACTAAGAACGACTGGTTGCGAGTCTATCTCGTTGACAACGAATGATAGCAGTCTGCGTCGTCCACCAGACCGAAGCGAAAGGAAGAGAGGCCTGCACAAAAAATTCAAACCACGCGTTTAGTCTTCCAGAGCGTCAAGCTTAGTCCCAACTTATAATTAGGCTCTGAGAGCCAGTGCGATCAGCTCACAGCCCGAAGATCTGGATCCGCGGGGGCTTCAGCTCGAATTCACCGGCCGCTAAGATTATCGGAGATCCGGATGCTGTGTGCCTTCTATTGATCGACGACGGAGATTGCTTAGCGGCAGTGAAGTCGACAGTGGGGTTTCAACCTGTGTAGCCATTTTTAGCTCCTTGGTAGGCACTGGCATGTACCCAATGATTGACTGCCAAGTTGAAGGGTTGCTTGAGCGGCTGGGGCTTCGCTGTGGCAGCCCAATTGAACTTGAAATGCCAGTGTGCTCAGGAGGGAGAGCGATACTAAATCTCGGTACCGTCATGGGTTTACGTATTATTATTAGGAGTATTCTAATGTCAAACAGACATAGAGAGGAAGAATTCCAATGTGTCTAGTGCGCGAGGCTATCGCGGCAATAAATAAGGGGGAGATAAAACGGACGGGAGTCGATGAATAATACATATGTTTGTGAGGGGCGGCCATATTATATTGGTTTTGTGGGTCGTACCCACGGTTCGGATACCCAGGCGCGTACTGGGCCGGTGCCTGTGCCCCCTGCGGGTGCGCGTACGGTTCGTGGGATCCTGTACCAGAGGTGGAGGCGCGGGCGTTCGCTGCGCCTGCACGGAGCGACGGGGGGACGTATCCCCACCCAGTCGGTGTGCGAGTAACTGGCGGCGGACCGGTATATGGAAGGGGCGGCGCTGCACCGCGCCCGCGCCCCCCAGAGAAGCCTGCAGGAGTCATCGGCGCGCTCGAATGCCTCGAACTAGCCCGCGCATGCTGCCGGG
Organism: Mycena latifolia; assembly: GCA_029289555.1. Classification (NCBI taxonomy): domain Eukaryota; kingdom Fungi; phylum Basidiomycota; class Agaricomycetes; order Agaricales; family Mycenaceae; genus Mycena; species Mycena latifolia. The sequence goes on along the minus strand of JARJLE010000276.1, from coordinate 50,547 downwards.
GCGCTCCGGACGTATCCGGGGTCTGCGCGCGCGAAGTTGAACCCGAATACTCCTCGGCCTCGGGCGCCGCAACATATTCGCACGACAGCTCCTTCTTGACGCATCGTGCACATGGATTCTTCGGGGGCTGCTCCGTGGTAATGCACTACAACATATAAGCGTCGTGTCTGAGGACAAAATTAAAATTAAATTCAGACCCCTGATTCTGGCTCGAGTGTGCAGAGGCCATGGTCACACCGTTCAACCTGCACGTCCATTCGTTATAAAGCGCGAATAACGCAAATGCGATTCAGAGTGCTACCACGGTAGCGGCGCGTCGAGAGACGCGTATCCACCGTCTGTGAGTGCGAACCCAGCATGAGCTAAATGTTGCCTTGCCAGCAACGAAATTGAATAATTGTTCCCGCATTGAATGTTGTGCGCGTTGCTGCAGAGGCCGGTGATAAGACCGGTGTCTGCCTAAGCGGCGCGAGCAATGTACTAGCTGCGAATAGCAAGCCGAAGGTATAAACCAACAACTAACAACCCACCAACTACCACCTAACCACTACTGCACTACTCTCAGACACGTGTCCCTTGTTTGTTCGGGGGTGACGAGTCAAGTATTAGACTCTCAGAACGAGATTTAATTGTGTTCGAACGATTTATAGGGTGTTTCGACAAGGCTCGACGGAGTTTTAACAATCGTAAACGGATCGACTTGATTGTCGACAACGAGTACAACGATGTATATGGGCCGGAGCAGACGACAAGTACGGTATTTAACCGTGTATATGGTAGATTTGGGGCTTGTAAACCCTTCAGGACGCAATGGGAACAGACCCAACGAACTGTATAAACGCGATTGAACAAGTCAAACTTGTAGGAACTTCCAGGCCAATAAAACTTCCAGGCTCAGTGTATTGTGACTTCCAGGCTCAAATGTTAAACTTCCAGGCCAATGTACTTCCAGGCTCAAATGTTATAACTTCCAGGCTCAGGTGTTTATATCAATCCAAAGGTATATTCACACACTATGAAGCAGACTCTACTGAGCTATACCTCAAGGCGAACAGAGCACACAATCTAACCAAGCAACTAATTGTGACTATCTTCTAGCCTCCAACCAGCTGTCGGTGCGATTCACTGCCGTTTCCTCTCGTGCAGGCGCCCTTATATACTGTTTCTATATATGATTACAAACGATGATTACACTACTAGCTGATAAATAATATATGAAATGAGCACGCGTTCCGGAATATATCGATCCCGAAACCTCTATGATTGGTTGAGGGCCCTCCCACGTTCGTGGATGACTCCTCCTTGCTGATTCACAGCGGCGCCGTATGACTCGTCCCCCCGATCAGTCGGAATATAGGTGCGAACAGTCATACTCCAGGGTATATCGTGTTCAGAACACCTTCGAGGTGTCTTATATTGTATTAAGGTTTCCTTCCCAAGCCTGGTATATATCATATACAGACTTTAGGTGCTAGTCTACGGTAGTCGAACATCGTTCCGGAGTCTTCCGATCGATATTTGATTCCGTCAATGGAGTCATCCGTGTCCGTTCGGATCCGATCGAACCGGCTACTCGTGTTCCCGGAGCCTAGACCCTTCACGTGAGGTGTCGCGGCGCGAGGATCAGTGTCAACATGTTCAAAACATCCTGTCATTCGACCATATATGCCGTTCTTAGCATGTATACAGGGCTCGGAACCCTTCCCCTTGGTTGGGAACCGACACTAAGTGACTGATAACCCCTGGATACTGGGCTGCACTGTTTTCTACGGAGTGTTATACCTCAGTGCAAGCTGTATATAGGCCTCAGTATGGAGTACCGCTATACGAACATGCTTCGAAGCTCCCCTAAGGTGTCTGACGTTCGATGACTAACTGTTCGGGCTCACAATAGTCCTTTTTATACAGATGTCCTTAGTGTATATGGTCATGATATATGCATAAAATGCGATTTTCACGGCCAGAATTGTACACTGCTTATCACCGGTGCAGCCGCCGGGCACAGCCGGACCATCCACTAGCAGAATTGTTTCTCTCGAGCCTGCTTCGTCGTTATGGACCCTGTGCGAATGTATGCAGAACAGCACATTGAATATTTCTGTCCACTGCAATGGATGAGATTGCAATTGCGGAGCACAGGGTAAACTCCCAGGCTATGCAGGCCCTCGGAGCGGACCTTCCCGGGCCTAACGTGAATGAACCGGTGCATCGAATATCCAGGTTTTCCGCGGTCATTCGTCCGGAGGCCATTCCTCCGGCTTGATTGGTTGAATGTTCAACCCGCCGAGATAATTCAGAGGCGGGAGCGGAGGATGGTGGGAAGGCTGCGGCGGGCATGAATAGCCGTAATTGAATGACGCAAGATACTCATCGAGCGCCATTGGCATTGATCGGAGCGGGATTCCACACAGCCCGCTCGCGATACGCGTAAGCGATGCAGCGGCAGTGCGCACCTACTTAGACAAACATACATTTTGAGAACGCTTGTCCCTGAGAAGGGCAGGATCGTAGATGATTATCATATGATTCGCTTACGATAGAGGCACTGGAGAAGTTGAAGGAATGTAGTTCCGTGATTTCCCAGAATTTAAGCTGCTTACGGGTCAACGGAATATCGCAGCATACAAACATCGGGGTCGGTTGATTGCTTCCATCTTTACAAGTGCGAATGATATTTGGTCCCACCCCACCACGCTTTGAATTGGAAAGGCAAACCAAGATCAAATCCGGAGTAGTCTTACATCCGGCGCCTACCGTGCGAACACCCATGTTCAGCTCCAGAAAGGTCGATTCAGCCGTGTTCATTGTGCAAGTGGTGAGCCTGCAAAAATTGTTCAAGACCAGGAGCGAAGGACTAATTCCCGGCGTCCATGAGTTGGACCGGACTTGCGTATCGAGATCTGTTGATCGGCGCTGGACGGCCCACCACGAAAGGTACGCGCGTCGCGGTGCCATGGAGCATATTCAGGAAAACATATATTTTGAAGACGCGTGTTCATTATCTTATCCTCCAGTGATGGTAAATCTGGGCTCAACTGGCACAGGTTCATTAATCTTGCCTGGCGCCCACACTGCATCTTGTTGAAGACCTGTTCAACTTGTGCGCTGACCGTTTTCTCCGAGTGCTAGTCGAGAGGCGAGAGGCGCTAGGAGACGCTCAGCGGCGGTATCGCGCAAGTGGACGAAGACGTCAAGTTTGGAGCAAGAGATGAGTATGGCACAACGTCAATTCCCGAGCACTGCCACTGATTCCATCATCTTCCGCGGCTACTTCCGAAGTCAGGCCTCTAGTGGTCCTATGAAGGACCCGAAACTGAGAAGAGAGCTCATATTTCAGACCTATTCGGAAGCTAAATTTACCATACCGGAAGGCCCGGAACTTTCTGCCTTAACCCTCACGCGTAACGAAGAAACCACAAACTCAAATTAACCCGCTCGCAAAATATACTGTGCCAACACCAAATTGAAGGAAATTGAAAACCAAACGACGAATAGGAAGGAAGGGTGCATGGACTGAGGTCGTGCTCCTACGACGCATCACTGACGCTTGGGGTTCCTATACAAAGTCTGCAGCAAAATATCCGGTGAACCTGTTTCAAGCCTTTTTATGCCTGCGCCGTGAATCGACTCCTCGAGCAGGAAATTCCGCATTTCTATCGGGGGCAACTTCTTGGATGCGACTGAAAATTGTTAGACGGTACCTGCGGGTTCGTCCGGTGGACTTACCGAGGGAAGCAATTGTCCCGGCCACCAGGGGTGCAGAAAGCGAGGTGCCCGTCGCGGTGATGTACGCCTAGGAGTAACATTAAAGTGTATTGTTGCCCAGAATTGTATTTTATCATACCGAAGGGCTGGCCTTGCCCGCCATCTTGAGCGACGTCCCGGGCGCGAAGAGTGTTAGGCACTGCCCCCGGTGATTAGCCACCATGAATGGGAACAATTGGGGAACTCACGTTGCCGAAGTTCGATGAAGGGTTGCGAGTATCAGTCCAGTCAATATTCCCCACGACAATCTGGCCCACGTCTTTGACACGCTGATCCGCTATGGGAGCCGGACCACCGAAGCACTGCCCGTTCTTTGGTCAGTCAACCCACAAAGTTCGCGAATATGAAACTCACCTGATTTGTTCCCGCGTTGCCGGCCGAAACGACGACATGTAACCCAGCCCCGATTGCCTTCCGAGACGATTAGTCGAAATCAAAGAATGGCAAGGAGACCAAAGGCATATATGTACCGCTCTCAATGCCTGTTCAATCTCGGGGGTATCGTACACTTGCCAGCTGATATTGATAATTCCCACCGGAGGACGACGGGTTTGGAAATCGCTGAGCGCTAGCTTAATGCCCTCGAGAACATCGGCATTGGTCTTAGGGCCCCGCACGCAAGTCGTCGAGTCCGCGATCTGATCAACAAGCGTTAGACCCGGATAATTGACTTGCGCGACAAGTCGAGCATACCCTGATGGGCACAATGTATGCACTCCTGGCAATACCTAGTGTGTTTCCGGCGATAATCGATGCGACTCCAGTCTGGGAGACATCAGATAAACAGTGTATTTTGACCCTCCGCATCCACGCACCCCATGATCGCACACATCTTCAGTCGCCTAGGCGGGAGGCATATGTGAGATCATGCACTGTGCTCCAGAAATGAGAAAACTACGCACAAGTCCAGTGCCAAGCCGAGGGATGACATGCCCTTTGTCAACACGGCCTTTAAGTTCCACATGGTCGGCGCGGACCCCGCTGTCGACTACATACACCTTCGAAACCTTCAACCCGGGGAAGCAGGGACGCCGCATAAACAGGAACGAACCCAGACTCCATTTCCCCAATCCGTGTCATAAGGGAACGACCAGTCGAGAGACGTCGCGCGCTTAGGGGTGGGCACTGCGGTATCCATGCCAGTCAGCGAAGGCGGCTGTGCGATGCGCGCCAGGGCCCTGCGGACAGTTAGACACAACTCCATGCAATCGTGAGCAACGGATACTTGCCAAGGCGCGGTCGTCTGCATGGCGTGCGTGAGCGCGGTCGTCTGCGTGGCGTGCGTGAGCTCTCCCAGTGGCTGCTGGAGCGAGGTTTGATCATCCGCGGCGAAAGAGATCTGCAGCCATATCAGTTTCATCCCAACAGCAGACGTCCAGAACTCTGTTTACCGCAAAGTCCGAATCGGTTGGGTCCAGCACTGGCGCCTCCGCAGAATCACAGGTATGCCGGATGATAATTTCGTACATAGGGCGGGCTGCGACCTGGACGGCGAGGGCTAGAGCCACGTTGACGAAACCAAGGCGGAGGTTCATCTTAAATGCTGCGGATGGTGTAAGTGAAGATGGATCGAGAGGAAACAATGAAGAGACGCAGTGAAGGCTCGTCTTTTATCCCTGAGACCAGAGGAAATTGATACCGGGATCCCCGGAACATTGACGTCGGCTGCTAACTTCAATGTTCTGTTTGAATTGCGCTGGCAGGCTGCAGGATTGATAATGTCCGGGAGCAGCTCGAAGGACAGTATCACTTAGGGTAGCCAGAGGTAACAAGTCAGCGGCGACGTTCGCCCGCGACCTTGTGTCTAAATTCCGCTCAGCGAAGCGGGGCGAACTGACTTGATTAGGAAATTCACACCATTTTTCCTGTCGCTCTGAAGGTACCTTAGTCTACCTCGGGTATTCAGCTAAAAACGGAGAGAGATGACTGGGTACACACAGAGGAAAGCCGGGGGTCCCCACAGAATTATGAGAAATGGTGTTATCTGGAGAGGCTTCGATCGCGTTACTGAACAGCGCCATTCTAGGACCTAGGCGTAGAATGAATACTATCTTATCAATTAGACGTCCCATCGCATCGGATGTTTCAGCGATGCTTCCGCAAAATTCGGAGCTCCGATTGTGCAGCCCAATCCCATGACAGGAGTTTGAAGGGCCATTTAGAAGTACTAGTACTTTTGTGAGTGGCACTTGGAATGAATGCAATGATGCTGTGTACCCGGTGTTGACCAGAACGTACAAAGTCCACGAATGAGCCCAAAATTCTTTCTGTCATATCATAGGCCGAAAACCGGGGGACAAACGAGGGAAGGGATAGAGATCTTTGACGCCGTCGGACGAAATGGAGAAAGAGATCCGTATGCTAGAATAGCGACAACGCGTTCGAAGGGCGGTAGGGAAGCTGCAGTAGCAGTGGAATAAGGACGAATCGGACGCGGAGTAGCCAGAAGATGAACAATCAGCTCCGGGTGGTGGACGAACCGGGCGCCAGGAAATGCCTGGAAGGAGGCTAGAATTTAAAGCTTGTGACCGTGTCTGCAATCAGTGGTGTTGACCATCGCCGTGGTAGAGATCTCCTCGCGGCAAGTACTAGTGCGAAAGAGCCAGGAGACCGCCACTCGCCTGAGTGAAGCTGATGTCAAGAGATCAGCGCCCAACGTGCGATGCTGCGAGTCATCGATGGCGAGTCCGGGGAGTTTGACTGAGGACAAGACTGAAATCGAAGAACAATTACAAAAATCGCATTTACAAACGCGAATTTGGAGATGAGAAATTCGTGGATAAAACCATCAGTAAAGTTGGGGAAGAGCAGCGCTACTGAATCCGAAGCCTCGAGATAACGAGTTTAGGGATAGTTGACGCAGCTATTGTTTCATGCAAATGGCTCGTCGTGAGATCAGTCGGGCGTCGTGGGGTCGAACTTGGATGGAGCCGGCAGCATTGGACACGCGGCGAAGTTAGAAAACAATAAAGATAATGAGGAGTACATAGCGGAGAAGAGGCATTGTGGGAGTGTACCCTATCAAGGTGTCTACGGGGGGCTCATCTTGAAGCGGCGGGTTCGCCGTCATGGGTAGAGGCTTCTGCGATTGTCTCGGACGCAGTCGGCTCCGGCATTGGGCCCTCGAGCGCTTTCTGGTGGGAAAAGCACATCTTGGCAAACGTGAGGTGTGAGATCCCCTGGAAGACCGCCTCTGCGAGGTCCTCGCCTCCATTGCGCGCAACACAGAGCGGGGCGAACGTCTCGGGCGAGCGATGCATGCTGGTGTCGCGCACGGTAGCATTCCACGCCGTGTTGTCGAGCAGGCCCGTCGCTGTGCGGAGTGCCTTGATCGCCGTGCAGAGGCTCTTATGGGAAGGTCCTCAGCGGCCAAAGCGTGCCTGAGGCTAAGGACTATGGGAGGGCATGACGTTAGCGGAGGTAGAATGGAAGCGCGTGGCCAGCGGACCTCGGGGATGCAGTACGATTCCACATCGTGAGCAGTCGGAGCAGCGGGCCACGATTTCGGACGTGCAGGCGACGTTCAGGCACTGCTGCAGCGCGCGAATCAGTCAAGACGAGAACAAAGTGCTTGGTTACGGTTGCGTATCTCCACCATTCGGTGGAACGCAACAGCGAAGGATGTTCTCCTGTCCGTCTCGGGAGGGAGTTGATCTGCCTGGGCTGCAGTGATGAACGTGCCGTCAGCATTGACGGCTTTGCGCAGTCGGCGGACGAGGTGGAACCACCGGCGGCAGTCTCCCAACCCGAGGGTAAACTTCATGCTCAACAGGATCGACTCTATCTCCAGGGTGATGGCGTGCATGTTTTTGTAAAGTGGGGGGAGGAGCCCGAAGAATAGCCACCGGCGACATGAACGATGCATACATTTGCACCGCGAGATCGATGCCGGCCTTGTACGAATCGAGCGCACACTGGTGGGACTGAGTGGCGAGGGCGAAGACGCTGGAGACTCGCAGGATTTCCTGGGTAAACGGCTCCCAGAAGCGTATTAGAGCACCGATAACTAAGAACAGGCTGTGGCCGCAGAACCTTTCGAGGCCCACTTTACGAGTGCCGTCAGAAGCTCGGGCTCCCCTCCAGGGGTCGGGATAACGTCAGAAACGCGGCTACGCCAGGGCTGGATGACCGTTGCCTGCACCGAGCTGCAGCAAGGAATCGCTGATTGCTGCGCGCATGATCATCAGGGCTAGTTCCAGGACTTCCGCGGGCGGATAAGAGACAGGAGCGTGACGAAAGCGGTTCCTTCGTCTGCAGTCGACTCTTGTTAGCCGCTCCCGTCGACGGGCCGTCGTGTCGCATGCTCTCCGTCCGATCGCGGAGAGGAGAGAATTGAGGTGGAAGCCCGTAGAATGGGGGCCTGACGAGGATCGTCTTCCGTAGTCTTGTGTGCAACGATTTTTCCAGAAGGCTGCTCATCCCGAAAACACAGCATGCATCTTGATGCATCCATTCACTGGCAAGAGGGTGAACAGGGCAAAGGTGCGCTCGTCTTCGGTAGCCCGTGCTGCGTTGAGCCCGCGAATCGGCCATCCAGGAAATGGGTCGAAGTTACTATCGATCACCTACCTCTGCAAAAATATTTTGATGGAGGTTGTTCTCAAGTGTGTGGACTCAGCTTCCTTTAAAATTTTGGCAGAGCTCAAGCTAACAATGTAAATAATGTCCTCAAATATTTCTAGCTTTTATTGGGACATGGGGATGGAGGTATAGATGTGCTGATGACTTGATACTTTTCACGTACCTTTGCAAAAAAAAAATTGGCGGGCGATCGCTGTCAATGAATGCGATCAAAATAAAGCTGAAATCGGGCTTTTCATTTTCTCGTGGGCCCAAATGTTGGAGGGATGGGCTACAAACCTGGAGGCATCTTCCAGGATACTGTCTTCGTACCCTCCTTTTATTTCGAGCTAATGGGACTTAAATTGGAGTCAGCGGGGCAGATTTTTGCAAAGGTGGGCTGTTTTGCAAAGGTGGGTGATCGATAGTACCGGATGAGATGAGTTGGGGCGTTTGTAAGACCATGACACACGACAGAGGCGTCTGCGGGTCGGCGTGAGCCGCGAGGCTGTGCCTTATCGGCATCTTGTCGGCATCAACTTTTCTCTCCTACTCAAGATACGATCGTTCCACCGTTGGGTGATACAACCAATGAATGTCGCGTCAGGTGTGCGCTCCGGATGCTTCGTAACGTCCGATCAATCCGTGAGCGAATCTAACGCTATCTCAAGTTGAGGAACAAGACACTGTCCAGATTCCATGAAGTTCGGAGCTCGGTCGCGGATGTCGCAACCAATCCACTGACAGAGAGTTTCAGACGGCGAGGCGGAGGTACTAAGATATTTAGGTATGGCACTTGGAATGGATTCAATGTCATTTACCCAGGGCCAGCCACTGGCAGGGGGGTGTGGAATTTCTCCGACGCTTTCGGTTGCGCAAAATACAGAATCTAGATTCGGCTACTCGGTGTGATATTGCAGCAGCGTACGCGAGTATTACACGAGAGAAAAAAATACAAAATACAAGCTCTTTGATGTATGTTGACGGAATGCTCACTGTGTAATCCGCATCAATTGGACATCTAATCTCACGAGAAAATACGACGCACGCCGAAATTGAGCGGATCACAGGCACTGCGAGTAGTAAGCGTTAGCGGCCTGGCAGGTGGTCCCGGACGCGCAGCACTTCGCTCCAGCCCAGCCTGTCCCACCGCACTGGCCCCAGTGAGCCGTGCACTAAAAGCCAAGACTAAGTAATAAATCGACAACTTTGAAGGAGAGACTTACGGCACCGCCGGTGTTCGTGGGGGGAGTCTAAGTGGTAGTGGTAGAACCGCCGCGGGAACCGAGGTGGTGCCCGTCCCCGCACTGACGATGATGTCAGAAGAGCCGCTGCTGAAGTAGCCCTCCGTCGCGACGATCTGGTAGTTAAACGTCCCGAGTGACATCCCCGCCGCCTTCCACGCATTGAAGTGATTGCCGGCCGTGACGGTGCTTCTGGCATACAGACGAGTACTGGTAGAAGGGCACGGTGCCCTGGATCGAGGGCTCGTTCACACGCTGAGTCTGGTAGATGCTGTAGACCGAGCCGTCGGATGTGAGAGTGCCCTGAGCGTCGCGCCCGTTGAGGGGTTGTACGTGTCGAAGTTCTCGACGATGTAGTACTCGATGGGTGGGCTGGTGGTCCACCCGTACACGGACAGGTAGTTATTGCCGTTCGGGTTGTACGATCCGCTGAAAAAGATCGCTCTACGTATGAACGGCGTTAACGCTGTGACACCAGAGTGCGGGGAGCTCTCACCTTGCAGCGCCAGGCATCCAGCCCTTCCCCGCGACGAAGTTGCCGTTTCCCACCTAAGGGAGCGGCGACACAGTCACGTGACGACCTGTTAGGGGGGGTTATTGTGTATGAGTAAAACCCCCCTAGGAGGCAGGGGTAGGCGTCGGAGCGAAGGTGGTCGTGGCGGTACTTCCACGTGCCCTTCTCGGCCGGTCCCGCCCGTTGCTGCAGCATGCCGCCTCACGCCTCCCGCCCCTCCTCCCACACCTCCGGCGCGTGTGCATCTGACCTATTTTTTACTCAAAAGCTCCATTGCATTTACACGCAAACAGCATTGTTATTGAAAGCCTTCAGGAGGCACTACTGTACGTATAATAAAAGAATAGGCTACAGAATATACAATTGATAATAAAAAATGTTATGGGGGTACGGGCGCAATACACAAGGCACGGCAAGACGGGAGACGACGAGATGAGTAGGTAACTGCGGGAGGGTTCGCAACTGAGCCACTGCGGGAGCCTCACGGCACAGGTGGTCCGTATCCTCCCCGCATCTGCTGCATGACCTCCAGCATAAGCCTGAGGTACATTGACACATTAGCACCACTTGTGCAAGCATGTCAACATGCCGATGGGATGCTGGAGCTTTGCCCAGTGGAGTGGAGGGAGGTGCAGCAGGCGCCGCAGGAGGTGCAGTAGGCAGGAGGTGCGGTACGTGGGGGTGCAGTGGATCTGGGACTGAGGATGTGGAGGCCAGCCTCTGTGGTTCTGTGAGGGTCGCGCTGCTGACGTGGTGGGGTAGAGACATTGCGCGGTGGACTTACTGGTGGCCTCGTCACTGTCACCATTGCACAGTTACCTGCCTCCTCCACCTCTTCCACCTCCTCCGCCAGGCATGCATTTCTTCGGGGGCAGGGGGCTGTCATCTTTGAGTTGTAGGTGTCGAAATCTGACTCTACATACTACGAGAGAGAGCCCGTCTGCATGTGGGTGGTGCTGGTTCGTCGGCGGTGTTGTCAAGCACGGGGACAGGGTGCAGGCCCGTGTGCAGGGCCAATTTGAGGGGAGACGGCGGCACTGTAGCACCCTGGTAGTGATTAGATGAGCCCCACTGTTGTGCACTCATGAGCGGGTGGTGCGAGTAGGTGCTGCACGTACCTTCGACGCCTCCGGCGCCTCCTGCACCTTCTTCGGGGGAACTGCTGCCAGAGCGCAAGCAAAGGAGTCACTGCATTGTGGCCAGACTGTCAAACAAACTTGATGATTGGTTGGTCAAGTCATCCGACAAGGCTGAAGAGGAGAGAGGACAGTCAGGGAGGTAAATGCCGCTGTGTCGTGGAGCGGGTCCGAGGAGGACATCAGGGTGGTAAAAAAGGAGGGCTGTGTCGTTGGCAGGAGCAGGGGAAGGGGTTCTAGCAGCCTCATCCACGATTTCGGAGGGAGGGCACTGGCAGGAGATTGTCAGTCAGGAAATCAACGAAATACAGTACTGTTACGCACCAACACTTCTATGAAAGTTGATAAAACACAGGGAGAGCCTGTAGCAGGCTAACAAGGGACTTGGTCCTACTAGCAAAGAAATGTAAGTGAAAAAAAATGCGAAAAAGGGGATGTTTGCTCACCACAAGCAGAATTCAAAGAGGACAAAAAAACGCAGAGGCGGGAGCCCAGCAGCAGCAGAAAAGGGCCCAGCAGTAGGTTTTAACAGGGGCAGCAATGTGCCGAGTGTAATCACTCAGGACAGCTGCAGGGAAGGGAGGCAGGAGGAGGAGAGGGAGAGAGTCAGGCCGGACCAAATATTTGGCCCACCTTTGCCGCGGCCTCCGCTACTCGGCCCGAGCCTTACACGTAATCGGTGCGTCATTTGGCAGCCAATCAGAGCACGAATAACTATGAGCTCAGTGTAATTTTTTTAATTATGGATGCATGGCTGCATCTCCCCCCTCTGGCACAATGTGGACATGGGTCCTGGATACTGCCCGGGGATATTCTGATTTAAATTAGATTTTTGCCTGCAGTTTGAAATCTGGTGCTCGAAAATGTGTTGAATCAATACAAGTCCTAATTAGGACTTGGCCCTCGACTACCACATCTTTCATGGGCCGTCATGCCAAATACCTTATGGTTGCCAACCACCCTTCAGCAAATCAAGGTAGTGTTCATAAGTGCTCTGCTACCCCTCAGTAAGTCTTCCCCAGTCCATTTCATTTGTTTTCTGAATTAATTATGGAAGATTTCCTGTTGAGCTGGGCAAGGTGAATAAATGCCTAGCATATTTATGCTGAGTTCCACCAGCTGAGAAAGTAAGCAATGCATAGGCACTATGTGCAGTGGCAGGTGCACATTATCTACCACCTATACCACTGAAATACTTGGATTATGCAGGAGAGGGAGGCGTCGGAGGTGGCATTGGAGGTGCTGGAGGTAGTGCCATTCCTTGAACTATTCTTTTTTCTTAGTGTTCAGCTTGGAACTAGAGAATATGTGAACCTCAAGTAAGAGTAGATACCCATATTGGAAATCAATGTCATTTTTTGGTAGGTGTGGGAGGCCTCCGGTGGCCTTCAACACCTCCTCTGATGGCCTTCGTCACCTCCGCCACCTCCAGTATCTTGCAAGTACACATCTCTGAGATGTATCTCAAGCATCTATCTTTGTAGGGTGAAAACATTAATTGATAACTGTCAACGGCACTTGAAATGCAACAAGTAAACCCTAAATAAAAATATTCTGAGAGTAGAACAAAGCTCAAGGCCTCCACAACCTTACACATTGCTGATGTTTCTGGAATGCACAAGCTACTGGTTATGGTTATAAACCTGTGGGACATAAACCTCCATGCTTTGATTCATCAGCCATATTCAGCAGATTCAACTGTAGGTAGGAGGTTTGTTATTGAATGAATTCAAGTTAAATCATGGTCTAAAGACAGATCCCTATATTTGTGGTCATAGTACAATACCTTTAATATTCATTCTGAACAAGTATATCTACAGCAATGGGTTGTACGGTGCACCAATATCAAACTGGAAGCAGGCTGGAGGTCTCTGACTCATCAGGAGACTTCCCGAAGAGTTGAAGCTTCCAACAAAACAGATTCCAACATGTGGGACCCCTTCTGATAGTCTATCTGAATAGCTACATTCACTGGAATTAGGTGTATGGTGCACTAATATCAAACTGGGGATGATGGAGGCCTCCGACGCAGCCTCCGATGCGCTGAGAAGCCTCCCAAGCAGTTCAACTATCTCACTGGATGAATTCACCTGGGTGTGAATACTTCCAGGTCCCTTGCCAATAGCTGAAGTCACTGAAAATAAATTATGGAGCATCTAAATTGTCACGTCGGAGGCCTCTGATGCATCAAGAACACTCCCGAGCAGTAAAAAAACCCCAGAGCAGATTCCCATGTGCAGGACCCCTTCCAATGTTCATTGTAAATAGCTGCAGTCACTGGAATTAGAGTTATAATAGACAAATTTCAAACTGGGAAGCTGAAGGCCTCCGACGCATTCAGAATTTCAACATTAATTATGAACCACACAAGGAATAGGCATCAAAAGCAGTCTAAAGAAAATGCAGAGTATATAAGGCTATGAGCGTACAATAAGGAGCCTGTGTATAGGTTGAGGAGAGGCTGGAATGTATGCAGGAGGCGCGATGGAGGCCAACTACCACCGACTCCGTCGGCAGCCTGGGCGGTGGGAAACTGAAGGAAAAGGCCGAGGGCTTACTTATCAGAAGATGCCATAATGGCCTCCTGCACTCCGAGGCATGCGTCGGAGGTGCAGGAGGAGGGGCGGGACGTGGGAGGAAGTGCGGGAGGCGGGAGGCGGCGGGCGGGACCGGCCGAGAAGGGTGGCACGTGGATAGGCACTGCCACGACTTCCATCGCTCCGGCGCCTACCCCGGCCTCTTAGGGGGGTTTTACTCATACACGGTAACCCCCGCCCTAACAGGCCCTCACGTGACTGCGTTGCCGCTCCCTTAGGTGCCGTTTCCGCTCCAGGTCACACTGTACTCTCCTGCCGCCTTGTTGGTGTAGGTGATGGAGGCGCCACCATCGGCCACGGGAAGACGGGCGCGCGCATCCACGTGGAAAGTGTGAGGAACCCCGTGTCGCTCGCATCAGGCAGCCGCGCCCGGATCCAGCGTTGACACACGGCCGCCTGCATCCCCTGGAGTCGTGCACCGAGACCAAAATGCATCGCGCGGAGGTGCGGCAAGTTTTGCAGCGCGGTGTTGTCGGTTTCGGCTTTGAATAAGACGTTGATGAAGACACTGACGACCTCCAGCCCGGGCATGCACCCTGGGAGGCACGCGAGGGTGCCGAGGGCAGAGGACGGCCAAAATGTGGACGTGGAATCGTGCAACGTCAGACAGCGCAGATGCGGCAAGGATATTTGCAGGTCGAGTGGTTCTGCGCACAGGTGAGTTTACTAGCTCGACAAAGGGCTGCTCGACCAACGACGCAGGTGGATGACAAGATGCTGGAGGGCGCGCGCGGCTTGTAGCATGAGAATATTGAGAGTCTCGGGAATGGCGATGATGTTCTCGTGGTGGAAATGACGGAGGAGCTCGATCTCGCGGAGGGTGCGGAGGCAGAACATGGAGTAGTCAAAGGGGGTGATGCGCTTAATGGCGACCTTGCGGGCGGTGGGGTTGTGGACGGCGGAGCAGTCGACGCCGTACGCGCCCTCGCCGATGACATCCACCCCTGAGTACGACGACCCCCCTGCCTCGCGCGACGCGGAAACACATTGAGGGGAAAGGCAATGTGCGTGAAAATATACGGCAGACGCACCTATAGACTCAGGTGCGTAGGTGAGCGGGATCGGACCGGGAAAGCTCCGTGCGCGCCCTCGACGCGCATTGAGATGATCCCGGCGCTGCACGCGTGCACGCATCCCCTCTTCCAAGCTCGCCATGGCCACAAGAGCCTATTTTCACCCTGAGGGACACTTAATTCGCCATTCGCGCATCAACGCGTCCTGCCCCCAACCTTTCGCCTGCAAGACGAAGATCCCGCGCGACAAGCCCCCTGGCGAATTTTGAGGCGGATGATTCGAGTGTTGTCGGGATGAGCGTGTTAGCAACATTTATACTTTGCTGCAGGATTATCTCTGGCCATGATCGGGCTGCGACTAGACGCTGTCCAAGGAAAATTGGGGCGCTCGAGCGGTGGCAGGAAGGGAAGAGAGCGTGGGTGACTGTGTGATGTGCACAGCCACCTGCATTGCCATTTAGAATGTCATAGAGGTCATGACTGCATTCAATTCTCACAAATATTTCCAGTTCAGACTGATTGCACATTGTCCCAAAGTAGGTATAAGTACCATAGACTGAGTTATATAAATTCTGACTCTATGAAATTCTTCCAAATCCATACAAGTATTGCGTCTCACAAAGCCAGGCCGTTTGAACAAGTCCTGAGATTGCTAGATGGCATTCAACCCCAAAACAGCCCAAAATCCAAGTTCATCTACCGTACAATATTTTCACAAGTTTATTTATATCACCAATTCCGCATCAGTTAGCCTAGCAAATCTAGCCTATTTTCAAGCAAATCTGTTGAGAATTGGCCGAGCTATGGGTAATTCTTGAACAACATCCCAAACAGGATTTTTTTGGTCGCGCCCTCGGTACTGTTATTAGCTGTAATCGCAAGCGGTGACTCGTATTATTTCTCCAGCCTAGCTGAGAAGTAATGACTAATAAAAAACCCTTTACATAAGTACGAGTGCCTGCCGGGCTTTGCCACGGCACTCACCCCCAAGTAATTGTCAGGCTGGCAAACTTGGGAACGAAATTTGAGATAACATACCCTGTTCTTGCGCTTGCGGCAGTTGGAGCAAGCCAAAATTGTGCGCCGCCGCATTGAAATCGCGAACGGTGCAGCGGGGGGCTGATTCGGGCTTGGGTGTGCAGAGACCATGGTCACACCGTTCGACCTGCACTTCGCATTGTTATTAAGCGCGAGTGCAACTCACAATGCTATCAGTGCAGCAACGCGCCGAGAGACGCGTATCCACCGTCTGTGAACGCGAACCCAGCCCTAAAGCGTCGTTGCTAGCAGCTAGCTTACCTGTCACTGCAGTGGACCTTGCATACCGGCCCACCCGCCTTTCGCACAGCCAGCATACCCATAAGCAGAGAATTCTCTCGACACTGCTGAATTATCCTGCCTCTCTCCGTCCCTATGGTAGCTGTTGTGCGGATATGCGCCCAATTATCTGAAGCTGACCACCGAGTAACTGGCGATGCCTCGGGGCACAGGCCGAGCCGCGCGCGGCTATGCAGGTATTCGGAGTAACCTTGCATCCGGCGCCTACCGTGCGAACACCCATGTTCAGCTCCAGAAAGGTCGACTCAGTCGTGTTCATTGTGCAAGTGGTGAGCCTGCAGAAATTGTTCAAGACCAGGGGCGAAGGAATAATTACCGGCGTTCATGAGTTTGATCGGACTTGCATACCGAGATCTGTTGATCGGCGCTGGACAGCCCACCACGAAAGGTACGCGCGTCGCGGTGCCATGGAGCAGTGCACACCTATTCAGGAAAACATACATTTTGAGGACGCGTGTTCATTATCTTATCCTCCAGTGATGGTGAGTCTGGGATCAGCTGTCGGACAGGGCCAATGTTCTTGCCTGGCGCCCACACTGGAAGACCTGTTCAGGTCCCAAGGAATAGAGAGCGGGCGAATTGGGAAGCTGTCCAACTTGTGCATTGACCGTTTTCTCCGCGTGCTAGGCGAGAGGCGAGAGGCGCAGGAGACGCTCAACAGCAGTATAGAGCAAGAGATAGTGATAAGGCTCCAACCATTTCCATTTTTAAACGTTTTAAACGGTTAAAACTGTTTCTATTTTCGTTTATTTTATGGACCTGCGTAAATGATAAACGGATAGTAAACAAACAGTTTAAATGGTTGTGGAGATAAACCACCTGACGACCGATTTTTTCCAACATCTGCTGTAATTATGGTGCACAACAAGACGGTTGAACACTTGAGCTAACATCAAGATGTTCAACTCTCACCGTGGATACTCGATTGATGAGATATGGCCAGAACTGACCGCCCCCGGGCATCTCGGCGAAACTAAACTCGTATGTTCAGGCCCTAAATAACCCCCAGCATTGATGTTGGAGATAGATATGAGACTCTGGAAGCCATCAAGGGGTCCCAAGCACTACAATGAATCCATTCACAGAGGTGCAAGAATGTTACCCGACCATACCATTTATAAACAGTTCAAACAGTATTTAAACATTTTTTCACCGTTTCCGTTTGGTTTGTGGACTTTCACAAACGGAAATGAAATGGTTGGAGCCTTAGATAGTGAGTACTAGTGTGGCACTGCCACTGATTCCATCGTCTTCGCGGCTACTGTACTATTTCGACCGAGTGTTCAGGTGACGCGTGACGGCCGATTTTTCTGAGGTCGTTGAAAATGGCGACAATTCAAAACAAAATTTATCGGCCATCTCGGTGAGTGAAAATTTCCGAAATTAATGAACACTTGGTCGAGATAGTACAGTCCTTCCGAAGTCAGTCGGAAGTCAGGCCTCTCGCAGAAGTCAGTGGTCCTATGGAGGAGCCGGAACTGAGGCAATTGATACCGGAATCGCCGGAACATTAACATCGCTGCTAGCTTCAATGTTCTGTTTGAATTGCGGTGGCAGGCTGCAGGACTGATAATGTCCGGGAGCAGCTCGGAGTACAATATCACCCAGGGTAGCGCGACATGGTGTCTAAATTCACACCATTTTGCCTGTCGCTCTGAAGGTATCTTAGTCTACCTCGGGTATTCAGCTAAAAAAAGGAGAGACATGACTCGGTGCACACAGAGGAAAGCCGGCGGTTACTGAACAGCGCCATCCTAGGACCTAGGCCCAGAATGAATACTATCTTATCAATTAGACGTCCCATCGCATCGGATGCTTTAGCGATGCTTCCGCAAAATTCGGAGCTCCGATTGTGCAGCCCAATCCCATGACAGAGAGTTTGAAGGACCATCCAGAACTACCAGTCCTTTTGTGAGTGGCATTCGGAATGAATGCAATGATGCTGCGTACCCGGTGTTGACCAGAACGTACAAAGTCCACGAATGAGCGCAAAAGTCTTTCTGTCACATCTTGGGCCGAAAACCGGGGGACAAACGAGGGAGGGGGTGGGGATATTTGACGCCGTCGGACGAAATGGAGAAACAGATCCGTATTCTAGAGTAGCGTCAACGGGTTCGAAGGGTGGTAGGGAAGCTGCAGGAGCAGTGGAGTAAGAACGAATCGGACGTGGGCCAGAAGATGAACAATCAGCTTGGGCTAGTGCAATTTTAGTAAGAGGATGGTACCCATCGACATCAGGTCCAGGGTAGAAAGCCGCCGCGGGCCATTGGTTTTTGTTCCTGTTCGGAGCGCACAATTTCCCCAAGGGGGAATCGGCTTTCGAATTTCAGCTATCGGGTCGAAAAGTTTTTTTCAGCCTCCCTGGAGACCCCCCCCCCCCTCCCCCTCCTATATAGGGCAGGAGTTTCCCACCCCTAGCGGCGGACCGCGCCTCCGAGTCATGTGCAGGCTCACCGCCACCTCACTGCCACCTGATGGGCAGCTTCCCAATCCAGCTGACAACATAACCGCCTTCGGCGGCCTTCCTCAGTCAAACCCTGGGACACTCCAGGTGGCCCATAATATGCATCGGGTACAATGTTATGGTCATTCTATAGGTTATCAACTCTTTTTGTGCCACCCAACCTGCCATACTAGAGACTTTGGGGCCTCGGGGAGCCTCCTGACACTCATTCTCTGGCCCCTGCACCTCCCCAATGCTTCAGATAGTGTTTTAAGTGTCCCAGGACTTCCGTAGAAATGTATAGTAAAAAGGTTTTTTCAGCCCCCCGGGGGACCCCCCCCCCCCTCCCTATAGCCGAAATTTTAATGCCGATCCCCCCTTGAATTTCCCGGAGCCAAATATCGAGAAACACTATTCAGTACAGACACATAAAAGAGAGTGCGTAGTTCGGTATTCTCATCGTCTTTCCACCTCGTCGACAGCGCCTCGTTGAAGTAACCCCAATGGCTCTTTTCGCTCCCATTTCGCTCCCATGGACCTATGTTCCGAACAGCCTTGGTCCTATTATCCAGCCCCTCGCCAGTGGGTTTTCCGTCACGCGTGCAGCCGGCGTAAACGGCTACAACCAGTGGACGTATTTGTCTCTCCCCAGCGTCACAGTCACCAATGGATGGACCCTCGAGTTCGACGTGAAATATGATCAGATTGCGGTGCGCTACACTTACAAAGTTCCCTCACTTTTTCCTCCCCTAATATTATCTACAGCCCACAACCGAAGTCAAGTTTACCCTCAGCACGGATGTCATTCTTCGCTACAATCCTGACGTCCAAAAATTCCAATACGTTTATTTCAACAATGGCTTCTTTCTCATCGGCAACTCGAGCATCGCCATCAACGACAACATCTCCCACCATGTCGCGCTCAATTTGCAGCCTACTGGAGTGCAGGTCGTCGAGGACGGCGCTGTAAAGGGATTCTGGACCACCAACACGACGGGGTTGTTCGAGGTCGAGATGGACTGGCAGATTTTGGATGTTGGAGCCGCTTTGAAGGCAGAGGTGACCGGGATTCTCGCATCGCCCACCGTCGATCTCGACTAAACGAGTGGTCGGAAAGAATGGGGCCATACATAGAACCCCTAGCTACGTGTTAGTTTGATTTGTGTTCAACATTTGACAAAGCCATACATGGTGCTTATCGGTTTACCTTGCGCGCATCAAGGAAGAGGGTTTAACGTTAACCGTACTGCAGGGCAGGTAGATGACTGTGCGATTTGTTTAACTCGAGATTTGAGCGTATACATATATTCTTACTATCCACCTTTGTATGCTAATTCACAAACCACCGATGTGAGGCGAGACGCCATCAGCGTGTCCGTGGTTACATTCAAGAAGCTGGACGGCTTTGGGAACATTCACGGTGTGAAACATCCATGGCCAACTTTCGTGATGCCCGTGGCCTGGCTTGTCCTGAAAGCCAGGGCTTGATCGAGCCCGGGCTCGGGATTCCTCGAACCAAAGCCAAACCCGCCGATAGGGCTGGCTTGGGCCTGAGCTTGGCCTGAGCCAGGGCTTGAGTAGGCACCCCTGCGACAGGAGCATTTCACCATGTGCACTGTGCGACGCGCGCCAGGGCCCTGGAGACAGTTAGACACAACTCAATGCAATTACGAGTACTTATGTAATCGTTTATAATCAATCGAAGATGAGGTTTTTGCGCACCTCTTCACATCATGCCCCCGTTTATTCGTGTAAAGAAATTAGGGGCTGTGCTAATGAATATAGCGGCTGTGTTGAAGGGAGCATAGTGCCAGTGCTTAAAAAGACTTCAAACTTTGTGACGATTTAGTGGCGGTGTTTGCTTGTGTAATCAGCCCACCTTTAGCGTGGGTTCGACCCTGTCCACCCTCAGCCTTTTCATCTCTTGGGGTTCAATCAAAGATCAAACGTTGGGTGCTCGCCTGTCACCTTCCTCATGAACGGCCGTGTCCTTTGCCCCATTCTACCGCTTTTGCCCCCTGGACCTATCAAGCCTTCAGTATTGATCCCAGTGATGAATGCTAAATATGACATCCTCGTCAACTCGAAGTGCGTACCTTTCTCCCCGAGCCCGATAGGTTCCTGACTTCATCTTCTTGCAGTGCTGTCAGTCGAGCCGAAAGCTTGAGCGGGTTGGGAGAGTTTTGCGCTACCATTTTTGGAAGCCTCTCTAGTAAAGTCGCATCTATTCCACGCTTTATTGATTCATTTTACGTAGTTTTGTGGTCCGCTCCCGTTGAAAAAATCATCTGAGAAGAGTCATGCCCTGCCCCCGAATCAATCGTTGCACCCCGCCCAAAAAATAAACGAATAATTCAGTGCGGGCGACAAAATACTTGCTCAAACGCAACCGAGCCTGGATTCAAGCCAAGGTTTGTTTCCTTCTAATACTTTCGCTGAGAGGTTTCTGTTGTAGCCTTTTATAATTTCTACATTCTGGCGATGTTTTGTGCGAATATAACGTCTTTTGTTCCTTCTTTCTGGGTGCTGAGATGCTGTCAAGTTGCTATGGTCGAGTTGGTTGGAGGTCTCGGGCCTACATTTCTACGCTACTTCCGCCATCGCTGAAATACGAACAACTGAAAAAAAATGTACATAAGTATGAGTTTTGCCGGGCATCGCCTCGGCCTTCACCCCCAAGTGGTGAGGTTTGATCATCGGCGGCGAAAGAGATCTGCAGCCAGATCAATTTCATCCTAACGGTAAAGACCTAAAACTCTGCTTACCGCAAAATCCGAATCGGTTGAGTCCAGCGCAGGTGCCTCCGCAGAATCACAGCTATGCCGGATGGTAATTTCGTACAGAGGGCGGGACGCGACCTGGACGACGAGGGCTAGAGCCACAGTTACGGAACCTAGGTGGAGGTTCATCTTAAATGCTGTGGCTAGTGTAAATGAATTTGGATGGAGAGGAAACAACGACGACGAGCCGCCGTGAAGGCTCACTCTTTATTAACTGAGCCCGGAGGAAATTGATACCGGGATCCTCGGAACATTAACATCGCTGCTAACTTCAATGTTCTGTGTGAATTGCGGTGGCAGGCTGCAGGATTGATATGCATAACCCGACAGTAGCTCGGAGGATAATATCACCTAGGTTGCCAGGGGCGCCGAGTCGGTGGCGACGTTCGCCCGCGACATGGTGTTTACACTTGGTTTACACTCCGCTTAGCGAAGCGCTAGCGGTGCGAACTGACCTGATTAGGAAATGCACACTATTCTTGTCGCTCTGAAGGTACCTCAGTCTACTCGGGTATTCAGTTAAAAAACGGAGAGACTCGGTACACACAGAGGAAAGCCGGGGATTCTCCCCAGAATTTTGGGAAATGGCGTTATCTGAAGAGGCTTCGATCGCGTTGCTCAACAGGGCGTGGCCTAGGACGTCAATGAATACAATGTTATCAATTAGGCGTTACATAGCCTCGGATGCCAAAGATGCCCGATTTCTTCTTTTGTGAGTGGCACTCGAAATGAGTGTAATGATACTATTTACCGGTATTGACCAGAACGCACAAAGTCCGCTGGCGCACGCAAAATTCTTCTGTCATTTTGTGATGTCTTGGACGGAAAACCCACCGACAAGCGAGGGAAGGGACAGAGATCTTTGACGCTGTGAGACGCAATGGAGAAACAGATCCGCATGCTAGAGTACAGTCGAATTCCACATAACCCTTAGTCAGTTTTTGACTTTTCGCCCCACTACTTTGAGACACACGTGAGCGGCATGTCGGCGGCGCGCCAACATTTTGAAGCTCCGTTGGCCATTGTTGTAACACCTCTTTCTTCCGTACCACCACCTCCTCAACCCCGACCCCACCGACACACACCCCTTCGCCACCCTCCTGGAATGTCTGGATACTCGCCGTGCCCCGTCGCCTTGCCGTCGCTCGATGTTGGACTCTCGGGCTGTCATCGGACAGGTGGTGGCATGATGCTAATGCGATACTTATTCTGTGGGTAAGCTCTTCTCCCCATGTCCTGCCAGCGCCATATCGGGTGGCTAGAACCTCGGGCTCGCGCTTCTGTCCCGCTCACGTTTGCCTCCTCGGTATCGCCGCATGTCGGTCTCCCCGCGCCGTGCGAAAGCTCCCTTCCATGGGCCGTGATCGGTCTTCCCCGCGCCGAGATTATTTCAATCTAGGTCCTATGTTGTTTACGATGTCCTTTTTATTCCCTCGACGCGTCAGAGATCGCGTCGGCGCGTCCAACGACGCGTCGAAGCATTTATGAGCAGGTTCTAAGTATATGTACTTGGTGCAAGGGGGAATCGGCTTTCGAATTTCGGCTATCGGAAGTTTTTTTCGACCTCCGCCGAGACCCCCTCCCCCCCTATATATGGAAGGAGTTTCCCACCCTGAGCGGCGGGCCGTGCCTCCGAGTCATGTGCGGGCTCACTGCCACCTCACTGCCACCTGATGGACAGCTTCCCAATCCAACCGACAACATAACCGCCTTATTCATTCAACCCCTGGGACACTCCAGGCTGCCCAGAATATACATAGGCTACAAGTACAACAATGTTATGGTCCTTCTATGGGCTATTGACTCATTTTGTAGCACCCAAACTCCCATACCAGAGACTGTCGGGCCTCGGGGAGCCTCCTGACACTCATTCTATGGCCCCTGCACCTCCCAAATGCCTTAGATAGTGGTTAAGGCATCCCAACACCTCCGTTGAAATGTATAGTAAAAAGTTTTTTTCAACCCCCGGGGGGACCCCCCTCCCCATAGCCGAAATTTTAATGCCGATCCCCCCTTGACTTGGTGGAATTATTCTGTAGCACTGATTATATTGAATTTATTTTGAATCTACGGTACTCCTCAGATACACTGGCCTCCCTGCTGCTGGCCAACTGGACCATGCCACCGCGAGTCTTTTGGCGTCAAAGGACGGAGTTTCAAAATGCCGGGCGGCTCGATCACGTGAAGTCAAAGTCGTCGGGCGAAAAGTACGCAACTCCCATAGTCCTGATAACCCATAATGCCTTCTAACCCATAGATTTTGGGTCGTTACCGGGTATGTTAGTAGTGCAGAAACCCATAAGTCCTTGTACCCCATAGTACATACCCATTCTGGGGAGAGCAAAACCCATACCTCTGTCCTATCTTGAACGGCGAGGTACAAATCAGACGACGTAAATGAAGTCGTAAAAATAGCCTTAACTCATCGCCCATGGGCAAACTCAGTTTCGACGTCCTTAAACGCTCTCGAGAAGGCTGTCTCAACACGAAAAGAAGCATTACTTGCACGTCTCGGACGAGAAGAAAGGATTACGGACGAAGACGCCGAATGGTTGGATAACGAGGCAAACGATGTCGAAGAGCGCGCGCTTATCGAGGAGCTGGAAAAGGCTTCGGATTTCGAGCGCGGCTTGGGACGCTTAGATTCCGTCAAACGAAAACTGGTGGAGAAACTGAAACAGCTTGCGGATGGAGGGGGAAAAGAGAACTCGGAGAAACTGAGAAGAAAGCAAAGAAACGTGCGTGCTTATCCCATCGGCTGGAATTCGGCGTGCTAACCCGAACATAGGAGAGAGAGAATCCAGCAGGATACCGAGCATGTGAGGAATGTGAGGCGGAACGCGAAATTTGTCGAACTAGACACCTTGTAAACACCCGACGGGCCCAACTAACGAATATTTTCAACACTTTCCTTTTTGGGACCTGGAACCCCCGCTTCCTCGTACCCCATACATCCCGAAAACCCATAGCCCAGGGCCTTGACCAACAGGTATGGGTTATGTGGAATTCGACTGTAGCGACAACGCGTTCGAAGGGCGATAGTGAAGCTGCAGGAGCAGTAGAGTGAGGGCGAATTGGACGCAGAGTAGCCGGAAGATAAACAATCGGCTTCGAGTGGTGAACAAACTGGATGCCAGGAGAGGCATGAAGGAGACTAGGGGCCTGTGGGCGTATCTCCGACCATGATGTTGACGTGTCCTCGCAACATTGAGAGCGGTAGTAGTGCCAAACAGCCAGGAACCGTCATTCGCCAGGGTGAAGCCCAAGGTAAGAGATCAGCACTCAGCGGGCGATGCTGCGAGTCGTCGATGCGAGTTTGACTGACAGGACAAGACTGAAAAAAATCGCAATTTACATAAGCGAATTTTAAGATGACGAGAAGAAAGTTGGGGAAGAGCAGCGGTCTTAAGTCTCACTAAGCCTCGAGATCACTTGACGCAGCTATTGTTTCACGCAGATGGCTCCAGAGATTCGTGAGATCGGCCGGGAGTCATGAAGCGCGCTCAGCAATCAGAAACGCGGCTCGGCCAGTGGTCATCCTGCGATGCGGTGGGCTTTTCTTTCCGTAATTTGCCTGCACCGAGCTGCGGCAAATAATCGCTGATTGCTGCGCACATGTCCATCAGCACTAGCTCCAGGACTTCCGCGGGCGGACGGGAAACAGGAGCGTGACGAAAACAACTCCTTTGCTTGCAATCGACTCTTGTTAGCCGCTCCCGCTTGTTAGCCGCTCCCGGAGTGCTGCGTGCTCTCCGTCCGATCGCGGGGAGGAGAGAAATGACATGGAAGCCCGCAGAATGGGGGCCTGACGAGGATCGTCTGCTGTAGCTTTGTGCGCAAAGATTTTTTCGAGGAGGCTGCTCATTCCGAAAACACAGCACGCATCTTCATGCATCGGATTTAAGAGGGTGAGCAGTAGGGCTTCCACCCGTTGCCGCGACGGCAACGGCCGTCGATTCGAGGGCCGTTTTTTGTATTTCCAAATCTCTGACGGGACGGCCGTCGACGGTACCACGGCTTATGACGGGTAGGTCATTCAGAAATTTGAATTTTGGGGTTGATTTTAGAGGTATGATTGACATATAGTCAACACAGAATCATGTCCCACCCGCACTGGAATGATGGGGAAGAACTTCAGAACAACTAAAAAAAAAAAAAAAAAAAAAAAAAAAAAAGAACTTCAGAACAACTATGTACAAACTATGTATATATGGCGCTGTAGTATGTAAGCATGAGACCAGGCGCTTAGCCGGGCGCTAAATTCGATTTCCAGGTGATAGGCAAAAAAATGGGGATAATTTACCGAGGCGGATGACCTGCGATGACGCGGTTGGTCGGGTGGGGTCGGGTGAGAGTTTTCAGGGCGGCGTCAGACGAACTTTAAGCAGGTTAGCCGTGGACCCGTCGCGACACCCGGGACGGCCGTTTTTCGACGGCCGTCGGCGAGCGCAAAAGATCGCTGACGGAACGGGCACGGCACCCGTTCGACGGGTGCCGTCGACCCGTGGCGACGGCAACGGGCGGAAGCCCTAGTGAGCAGGGCAAGGGTGCGCTCGTGGTTGGTAGCCCGTGCTGCGCGTTGATGCCGCGATTCAGCCATCGCAAATATCTAGGAAATGGGTCGATACATAACGCTACGATTATGTGGTCCCCGTACCGGATGAGATAAACAGGTCGGTTGGGGTGGGAGTTTGGTAAGAGGCAAGCAGCGATGTTGATTGGCTGTGTTTGCCGCTCGGCGTTAGCCGCAAGCCTGCCAATATCAAAAGGCTGAATGATTTCCGACTATCTTCTATCTTTTCTGGGAACTCCCGTGGATGATCGGATGACGCAGCGGCCGAGGAATGCCGACCTTGCCTCCCACCAAGGTGTTTCACTTTCCACGCGGCAAAAGTCCCTCAAACCGCCCCCCCTTCGCAAGTTCCATGCATCCCAGTCTAAGGATGGCCAGTATGGGATCCCTGCCATTTTCGCTCCGTGTAAACTCCTCAAGAACTATTTCCCCGTTTTATCTATGGCACGCAAATTTTGCGCAGGAACTCGGAAGAGATGCAGCCAACGGCTCGCAATGTGCAATGAGGGTCTAATCGCATTGGAATATGCCACCTTCAGCGAACTCCGTGGATTCTTGGCGTATGCGTACTCTAGGTGCGCCTATTGCCTCATCTACAGTGATTACTCCACTGACAATTCTTTGTGCAGCCCATTCGCCCTCCACTCTGAAATATTCGCGCCGACGACCTGCAGAAGCTCATTCACACCGCCCGGTTCACACAGATATACAAAATCTAGTTGTTCCTGCGTTGGGCCCAACGCATGCTCACTCATCTTGTGTCGCGTGGACGCTGCAGCGCTAGTGGTATGCCCCATATTGATCTGATAGAACTCTACCATGAGTCCCCAATTCTGTCCGTGCGCCGGCTCGTCAAGGATGCATGGGCGCCCCGCCTCCGCAGCGCTGGACTTTCACTCACGCTCGCGCTTGAAGTGGCTGATGCGGCGCAGTTCCGTGCCCTCCAGGGCATCGCGTACTGTGCCCGGCTCAAGGAACTGGACGCCTCCATGGACCCCGCAGACTTCGCAGTCGT
This sequence comes from Mycena latifolia, assembly GCA_029289555.1. Lineage (NCBI taxonomy): Eukaryota > Fungi > Basidiomycota > Agaricomycetes > Agaricales > Mycenaceae > Mycena > Mycena latifolia. The sequence continues at coordinate 23,569 of JARJLE010000276.1, read as the reverse complement.
CTCCCTCTCTGACCCCCACAAGCTGCGCCTGCTGCATGGATCGCGATCCCTATACCTCTTCTGGGAACGGGCCATTCCACCGCTTGCATCATACGGGCATTTGTGTCGGCCAGAATTCAAGTGTGTCTGTGGAGCGCGATGGAAACATGCATAGCGATTGCGCTTCCATATCTTAGATTCAGGTCTAAGGATTCACTGTTGAAAATTCTGGCCACCGCCCATCGGAAGATGCCATGCGATAAGCGAGGAACACGGAGACAAATAAAGGCACCGTGCCGCAGCTCCTTGCTTCCTCCCATCTTCGCGCAGATTTGTCCATCATGCTTGGAGAACCCGGCAGCCCAGCACCAGCATCACAGAGCGACGCACATGAGCGACTGTGTTCATTTATTCTCAGCGACAGTCTGGTTGCCTCCCAGCTACAGTGCTCGTCAGAGTCCCAACGTCGTCCGGCGCTATTTTCTGATAATTACCGACTGGCCCCGTCGTTTTCGCGCCTTCCATTGCGTCAGGGTAGAAGAGGCCAGGACATCCATCCCCCGGTTCAAACTTATCAGTCCCACAGCCTACTCTGATATGGAGCACCCGGAACACCGCGGAGAAATTTCTCATCCCGCCTGAGAAAGGTCTGGTCGTTACGGCATATCCGCCCAGTACGGCACACCCGCCGCCAGATTCAATTTTGCTCTCATTAGTGCGATGGGTACGCTTCTTGCGTCGCTACAAAAACCATTAAATTGACTCGGATTCAGGAGCCATAGTCCAGGACGCCGATCAAGGCCGAGGCAACGCTGAAGGTCCGTACTTATCGTAGCTAACGTGGCGTTTTTGTATTGATTCCGGATGTTCATAGATTGCCTGCAAGGCTCCACAATCAGAAGTCCCACTACTTTCAAGTCGCCGGTATGGCCTGGAGGTCGCAAAGTTGCGCTCTAGCGCGCGAGTTGAGTTAAGAGTCTATTTATAAGGACTGCTCGCCATCCTATTGGGACTCACTGGCGATTAACTGAAGAGGATTTTCCCTTATTGGGCTAGGCGAATCCCTCGCGGAACCATTTATATAAGTTCCCGGGCTTAGGGCTCCGTGATTCTCGGCGCATCTCGTCGGACACTGGATGGTGGGGTGAATGCTCGCCCGGCCGTATCAACGTTCTTGTATCTGCCAGTTCCTGACATCATATGCAAAAGCAGGTGACCATCCTGAGCTTTATATAAATTACAAGCTAAGTTCTGCCGCCGATCTGGCGCAACCCCAATGGCATTTACCCCTCCGCAGTTCGCTGCTGTCGCGCTCATAGTATACGCAAGTTGGGCGATTCTGCGTCGCATCTTCAGCTCCACTGTTCTCGACAACATCCCCGGGCCTCCCTCTTGTTCACTTTTAACCGGTTCGATACCTCCGTTGCCCCGCGTCTACTTCTGACGTACGCTACTGCTCTAGGGAACCTCCCGGCATTCCACGATCCAGACGGATGGGACTTCCACAAGGATATGGAGGAGAATTATGGGCAGGTTGTAAAACTACGGGGATTTTTCGGAGTACGTTCTACTTTGCATCGTCCAACAGACAGCACTACATTCTCACAACGCAAGACTCCTCATCTGTACGTCTTCGACCCAGTGGCACTGCAAAGCATGCTCGTCCAAGATGTCGATCTGTACGAGGAGAATCTAATCTATATGAGGTGCTCCAACTTCGACCCTAATGTCGCGTATCAATTTTAACTGGCACCAATTCAGAGTCTATTCCCTCCTATGGGGTCCGGGGATACTATCTGCCGTTGGCCGAGATCATCACAGATATCGCAAGATACTAATGCCAGCGTTTTCGACGGCCAAAATTCGAGAGATGATCCCGTTGTTCTACGAAGCCACGCGCAAGGTATGCTGTTCTGGGGATTCAGCCCTTTCCGCCACTCAAGGTTAGATCAGGCGGGAGATGGTTTGATTTCGCCTTTCGTCAAAGCTGGGCCCTGCGAGGTGATCGTTCACTTTATACTACGCGCCTCCCTCCGCATTGGTAACCCATTCTAGCTTGATCTGAACAACATCCTCAATCGCGCATCGTTGGAGATGATCGGACGTACCGGCATAGGGTACTCCTTCGACAAAATGATTCCGGGGCACGAGGCGGACGACAAGTATGCGGTAACCCTTAAAGAGCTGCTGTGCGTCCGTTTATATTGCGCTCGAAACTACTGACGCGACTATGATTCAAGTCCGACGGTTTTCAAGATGGGCATTTTATTCCCTCTCCTGCCTTGGGTCTCAAGGATAGGGTCACCTGCGTTTCGCCGCTTTCTCGTGAATGTCATTCCATCCAGGACGCTGCACAAAGCGCGGGACCTGGTGGATGCCATGGAGAGTACGGCGAATAAACTAATCGCGGAGAAGAAGGCGGCCGTGAAACGCGGCCAGCTTGACGTAGACGACGGCTCCAGAGACATTATGAGTCTTCTTCGTAAGTTCTTCTCCAGAGCGTATGCTCCTCCTCTGACTTGATTGTTTTCAGTCAAGGGGAATTTGATGGCCGATGAAGATATGTTCTTGACCAACGATGAGCTTGTAGCGCAGACCGGGTCTGTGGTTTCTATTCTGTCGAATACGCTCCTCATACGGCGCCCTCAGGATGATCATATCTGCGGCAACCGATACCACGTCGTCTGCACTGGGGCGATGCTTTCATCTCTTGGCCCTTCATCCAGATATACAGGAAACACTTCGCGCTGAGATCCTCGAATCTCCGGAGCAGATGGATTACGATGAGCTCGGGGCACTCCCATACCTTGACGCGTTCGTTCACGAGGTTCTGAGACTGTAAGTGGGACTAACGGACGACACCAATTTGTTCCTCATCCTGAATCCGAAGATATCCGCCTGTTGCACCGGTGATGTTCCGCGAGTGCGCTTCATCCAACTCCGTCATCCGTGCGATGTCTAACAGACATTGTCCAGGACAGTACAGGAAACGATACTCCCCTTGGCTACGCCTATAACCGGTGTCGATGGCAGTGAAATTCGATCAATCCCTGTGCCCAAGGGCACATCACTGTACATTGCAATTGCCGCCGCCAACCATAATAAACAAATCTGGGGAGAGGACGCCCTGGAATTTAAACCCGAGCGCTGGCAAAACGGTAAGGCGGGCGCGGGGACGGAGAAAATGTGCGGAATTTATGGAAACATGATGACGTTCCTCGGCGGAGTACGGAGTTGCATGTGCGTTCAGATCCAATTCGTTCTCTCTGCCTCTAATTGACCATTTCCCAGCGGCTTTCAGTTCTCGCTGTTGGAAATCAGTTCGTCCGTATCGCCACCTTGAATATTAATACTGACGCCGGTCTCTCAGAGGTGGTTCTGTCCGTATTACTGCGAGATTTCATATTCTCGCCCGCGGATGCGGCTGTGAAATGGAAGCTCCCTGGTATCATTGCTGTGCCAAGTGTTGATGGGCAGGTCCGGCTGCCCCTCGTTGTGGAGAGCGTGAAACACACCTGAGATCCATGGGCTCTCATCCTTCCCTGGATAAACGTCCTCACATCCTCACATATGTACTCTGTCAGACTCAGGCGCCCATAGGTTGAGGGACTGTTCACAAACCAATAATGCAGAAACACGACTCGGACTTGACTCGGACATTGTGCTTCTCGAATAGGAACACGTCAATGGGTAAGGCAAACTAAATTGCAGTGGAGTTAACTCAAACTTCCGTCCAAACTCCTTCCAGCGGCTTGTATGTAGGGCTTCAGGGATCCAACCGACGCCGGAAGTACCCGGCTCGCGTGGGGATCTGCGAGCCGCACTTTGATCCGCGCCCACGCGTACTCCCACGTGCTAGCACCCGTACTTCTGATTGACTTCTGGCCACGCTTGCCGCCAAATTGACCGCTGCCTTCTTCCTTGAGTCCTATGCTGCTCCTCCAGGCCGCTTCCCAGGCTCGTTCTCCCGGTCAACACTTGGTCCTCGGCCAAATGTCGCATCGCGCACATTGTTCTGAGGGTCTAGGCGCTACCCCTGGCTTGTGGCTAACGACCTTCCGCGAGAACTTCTATCTAGGAAGTCAGAGGCCGAATCCCATGGGACTTGAGATGCAGAATCCTCTCTGGCATCACCCGCCGTTTCATTTGTAATGTCGCGATATCCATCATACGCGATGCACAGCCTTTCCTTAAGTCCTTCCGAGCTGGAAGTGCCTCACGTCAAGGTCGCGATATATTCAGGTTAGCACCCTTAATTTGATCGTTTATCCGTGCGTATCGAAACGTTGGAGGATGTCAAATTCGTGGTCCCTGATTTCTTGCTATCGGGATTAGATCAAGCCCATGGCGATGCTCTCATAGCCCCGCGGACGCTGTGTACGCCGAACACCCCGCCCTGGGTCGGCTAATGTATTGGATATAAGGGCGGCTCGGCGTCTGAGATCATTTTCCCTTCTCCCTTCTTTCCCTCCTCCCTTGCACTCTCCCCGTTTTCTTCTTTCTCTCGTACTTTCCCCTTTCGCTGTCCAGGTACACGAGATGTGCGACGGCGGCTGCGATCTCGACCCGGCTTGCTTCGAATACTGCTGTGACCCTAACTGCTGGGTTTGTGACACCGGCACAGCCGATAGCTGCCTCAGTGAGTAAACCCTCTGCACCACAGCGCGCACCGAGCTCACCTCTCGATCAGCCGCGCTCTCAAACTCGTGGTTCTTCTCCTGTGAGCAAGCTGGTTGTGTTCACCTACCCGGTGCCTACGATCTTGTGCAGGGTGTGCCTGTCACTCGGATATGGGCCTCATCCCGATTGCCAAGCCGGAGGAGCAGGGAATGCTTCTTACAACCGCGCCCACCGCGCAGGAGCCGTCTGCAAAACCTGCGATGACTCTGTCCTCATGGTGCGTGCTGCCCCTGCCAACCCGGACCCTAGCCCATGGCTGACATTCCTACCGTGCTTCAGATCGCAGCCCTTGCGGTCACCCACAGTCCCTGTATTTTTATTTACCCACTAGTCGCCTGACTGTATCATACCCGCGGACTCCACCTTCTCCATGTAGATATTCCGGAGGATCATCGCCACAATCCCAACTTCTTTCGTCCTCTGGATTTGGGTGTCTCATAGTCAGAAATGAACTTCATCGACATTTCTCGCATCTGACGAGACTACACCCTAAGTGTTATTATCCGTTCTTTAACGATTCCCTCATCGTTCGTTGTTACATAGTTAGATTTTTTTCTCCATCTAGACACATCACCATTGCCTTTCCTCCCACTTTATGCTCAATGACCGTCTTTCCAGCCCCTATTACACTGGCAGATATCTCCATCCGATCGGCTATTCACTACGGAAACTTGGCCGCAGGAAACCAGCAGTCGACAACCCGCGCGGCGCAGTTGAACAACATCAAACTGAAGTACAATGCCAGACCCCCCCCCCCGCTTGTATTGTTCATCGCCTGCCCATGCGGAACTATCCCAGCTGTACAACTGACCTGTCGATTGCGTCCCCGCAGGCAGACGCAGCTCCTCACAGCACTACGGCCCACGCCGCAGCCAAATATCTTCTGCGGCCGCGTACATCCCCGAGAGTCCTCCGTACATAAAAGCGTCTATCCTGTCGTCCTGCCATCCAGCAATCTACGCTCCTGCTCTCACCCTGAAGCTCACTGTCCTGCCCTCTGGTTTTGCTTCACATCGTATCCGTCAAGTCCACGCGTAATTCAAGACCCTGTGTTGTTTCCCTGAATCCCTACTCCCTGCTCGCCTTTCATAACTACGCTGTATGAATCGCTGCATTTTCGTACCCGGCTGTATCAAATCTGCCTGTGTTTATTCACAAGTTTCAAGATGCCAGCGAAGATTCTGTGACATCTGCTACAGATAGAGGCCTGGCTTCATTTTCGGACATTTCCGTAACTCCACCTGTTCGTTTCGTTCGCCTTCCCACTCTGTGTAACCTATTAAATGATTATAATGATTTCATTCCTGTTTTGAGGCAAAGAATCTCCTAAGCTGCCAGAGCGAAGCGATGGCACGTCTTGTTCTAGCGCTATGTAGGCAACCGGCAAACACAATTTATGTGTTTCGCTGCCAGTACTATGGGACATATTGTCCTCGTCCCGTTCAATACTTATGGGTCCGTCAACCATGCACAATCTTCAAGAAGGACAATTTCTAGCTTGAGAAATCCATTGCGGCTGGGTTCACGGACGTCGACATAGCTTCGGATCCGAACCTCCATGGTCCGTGCGTGGGTAACTCTTGGGTCAATCAAGTTTCATCCATCTTCGTCAGGTACACCTTGCTGGAATCTTTTCACCTCCATGTCTTCTGATACACTTGCGAGGATGAACGTCGTTCTGGATGATGACTGCATCCTGGAAGTCTGTACCTACATCCTTGACGACGGCCAGCCCCAAACTGCGCGGAAGAGTACAGCTACGCGACAGGTCATCCAGTGGATATACATCGACGTATACAAAGGGGCCAGCACACGAATTATAACTCAGATCCGGGAGACAAAGAAATTCACCTATACCGTCATATTTCGCTGCAGCCATGTTTGAAATCGTTATCGAGAGCTGACGGAGGAATATGGCATTGAATGATTCGCAATCGTGAGGCGGCTGAGATGAGGTAGATTAACTGATGAAATGTCTGTCCAGCGAAGATCTAGAACGGGAAGGCAGGAATATAGAGAGCCTCCGAGAGACGGACGGCCGCAATACAGAACAGGCGAGATCAAGTCAAAGCTTGAATCCGTCGGGCCTCCGAGCAAGACTATTGATGAGAGAGCCTCTTAAGCCCAGATTAGACCCAAATTCGGAACAGAACCTAAACTTATTTGAGGTAGAGGCAAGTGTGCGAAGAAAATTCTGAAGAACGGTACAAGGAAGGGCGAACGGAGAGCATAGAGAACGGAGTTATGTTGCATGGGGATAAAACCACAACATGTACCAACGAAGAGGAGGTAATGCTTAAAGAAGGGATAGTTAATTAGATTGGGATGTGACCAAAGATATAAGAGAAGCCTGCACAAAAATTCAAACCACGCATTTAGTCTTCCAGAATATCTCGTTGACAGCATCAAGCTTAGTCACAACTTATAATGAGAGCCAGTGCAAACAGCTCACAGCCCGAAGATCTGGATCCGCGAGGACTTCAGCTCGAATTCACCGGCCGCTAAGATTATCGGAGATCCGGATGCTGTGTGCCTTCTATTGATCGACGACGGAGATTGTTTAGCGGCAGTGAAGTCAACAGTTGGATTTCAACCTGTGTAGCCATTTTGAGCTCCTTGGCAGGCACCATGTACCCAATGATCGACTACCAAGTTGAAGGGTTGCTTGAATGACCGGCGCCAGCGGTTGTGGCTTCGCTGTGGCAGGCAACCCAGGTGAAATGACAGCGTGTCGTGGAGGGCGGGAGCGCGATACTAAATCTTGGTACGGTCATGGGTTTACATATTATTATTAGGAGTATTCTAATGACAAACAGACATAGAGAGGAAGAAGTCTAATATGTCTAGCGCGAGGCGATCGCGGCGATAAATAAGAGGGAGATGAAATGGACGGGAGTCTATAAATAATACATATGTTTGTGAGGGTGAAATCTAGTGGTTGTAGCGGGGATCGTTCGAGGGATACCCGCGACTGCTGAAGCCTCGTAGGTCAAACGAAGATCGACTGAGTTGTCGATTCTGCTCACCTGGAACTCGGACCGGGGTCCTCATAGTCATTCAAAAACTCTCTATAGTCGAAGCTCTCTGCCCCAGCTTGGGGCGGCATGTACGGGGGCTGGGAGCCATACCCAGGGGCGGCCATATTATATTGGTACTGTGGGTCGTACCCAGGGTTCGGATACCCAGGCGCGTATTGGGCCGGCGCCTGTGCCCCCGGGTAATACTGCGGGTGTGAGTATGGCTGGTGGGATCCTGTACCAGAGGTGGAGGCGCGGGCGTTCGCTGCGCCTGGGTAGTTGGGCCCACGGAGCGACGGGGGGACGTATCCCCACCCAGTCGGCGTGCGAGTAACGGGCGGCGGACCGGTATATGGAAGGGGCGGGGCCGCACCGCGCCCGGGCTCTCCAGAGAAGCCTGCAGGAGTCATCGGTCCGCTCGAATGCCCCGAACTAGCGCGCGCATGCTGCCGGGGCGCTCCGGACGTATCCGGGGTCTGCGGGCGCGAAGTTGAACCCGGATACTCCTCGGCCTCGGGCGCCGCAACATATTCGCACGACAGCCCCTTCTTGACACATCGCGCACATGGATTCTTTGGGGGCTGCTCCGTGGTAATGCACTACAACAATATCAGCGTCGTGTCTGAGGACAAAATTAAAATTAAATATTACCCTGATCTTTCGTCTGCGGCAGTTCGTACACGCTAAAATTGTCCGCCGCCGCATCGAGATCGCGAACGGTGCGGCAGGGGGCTGATTCTGGCTAGAGTGTGCAGAGGCCATGGTCACACCGTTCAACCTGCACGTCCATTCGTTATAAAGCGCGAGTAACGCGAATGCGATTCAGGGTGTTGCCACAGCAGCTGCGCGTCGAGAGACGCGTATCCACCGTTTGTGAACGCGAACCCAACCTGAGCTAAGCGTTGCCTTGCCAGCAACGAAATTGAACAATTGTTCGCCCATTGAGTGTTGTGCGTGTTGCTGCAGAGGCCGGTGCAGCCGCCCGAGCACAGCCGGACCACCCACTGGCAGAATTTTCACTGTCGAGTCAGTCTTCGTCGTTATGGACCCCGCTGTGCGAATGTATGCAGAGCGGCACATTGAATATTTCTGGCCACTGCAATCGATATGATTGGAATTGTTGAGCACAGGGTAAATTCCCAGGCTATGCATGGCCTCGGACGGAGCATGGAGGCTTCCCGGGACCAACGTGCAATAACCGGTGCAGCCCCCAATATTATGATCCAGTTCGCCCTAGGCCATCCGTCCGGAGGTTATTCCTCCGGCATGATTGGTCGAATGTTGGGCCCGCAGAGATAATTCAGAGGTGGCACGGGGCGCAGCTGCGGCGGGTACGAATCGCCGTAATTGAATGAGCTTAGTTGAATCAGCTATTGAGCTCCGTTGATCGGAGCGGGATTCTTACCAGCCTGTGGCGAGATGCGTAAGCGATGCAGCGGCAGTGCGCACCTATTTAGGGAAACATACATTTTGGGAGCGTTTGTCCCAGAGAAGGGCAACATAGGGCAACATCCTAGGTGATCATCGCATGATTTGCTGATGATAGAGGCACTGGATGAGTTGAATTTAAGCTGCTTATGGGTCAACGGAACATCGCAGCATGTAAACATCGGAGTCGACTGATTGCTTCAATCTCCTAATCGGCACTTTACAAGTGCGAATGATATTTGGTCCCACGCCCACTAGACTTTCGATTGGAAAGACAAGCCAAGATCAAATCCGGTGCCCATAACTCTAGTTGGGACTGAAAAACACAACGAAAACTAATGCACAGACTGTTAACGACCGGGAGACACAGGGTTTGAGTTGAACTCGAGTCTGCAACAAGTGTGTCCCTAGGTTGAGCACAGAACTGCGCGTCTACCTCAGCGAACGGAGTCGGATCGCTGAATCAATTTGGGACAATCTGACGTCCAACACAGCCCGACGATCTGCGGCAGACTTCTGGCTACGCGAATGCTGTGCCCTTCTATTGATCGACGGACATCATCAATAGAAGAGTCCGCGCTGTGAGATCGATATCGAGGTAAAGGTAACCTGTAAAAGCCATGATTAGCTTTGCGGCAGGCTTGCCAGGCGCGGTGTATCCATTTATGGATCTTCGCCTCAGCGACGGGCGATGATTCACCAGCGGCTGTGCCAAGTTCACTTGTGGCGAAGTTGCCGGAGGCGTCCACACGAGCCACAGGGGACCGTGAGTTTAGATATTATGATTACTATTACAGAGCACGTTTAATGGATACAATATTTCTAGCCGCGTCGTCGATTCGCCGTAATAAATAGGAAATGGGATAGGGAGTCGATAAATAAGGAAGCTGTTTTCGCGAATTAAATTCTAGTTGTAGCGGGGATCGTTCGAGGGGTACCCGCTGCTGGTGAATACCCGTTAGCTAAATTGAAATGACCCGAGATAATGTAGTTCACCTCGAGCCCTGCCCGTCATGCAGAAACTTGCTGTAGTCGAAGCCGTAGTTCCCAGATTGTTGCATCAAGGGAGGCTGTGGGCCATATCCAGGGGCGCCCACATCATACTGGTGTTGTGGATTGTACTGGGCATTGGCGTATCCAGGTGCGTACTGGGCCGTCGCCTGCGCAGGGGCATAATATTGGGGGTGTGCGTACGGCTGGTTGGAGCCTGGACCGGGGGTGGAACTGCGCGGATTCGGGGCGGGCAAGGATCCGCGGTAGTTCGGCCCCTGGCTCGAGGGCGGGACGTAGCCCCAGCCCGTCCCCGTCCGGGACATGGGAGGTGGGCCCGTGTACGGGAGGGCTGGGGCAGGACCGCGAGGCATTCCCGGTGGCACGCTCGACGGCCCCGAACTCGCCCGGGAATCCGATCGGTGGGCGCCGTGTGTGTCGGGCGTCTGGGGGCGGGAACTCGAATGCTCTTCGAGGTCGGGGCCCGCAACGTATTCACATGAGAGGCCTTTCTTGGCGCAGCGCGCGCACGGATTCTTCGGGGGCTGCTCTGTCGTAATGCACTAGATAAAATAATCGTAGGCCTGGCAAACTCGAGAACAAATTGAGATGTCATACCCTGATCTTGCGCTTGCGGCAGTTGGAGCATGCCAAAATTGTGCGCCGCCGCATTGAAATCGCGAACGGTGCAGCGGGGGGCTGATTCTGGCTTGGGTGTGCAGAGGCCATGGTCACACAGTTCGACTTGCACTTCGCATCGTTATAAAGCGCGAGTACGACTCACAATGCTGTCAGTGCAGCAACGCGTCGAAAGACGCGTATCCACCGTCTGTGAACGCGAACCCAGCCCTAACGCGTCGTTACTAGCTTACCCGTCACTGCAGTGGACCTTGCATACCGGGCCCACCCGCATTATTAGCACAGCCAACATACCCATGAACGGAGAGTTCGCTCGACGCTGCTGAATTATCCTGCCTCTCTCCGTCCCTATGGTAGCTGTTGTGCGAATCTATGCGCTCAAGTATCTCCAGCTGACCATCGAGCAACTGGCGATGCCTCGGGGCACTGGCCGAGCCGCCCGCGGCTATGCAGGTACTCGGAATAGTCTTGCATCCGGCGCCTACCGTGCGGACATCAGTGTTCAGCTCCAGAAAGGTCGCTTCAGTCGTGTTCATTGTGCAAGTGGTGGAGCCGCAGAAATAGTTCCAGACCGCAATGGGGTGGGACGAAGGACTAATTACCGGCGTTCATGAGTCGGACCGGACTTGCGTACCAAGATCTGTTGATGGGCGCTGGACCGCGTCATGGGTGCACAGCCCACCGCGACAGGTACCCGCGTCGCGGTGCTGGGGCAGTGCGCACCTATTCAGGAAAACATACATTTTGAGGACGCGTGTTCATTATCTTATCCTCCAGTGATGGTAAAGCCGGGCTTACCTGGCACAGGTTTAATGCTCTTGCCTGGCATCCGTAGCGCACTGCATCATGTTCACTGGCAAGTCACTGTAGAGACCAAGGTCACACTAAGGAGATGGCGATTTGGGAGGCTGTCCAGTCGGTATTGCCCGAGAGACGCTAGCTTCGCTAGGGGACACTCAGCAGCAGTATCGCGCAAGTGGATGAGAGCAAGAGCTGAGTACACAGCGCGCTGCAAAATACTGAGCGCTGCGGCGCTGCTATCATCTTCGCGGCTACTTAGGCATCTTGCAGAAGTTAGTGCTCTTATGAAGGAGCCGAAACTGAGAGAGCTCATGTTTCAGAGCTATTCAGAAGTGAAATTTATCATGCCGGTGTTTCCACATCTGCCCTAAGCCTCGCGCGTAAAGGAGAAACCACAAATTCAAATTAACCAGCTCGGAAAATATACTGTGCCAACACCAAATTGAAGGAAATTGGAAACTAAATGATGAATAGGTGGGAAGAGTGCCTGGACTGACATCGTGCTCCTACGACGAATCACTGACGCTTGGGGTTCTTATACAAAGTCTGCAGTAAAATATCCGGTGAACCTGTTCCAAGGCTTTGTATGCCTGCGCTCTGAACCGACTCCGAGATCAGGAGATCCCGCATTTGGGCCGGGGTCAGCTTCTTGGATCCAGCTGAAAATTGTTAGACGGGAGCTGCGGGTTCGTCCGGTGGACTTACCAAGCGAAGCAATTGTCCCGGCAACCAGGGGTGCAGAAAGCGAGGTGCCCGTCCCGGCACGGTAACCCTAGGAGTAACATTAAAGTGGATTGTCCCAGAATCGAATTTTGTCATACCGAGGGGCTGGCCTTGGTCGCCTTCATGAGCGACGTCCCGGGCGCGAAGAGTGTTAGGCACTGCCCCCGATCATTAGCCACCATGAATAGGAGCAATTGGGGAACTCACGGTGCCGAAGTTCGATGATGGGGCGCGAGTATCAGTCCAGTCAATATTCCCCACGACAATCTGGCCCACGTCTTTGACACGCTGATCCGCTGGGGGAGACGGACCACCGAAGCACTGCCCATTCTTTGGTCAGTCAACCCACAAAGTTCACAAAAATGAAACTCACCTGATTTTTTCCCGCATTGCCGGCCGAAACGACGACATGTAACCCAGCCGCGATTGCCTTCCGAGACGATTAGTCGAAATCAAAGAATGGCAACGGCAACGACACCGAAGGCATATACATACCGCTCTCAACGCCTGTTCAATCTCGGGGGTTTGGTACACTTGCCAGCTGATATTGATAATCCCCGTCGTAGGACGGCGTGTTTGGAAATCGTTGAGAGCTAGTTTAATGCCCTCGAGAACATCGGCATTGGTGGTATCGCCCCGCGTGCAAGTCGTCGAGTCCGCGATCTGATCAACAAGCGTTAAACGCGGATAATTGACTTGCGCTACAGGTCGAGCATACCCTTATGGGCACAATGTATGCACCCCTGGCAATGCCTACTGTGTTTCCGGCGATGAGCGACGCGACCCCGGTCTGGGAGACATGAGCAAATTAGTGTGCATAGAATATCCACATCCACCGTGACACACCCCATGATCGCACACATCTTCAGTCGCCTAGGCGAAATGGGAAATATGTGAGATCGGGACCACTGTGCTAAAGGAATGAGGAAACTACGCACTAGTCCAGAGCCAAGCCGAGGGATGACATGCCCTTTGTCAACGCGGCCTTTCAGTTCTACATGGTCGGCACGGACACCGCTGTCGACGACATACACCTTCAAGTTTGAAACTATCAACCGAGGGAAACAGGGACGCCGCATGAACAGACTAACCCAGACCGCATTTCCCCAATCCGTGTCATAGGGGAACGACCAGTCGAGAGACGTCGCACGCACAGGGGTGGGCGCTGCCTTATCCATGCCAGTCAGCGAAGAGGGCTGTGCGATGCGCGCCAGGGCCCTGGAGATACTTAGTGAGCGACATAACTCAATGCTATCGTGAGAAACGGGTACTTGCCACGGCGCGGTCGTCTGTGTGGCCTTTGTGAGCTCTCCGAGTGGCTGCTGGAGCGCGTCCGCGACGAAGGAGATCTGAAGCCAAATCAATTCCATCCTAACGGTAAAATCCAAAACTCTACTTACCGTAAAGTCCGAATCGGTTGAGTCCAGTGCAGGTGCCTCCGCAGGGTCACAGGTATGCCGGAAGGTAATTTCGTACAGAGGACGGGACGCGACCCGGACGACGAGGGACAGAGCCACGGTTACAAGTCCTAGGCGGAGGTTCATCTTAAGTGCTGCGGCTGGTGTAAGTGAAGTTGGATGGAGAGGAAACAACGACCAGACGCTGTGAAGGCCCACCTTTTATTCACTGAGCCCGGAGGAAATTGATACCGGGATCCTTGGAATATTAACATTGCTGCTAGCTTCAATGTTCTGTTTGAATTCCGGTGGCAGGCAGCAGGATTGATATGCATAGCCCAACAGTAGCTCGGAGGATAATATCACCTAGGTTGCCAGCACCGAGTCGGCGGCGACGTTCGCCGGTGACATGGTGTCTACACTCCGCGGCGCGAACTGAATTGATTAGGAAATTCACACCAATCTTCCTGTCGCACTAAAGGTACCTCAGTCTTCCTCGGTTATTCAACTAAAAAAACGGAGAGAGACGACTCGGTACACGCAGAAGAAAGCCGGGGGCCCCTACGGAATTTGGGAAATGGTAATATCTGGAAAGACTTCGATCGCGTTGCCGAACAGCGCCATCCTGGGACCTATGCATACTATCTTATCAATTAGACGTCCCATCGCATCGGATGTTTCAGCGATGCTTCCGCAACATTCGGAGCTCCGATTGTGAAGCCCAATCCCATGACAGAGAGTTTGAAAGGCCATTCAGAAGCACTAGTACTTTTGTGAGTGGCACTCGGAATGAATGTACTGATGCTGTGTACTTGGCATTGATCAGAACGTACGGAGTAGCCAGAAGATAAACAATCAGCTCCGGGGGGTGGACGAACCGGGTGACTATGAGGTCTCTCCAATCATAGTGCTGACTATTGCTACGGTAGAGGTGTCCTCCCGACATTGCGAGCGGTACTAGTGCCAAACAGCCAGGAACCGTCACTCGCCGGGACGAAACCGTTGTCAAGAGATCAGCGCCTAGCGCGCGATGCTGCGAGTCATCAATGGCGAGTCCGGGGAGTTTGACTGACAGGACAAGACTGAAATCGAAAAACAGTTGCAAAAATCGCATTTAGAAAAGCGGATTTGGAGATGAGCAGTTCCTGGATAAATCGATCAGTAAAGTTGGGGAAGAGCAGCGCTACTGAGTCTGAAGCCTCGAGATAACAAGCTTGGAGATTGTCGACGCAGCTATTGTTTCACGCAACTGGCTCCATGCCGGGAGTCGTGGGGTCGAACTAGGCCAGAGCCTGCAGCATTGGACACGTGGCGAAGTTATATAAAAAACAACAAAGATAATGAATACATAGCGGAGAAGAGGCATTGTGGGAGCGCAACCCATCGAGTTTCCATGCGACGCTCATTTGGAAGCGGTGGATTCGCCGTCATGGGAAGAAGCTCCCGCGATTCGCTCCGACGCAGTGGGCTCCTGAACTGGGCCCTCGAGCGCTGTCTGGTGGGAAAAGCGCATCTTCGCAAACGTGAGGTATGAGATCCCCTGGAAGACCGCCTCTGCGACGTCCTCGTCCGCATTGCGCGCAGCACAGAGCAGGGCGAACGTCTCGGGCGAGCGATGCATGCTGGTGTCGCGCACGGTAGCATTCCACGCCGTGTTGTCGAGCAGGCCCGTCGCTGTGCGGAGCGCCTTGATCGCCGTGCAGAGGCTCTTGTGGGGGAGGTCCTCAGCGGCCCAAGCGGCCTTAAGGCACTACGGAGGGCATGACGTTAGCGGAAGTAGAACGGAAGGGCGTGACCAGCGGACCTCGGGGCTGCAATACCGTACGATTCCACACCGTGAGCAGACGGAGGAGCGGGCCACGATTTTGGACGTGCAGGCAATGTTCAGGCACTGGTGCAGCGGGCGAATCAGTGCGTGGAGACCGGGGAAAGGAAAACAACGTGCTTGGTTACGGTTGCGTACCTCCACCATTCGGTGGAACGCAACAGCGAAGGATGTTCTCCTATCCGTCTCGGGAGGGAGTTGGTCTACCTGGGCTGCAGTGATGAACGTCCCGTCAGGATTGATGGCTTTGCGTAACCGGCGGACGAAGTGGAACCACCGGCGGCAGTCGTCTAGCCCGACGGTGAACTTCATGCCCAACAGGATCGGCTCTATCTCAAGGGCGATGGTGTACATGCTTTCGTAAATTGGGGGGAGAAGCCCGATGGTGGCGGCCATGTCGGTCTCGAGGATCGCGAAGAATAGCCCTTGCGCGATTGAGATGACGGGGGATATGAACGACGCATACATTTGCGCCGCGAGATCGATGCCGGCCTTGTACGCATCGAGTGCATGCTGGAGGTGCTGGGTGGCGAGGGCGAAGACACTAGGGAATCGGAGGACTTCTTGGGTAAACGGCTCCCAGAAGCGCGCTAGAGCACCGATAACTAAGAACAGGCTGTGGCCGCCAGGGACCTTGGCCGCCCACTGCACGAGTGCCGTTAGAAGCTCGAGCTCCCCTCCAGGGGTCGGGATTACATCAGAAACGCGGCTCGGCCAGGGCTGGTCATCCTGCGATGCGGTGGGCTTTTCTTTCCGCAATTTGCCTGCACCGAGCTGCAGCAAATAATCGCTGATTGCTGCGCACATGTCCATCAGCACTAGCTCCAGGACTTCTGCGGGCGGACGAGAAACAGGAGCGTGACGAAAACGGCTCCTTTGCTTGCAATCGATTCTTGTTATCCGCTCCCGGAGTGCTGCGTGCTCTCCGTCTGATCGCGGGGAGGAGAGAAATGACATGGAAGCCCGTAGAATGGGGGCCTGACGAGGATCGTCTGCTGTAGCTTTGTGTGCAAAGATTTTTTCGAGGAGGCTGCTCATTCCAAAAACACAGCACGCATCTTCATGCATCGGATTTAAGAGGATGAGCAGGGCAAGGGTGCGCTCGTGGTTGGTAGCCCGTGCTGCGCGTTGATGCCGCGATGAATCCATCGCAAATATCTAGGAAATGGTCGATAGATAAAGCTACGATTATAGGGTCCCCGTACCGGATGAGATAAACAGGTCGGTTGGGGTGGGAGTTTGGTAAGAGCGAGGGTAAGAGGCAAGCAGCGATGTTGATTGCCTGTGTTTGCCACTCGGCGTTAGCCGCGAGCCTGTGCCTTATCAAGGAAGGCGTCTGAATGATTTTCCGGCTATCTTCTATCTCGCTTAGAGCTCGTTATCTACTTAGGTTTCTCGGTTTTTTCTGACCTTTTAGAATCCTTTTATCGGCCTCTTACGTGCTTATGTATTTAAATTTCGTAATAGACCAGAATAGATGCTGAGGAGAAGACGCACTGACGAAATTCAACCCGCACAGCTGAGTCGCCGTCCTTCGAGATCCACCGTGGGCCTACGTTTTTGACGCTTGGGAGAGCCACAATCATCCAACAACCATCTCACAGCCAGGATCCACGGGGGAATTGAATGGAGTTCACCGGCTGCTTGTCATGAATGCGGAGCCGGTGTGGCGTGCTATGCATCGACGACGGAGATTCTGTGAAATCGACAGTTGGTTTTCAACCTCTGTAGCCATTTTTAGCTACGCGCTTGGCAGTCACCATATATACATCCGCTTCATCACCTGGAGCTCCCATTGGTAGTAGTTCCACCGTTGTGATGCAGCCACTGAATGTCGCGCCGCTCCGGATGCTTCAGAACGTCCGACTAATTTGCGAGTGAATGTAACGCTACTGGAATCTTGAGGAACAATCCACTGTCGAGATTCCCGGATTTCGCAACCAATCCACTGACAGAGAGTTTCAGACGGCGAGATAGAGGTACTGATACATTTATGCATGGCACTTGAATAGATTCAACATCATTTACCCAGGGCCAGCCACTGGCAGGGGGGCGTGGAATTTCTCCGGCGCTTTCTGTTGCGCAAAATACGGAATCTAGATTTGGCTACGCGGTGTGATATTGCAGCAGCGTACGCGAGTATTACACGAGAAACAAAAATGCAAGCTCCTGGATGTATTTTGACGGAGTCGTTCCTGTGTACTGTGCATCAACGGTACATCTAATCTCACAAGAGAAACGACGCACGACAAAATGGAGCCTATTACAGGCACTGCGAGTAGTAAGCGCTGGAGACCTGGCAGGTGGTCCCGGACGCGCAGCAGGTCGCCCCAGCCCAGCCTATCCCGCCGCACTGGCCCCAGTGTGCCGCGCACTAAAAGCCAAGACTAAGTAATAAATCGACAATATGAAGGAGAGGCTTACGGCACCGCCGGTGTTCGTGGGGGGAGTCGAAGTGGTGGTGGTAGAGCCGCCGCCGGGAACCGAAGTGGTGCCCGTCCCCTCACTGACGATGATGTCAGAAGAGCCGCTGCTGAAGTACCCCTCCGTCGCGACGATCTGGTAGTTGAAAGACCCGAGTGACATCCCCGCCGCCTTCCACGCATTGAAGTGATTGCCGGTCGTGACGGTTCCGCTGCTGCGGTGCGTCTGGCGCACGGACCAGTACTGGTAGAAGGTCGCGGTGCCCTGGATCGAGGGCTCATTAACACGCTGCGTCTGGTAGATGTTGTACACCGAGCCGTCGGAGGTGACCGTGCCCTTCAGCGTCGCGCCCGTTGAGGGGTTGTACGTGCCGAAGTTCTCGACGATGTAGTACTCGATCAGCGGGCTGGTGGTCCACCCGTACACGGACAGGTAGCTGTTGCCATTCGGGCTGTACGACCCGCTGAAGGAGATCGCTCTATGCGCAAATGGCATCAGCAATGCGATATCAGAGTGCGGGGAGCTCTCACCTAGCAGCGCCGGGCATCCAGCCCTTCCCCGCGACGAAGTTGCCGTTTCCGCTCCAGCTTACGCTATACTCTCCTGAGGCCTTGTTGGTGTAGGTGACGGAGGCGCCACCATCGGTCCAGAATGAGAAGTAATACCCGCCATTGGTGCCGGTCTGGCTGCTCGTTATGCTTTGCCGTTTCGAGAGATCCACGGTGGAGTTGCTGGGCAGCGCGCAGACTCCGGCGACTGCAGCCGTGGCGACGAGAGAAAGAAGAGCGCGGAAGGAGACCATGATGTTAACCGTTGACAAGTCGGTGTCGATGAGCGCCGTCGTTTATTCTTATATGACGAGGACAACCTGCTGGGTAAACCCCGGGAGTCACCCTTGGGTAATTGCTTTGATTTCGCTTAAATCATGGACGGACGCTTTGTATCGTTACCAGCGAGGTCCATTCTGCGGAGCGCGACGAAGGGGCTCCGAAGTTGAAGCAGAGGTAACGGAAGCAAACTGTCGGACCCGTGCAGCCCAGGCGGGTGCGTCAAATGCTCCGTGACCTGCACCTCGTGATGCAAATGGACAGCTTTAAACAATCAGAGAATGAGCCGAAGGGCATATGAGCTATTGACTCTCGGAGTCAGTATATACGTTTGCGGCGAATCAGGAGGGCGGCCAGTAATCGGAAAATTCGGGACGCGAGGAAGGAGGCGTTCAGCGGGACCGAAGAGTGTGTCATCCTTGCTTTTATTAGAAGTGCCAGAGCGAGGCGACGTTAATTGAGGAGAAACATGGACCCCGTGAAAGAGCGGCAGCAGGCTCTCCTAAAAGAGGATTGATGGATGATGCTGGCGAGCGACAACTTCGAAGAAATCGCGGCGATCGAAAAAGAAGACTCGGAACTTGCAATGTCAAAAGGAAGGAAAGCCAAGGGAAAGTCGTGATTGGCGGCGGACCCAGCTGCAGATGCCTTGAGGGACGAATGGATAGCACATGTGCCCATGGATCGGCTCCCAGCAGGGAGGATCAGTTTCTCTAGAGAAATGGCGGCTGGCGGACGAATGCCGGAGATCTAGAGAGCCACATGATGACCCGTCCCACCCCGACTTGCTATTGTACGAAGGGCGCGGAGATTTGAGGCGCGCCTTTTGCGTAGTCTAAGGAACGTTGGTGACTTGTTGGTGACCATTTTGTGGATGGTGGGCGTTCGAGACAAGAGATGGTGCTTGCCGTTGCTTGGCATGGTTATGCTGGATGGCCATCAGATGGATCACGGCTTTGGCCGAACTATAACAACGCTCAACGAACGCTTTTTGTAGTTTTAGGAGCACCCCAGAAGTCTGCCAGAACGACGATATCCAGAGCTCTTCCCCACAGAGTTGCCTATAAGGTCTGGGAATTGCTTTCATCAGAACCGTGTGATAGGCAGACACTAGATTTGACGCTTTCGGGGTGTTTTCCTCAATTCTGATGAATGCAACTCTCAGCTGAACCGACCCAGAAAGAAGAGGCCACGAGAAAACCACTATCACTGTCACTACGTTCAAGGGGATTTCATCCCAGTGAAATCAATTCAGCAATGACTCGGAATGCACACAAAAATCAAGGGGTATAGAATGAATGCGAAGGCGAACGAAAGAGGGGTATAACAATCCAAAAGACACCGAGGATACAAGAAAATGAGGAGCCGCCGCTTGCTCAATCGCTGTACCCCCCGTCCGAATCATCTTCATCCTCGTGCTTCAGCCCCGCCGCGAGAAGCGCCTCCTCGTACGGCGACACCACTCCGCTTTTACGTGCGGGCGGTACATCGCGCTCGGCCGCACACTCCATCACCATGTCGTGGATCAGCGGGTTGATCCTGCCCCATTCAACCGTCAGCATAAGGCGCATGGGAGCCGGAAGGGAAGAGAAAGACGCACTGCGCGTAATGCGTGATAGTTCCCCACTGCACTGCCTCGGGCACGGTGTTCATGCGCGCGTCTACACCCGCGGCGCGCAGCGCGGATAGCAGCGCTTCGGTCGATTCTTGTGGGTACGCGATGTCCTCGCCGCACCGCACGAGCTGCACGGGGCACGTTATGCCGCGGAGCGTGGGCGGCGGGCGCTCGGTGAAGAACGCGACGGAGATGCGGTGGTAGTCCTCGAGCTTCGGTGGCGACCAGTTGCGGATTGCGGCGGGCAGGACGTGCTGTACCAACCTGCGGCAAAGAACAAAGAGTGAGTGAGCAAATACGCGATGCGACGGAGGAGGAGGGGGACGTACGCGGTGATTAGCGGGGTCTGCATGTTGTTGACACCAAGTTGGAGTGCGCCCCAGACGGCATCCAGAAGCGCGGATTCATCGGGACCGGCGGAAGCGTCAGCTTGCTCGAATCCAGCGGCCCAGTACTGATAGATATCGTCACGGCCCTCGGCGGCCTCCGTAGGCTAGGGGGCAACCGTTTTAGCGGATATAAAATAACAGGACAGGACAGGACGCGAGGCGAACCTCTTCCATTGCGGGTGGGGCTACGAGCGACAGAGAAGCGACGCGCTGCGGCCAGACGGCAGCGAGCTCGAGGGCGATGAGCGAGCCCAGGTTGACGCCGACGACGTGTACGGGCGGGAGGTGCAGCGCTTCCTGGCTCGCCGAATGAGCGTACTGCGAAGGTCATTCGAGAGGGACGCACGAGGAATTTCACGACGTCGTCCACAGCCTCAATGACGCCATACGTTGACTTCACAACGGCGACCGACTCGCCGTGGCCGCGGAGATCGAGCGCGACAAGGTTGAACCGCCTGAGGCGCGCGTCCGCAAATTGGGCTATCCGTCCGAACGACCCTCAGTATTACTATGCATGGAGCGTAGGGTGAATACGCACGATGCAGGGAGATCTGGCCCAAGTATACTGTGTGAAGGAGGACGACCGTGGGGAGTGCGGGATCGATGGCCTTCGCAGACGGATTGGTGGGCGTGGCGATCGTGTATGCGACGCTGAAGGGTCCGCCTGCGCTGTTGATAGAGATGTGGGGCATGTTGGAATGGGGAATGGGGAATGGCCTGCCCTCGGCTTAAATGCAGAATTTTCGTCATCGAGCAGAGAGGAGGCTACTGGCAGGAAGGGGTGCGTGCGCCATAGCAACCTCGATAAATTGGAAAGAAGAATTGGAATGTCACCATCAAAAGGAGGCAGAATTGCATCCGCGCCGAGGCTTCGTGAAATATTTCGGGGTGATGGTCGTGGAGGGAGAGGGGAAGGAGGGAAATATGGGTGCATTGCCGTGGGAGTACCATCGCGGAACAGACATAATGTACGCAGATGTACAGGTCCGACCGGCTGTGTTGGGGGTGCACTTCGACGCACCTAACATGCCCCCTATACCTGTGTGCGCGCCGATCGATTAATTAATTAGCCGCGATCGAAAGATGTGTCGCCCGAATCTCTTAGCCAGATAGTAACCGTTCTTGGGCTGAGCAGCAAGAGCCTGAGCTTTAGGGTAGATGTATGTCCGGCCCGGGGATTAGGAGAGCTACATAAGCGGTCACAGCCGGAGGAGACTGGGACTCAGTGGACAGATGGATGACACGCGACGTGGCGGTGAGAAGCAAGTGAGAAGTGAGATGTATGTAGTTCTCGGTGATTGCCGTGCGGCAACAGCCGGCGTTCAACAACATTATAGACACCGTCGAGCGTCGATCGGGCTGTTTTAATGGAATGCCAGCGAGAGCCTGTCAAGGCGCTATCCGACTGGTGGGAGATTGAACATTTGAATCGACGCAATCGTCGCGTGAAACTACGAATCTGTGCAGCGAACACGTCGAACAGTTCGAACAGCATCAAACAATTGGTGCGCTGAGAGTTTTGTCCGTAGAAAGATCTTAGTTTCGATACCATCCGCCCCACACTTATTTGACATTTCACAGCGCTCGCTCCGGGGTTTACAGACTATGTCTATTTTTCCATATCATGCAATAATTTCGTACATTCATGCTACAATAACGAATCTTCTAAATAACACAACAAACAATTAGTCGCCTAGACATACAATAATGTGCTCCAAGTCCCAAGTGAACCATTATGGAGGAACGTTATCCCGACCCCGTCATCCCCGCGTACGCTGCTCGCATATCGACAAACAGCGGTCTGGGGGCGGGCCCACCGTCAGTTCGAACGATCACAAAGGACGAGGAACTGCGTACCGATGATAGGACTGTACGCCGCGAGGATGCCAGCGCATTCATCACGCTGCCGAGCCGCGCCTCGAGGTCGCGCAGCGCCTGCGGCTGCGCGCGGGGCTGACTTGTAAGCGCAGCGATCTCATCCATGTATACGCGCGCTACAGTGGCGTACACCGGCTGTCAACGAAGAGCTCAGACGATGCAACAGCGTGAGGAGAAGGAGGGGCACGTACTCCGAACATAGGATCCGTCTTGTGCACCGTCGAGGAAGTTGTGGCGCCGAGGCTCGCGACGACGCGCGCTGCAGCGGGCGGGGTCGGCCGTATGCGCGTACGGGGCGTGGAGGCGCACGATGGCGAGCTCCACCAACGCGTGCGTAAGGAGAGCGTCTGTGGTCCGGGGAGCGGCGGGAGCGCCGCCTGGAAGAGATGCAGGCGGTGGTCCAGGGAAGCGAACGCAGCGGGGTCGGGCGACCCTGGGCATGTCAGTGAAAATTGTGAGCGGCGAAGAAAGATACTCACCGACAGCCCGGGCGGCGGATGCGATTATGCGCTCGAGGAGGATGGAGGCCTTGGCAAGGAGAGCCACCGGGGAGGAGCCGTAAGGGTCGTTGCCGTTCAAAAACTTCGTGATAGTCGCGCCGGCCTGCACCCGCACCTGGTCAGTGCTGCGTAACCAATCTCCGAATTTGCACAAATTTACCGAAGAGCTCCCGGGCCACGGTGTGTCGATGGGTATCCCGAAGGGGATCGCAGAAGGGGATCCCTCCGCGCCAACCCAATAGTTATTCAGGATCACCACCGCCCAGAACGCGTTAATCCGCAACGTCTCGTCCCCGCATTCACCGGGGGTGGAAGCAGCGGTGCACCCAGTGCGAATCGCGGGTACGGCGTATGCTGTTGCGGCGATCAAATCAAGTGGAGGTTCGCACCCAACGCGATGGACGCCGCCACCGCCGAATGATATCGTCCTTGCACGGGGAGCGCCATGTGGAGGTAG
>JARJLE010000275.1:0-81264 GCA_029289555.1 Mycena latifolia | reverse complement strand
CATGTTGAAGCCATTAGATGGTTGCTGCCTTAGCCGGCTTCCAATGCACAGTCCAGAATCACGCAACCACTCCCAAGCCATGTCAATGGTTCCAACATGTTCTGAGATGAGCCTCAGAAAAGTCATAAAATTTGTATTCTCCCATTCTTCTCAGTGAACAGGGCCTCTTTGCAGTCACAGTTATTGTAGTTGGTTTTTGGTCAGTGAGCAATGAAATACTTAATGTGGTAGTAAGTTATGCTTGTAAAGTATAATTAGGAGCAAGGACATCAACAATTTTAAGTAGTGTGTTAACAGGTAGGAAAAAAATTCAGAGGTCATCAACAGAGCTATGTACCTTGGTCTGCGTCCCAGGTGGAGCTCTGCTGAAGGCTTTCACACAGGCTCTACAGCTGTCAGATTTCGAGAACAAGACTGGTTGAAAAAATCTAACTTAGCATAAGCATGTATCAAGTCAAATCACTCCTCTGAGGCACCGAGAATTGACCTGAAATATTTTTCTGACCCTCAAAAATATATGTGTATCTTGGGACAGCTTGGGACAGCTTTCAACTCAGAACAAGCCTTCGAACGGCTTGAGACTGGTTCCAAGTCTCTCCGCCACACCTTGGAAACACTCCCATGCCATTCCAAGGCCACATGCTGAACCAAGTTGTTGCATGCTGACTGCCGTTTTTCCGACACTTCCGCAACTCCTTCCGTGTGAACCTCAGCTTTCTTTCGCCCAGCATGCATCCGGGTTTATCATCTGCTCGGACGATGTTTTTCGGCTTTACTGCTGTTTCCACCGTGCGCCGATAACGACTGCCTGAGACAGGATGCCAGCAGAAGCTGAACCCTTTACCGCTGGAGCTGCCTTCTCCGCCGCAGCTGCGCAGTCCGATTACAGCCCAAGTCCGTCAGAATGAAGTAGGAAATGGACCCGCATCATTGTTCGTGTAGCCCGGTATGTTCTCCCACTGCCTTCCTGCTAATCTCATGGATCAGATAGATGTCTACTCTATGCGTCATGCGCATCGCCATCTCATACGTCCTCGGAATAAGTACGCACTTGAGCCGCCATGGAGTCCCCTGAATGACAACTCCCGGTCGAGGAAAGACAGATAGCCACGACAGCAAAGGTACGTGACACGCCCTCATTGACGTTCATTCTGTATTCATGAGTCGCACGCAGCACCCGATAAGCTGTCATTCGCCATTTCCCGAACTTTAGTGAGCATAACCAAGACCCTCCGATGTCAGAAGGTATTCCCACTGACACTTTTTACAGCTACCCAGCCCTCTCCCGGTGAACGCTTCCGTGTATTCTCCAATCATGTGTATGTTACCCTTGCTTTCCATCTCGACATTGCGAGCAGATTCTAATGTGGATCGTCCTCAAGTGTCAGATCTCCCCGTGCGGTATGAATGGTGATCACGTAGTCTACCATGTTTTCCGCTTGTAGTCGTTAGTCCATGAATATATCTGCTTTCACTTTTCAACTGCGAATTGGCCCAGTAATGCTCTATTAGCACTGGCAATGCTTGCATATCCTAGCTAAATAAGTACCTTGTTGCCCCTAAGGATTTTCCAACGTCACTAGAAAGCTAATGACCCTAAGGAAGGTAATTCAGCTGGATTACCCACAATTTTGGGGAAATTCCAGGAAATTCCAGGAAATTCAGCCTTATTAGCAAAGGAGGTGTGTCTTGATGCACTCTGAGCTTGAGCCTGCGCACGATGGTTTTGACATCGAGGCGGCCGAATGCCGGGCACATGCCGGAACGCATCAAAGCGGTGATCACACAATCTTTTACGGCGTAGCGAGCGGCAGCGGTTAGATGGACTAGATTAATGGCCATTCGCCCCGACTAGCTGTGTCGCTCGGTATTATACTTAATGGCAGTGGGTGATATTTTCGTGGCAATTGCTCTACAGAGTTGCGGCGTCCGTGAGATTTAAAGTCGAAATCATGTTGATGCCGCCGGTGCCGCCCTCAGGCACTGATCACCACGGACAGCGAGGTTTCTCCGTCCCCAAATGCTCTCGGTGAATGCGAATTGAATGGACAATTAGGCATATTCATGATTATATTTCCACCCAGCACATGGACCAGCAGGAACGGCATGTTGCCTCTGGATATCATTCAGGTGCGAAGAACATTTGACTTCCAATATTCAATCCCCCGCCTTCAGTAGCTTCAGTGGCTGTTTGACGACTGAAGTATCCGTGTTCCCATTTTCGTGTTTTCGCCAACTTATGCAACCGACAGTAATATTCCACCTGAGATGAGGTTCACTTTCACTGTGGAGATTCCGATTCATCAGAGCTCAAACGGTCTGATTTTTTTTTACAGAATGCACTCACAGAATGCCTGCGAGACGACAGTATACGATCTGAACTATGTCCGTTGTTACAGTGCAGGTCACTGTATCGCCAGACGTTTAAGTGATTGTCATCATATCGGTGTTCTGAGAGAATGTCGAGGAAGCTGTAGAGTTGCAGAGTGTGAAAGAGCTGGGACAGTCGCTGCATGGACTCTGTGCAAGCCAGAGGTCTGCGCTACCCATATCCACCATTACCTCCACTAATTGGGAACTGTGGTCGCTTCAATGATACGTCTCAAGCCAGTTGAAGCCCAACTCATGGGGCTCCTACAAGTATATTGACTAAATCATGATAAACGCTGTCAAGCGACCCCCAAGAGGTCAGTATTGCACATCATATTCAACCTGTATTTCAACTTACTTGATCAATCAAATTGAGGTCTTGCCGCCGAATCCTAAGGTAGAGGTCATGGACTCCGCGCATACATCACATGATGTGACCTCTGCCAAAATCTGCCGATCAATTCCTTTTGCACCAAACTCCGGCCTTAATGCCACTTTGAATTGGGACCAAATCAAAAATGCAGTACCAGGGAAAGTTCCGCAAGATCTTTATGCATAATCCCTTGCAGCTGGATTTCTAAATTAGGGCCATACAAAAGTGGCATTAAGATTTTGGGCAAAAGTCACGCAAAACACGTGATGTATGCGCGGAGTCCATGACCCCTACCTTATCTCTCCTTGACGACATTTCAGCATTGGTGGACCTGTATGTCGGAAAAAAGCCAGCCAGCTTGCAACGGCATGGTTCGGCATGTGATCTTCGGAGTGCTTTGAAGCGTGGCAGGGGGCCTTCAAACCACTTTCAAGCCGTCTGAAGCCTGAGCATGAGTTATAAGCAGTCCCATGGCATCTCATGGTACGGACAAGTCACATGATAATGTTCAATTTATGGTAAAGTGCGCTCAGTGAGGAGAGAGTGAAAAATAAGATTGTCAGCATAGTTGAACTCTCTCAAATTCTTTGGTTGTGGGCCATTGCAAATCCCCGGGGTTATTGCCGGATTGCCGAGAGGTGTGGAGCAAGGTGGAGCCACAACCCAGTGGCTCGAGCAAGGTACATAACTCAGGTGGTGCCCTTCTAAAATTTATCTATCTCTGTATGCGTGCTTAAATACTTATTTAACTCGAGCAATACTAAGTCTCTCACTATCAAGTACTTACTTACTTCAGACAGGGTGCACGGCGAATATAGTACATTAAAAGGACACTAGAATACAGCTAACGAGTAGTACAACAGTTAATTTAATAGACTGAAGGCCCTGTTGTAGTAGTTTTATTACTTCGGAAGCGTTAGGCATGGCAGACCATGAAAGAGCTTGAAACATTGCTGTGGCCTGGCAGACCTTGGAACGCGTGAGGTGGCTTGGGAGTGGTTGGAGGATTCCGAGCTGTGCGTTGGAAGCCAGCTAAAACCATGTGACCATGCAATGGCTTGCACACCTTCAACGCCGATTAAAGCCGATTTGGATTTTTCCGACATAGCGATCCCAAGCCACAGTGACGTACTCCCTCGGGAGCATCGGTCGACTAGTTCTGTGGACCAGAGGAAAATGTATGGGATTGGTTTGTCGAGACATCTGACACGCTTTGACTTTGTATTGGAGGTCCGGATGAGGCGAAAGCCAGCGGCAGCATCGAACAGGAGGAGCCAAGCCGGGGGAGGCGTGATTGCAATCCCTAGCCTGAACAGAATGAGCGACTGTATGGCGAGCGTCAAGTCGCTGGGTGAATCATTCTGCGGTGAGCGAGGCGAAAGGCAGGAGAGAAACCTACGATGACCGTCTACTTTTCACAGCATGATAATTGGCCTATTTCGAGCTTGACATATGGTAGAGGAATTCTCCTGATCATGGAGCACATATCTGCAGCGATTTGTTGCGCCAATTTTGAAACTGTATCCGGGTAAAGCAAAGAATTGAGAAGAAACCTCTTCTGAGATGCTTTGGATTGAGTGGTTTGAATTATGATTCAATGTAACATGTTTGCGAGGGTTCAAGTAAAGGTCAGTCGCGCCTTGCAAATATGAAATATTGGAGACACATACACCGATCATAATATATCAGAGAAGTTTTGCACATACCGTACCTGTAGGTATTGAAGCAACGCCGGAAGGACCGTAACAATCCTGTTGCTTTTTTCTGAGGCAACAGCAGGCACCGGTACTGTGACCGGTGCAAAAAATTCCAACAGTGCACATTTTTTCACTCATTTTCTGCTGTGAAAAGGTAATGTTCATGGACTTTCACAATATAACCTTTGGATACAGGGCCAGAATGCACCTGGAGCATGAATCTTTGCTGGAAATATTCCCCTTTCCCCCCGAATATATGTCATGATATTTTTGAGGCGACAGCCTTCATCGTGACCGGGACCTCGCGAAAAAAAAGGCAACGCAACGGGACCCATCGTGACCGTGACCGTTGCTTCAAGTTCAATACATACAGGTACAGTATTGCGCGGTCCGAGAAGAATGCTGCGGCAAGGCATTTCATACGTTCGCAACTGTCGAACTTCGCCATCTGGGAGTACACTGGTCCCTGATAAATTCGTACGTCCGGCCTGGGGTCCTCTATTATGAGCACGATCGTTTTCGGGAGAATGATGGCACTGCCGTTGAATTGATTCATGATATTCAACACGCTGATAGCCTTCTCCAAAACAGCTTTGGGGGCGCTCGGACAACAGCGAAGACAAGTCACAATGGATTTCAAATATAAGTGAATGACTGAGTCCTAGTACTGGAGCTAAAGCATAGGCACACGCCAGAATGAAGACGTGATTTCCCCGAGGGTGCAACAAATAAAAGCAGTCGAGGATTGCATGAAGCGACCAGCATCCCGCTAGGTCAAGAGCTGGAGCTGGAACGACGTCACTCAAGGTTGCGTGCTCGGGAGGGGAGGGCTGCGCATTCCCCTCCTGTCAATGAGAAGGCCATGGGATCAGACAACAGAGATGCAAGCGGTGAGTGAGTCCATTGGTACTTTGGCTACTCTTGAGCGATGGTGCGAGAACGGCAAGAAGAAAGAAAGACGAAGGTCCGTGATGTAAAGAGGAAAATTCGTTGAATCGTGGTTTTCCTAATAGTAAGGGAGAAGGCTCTCAGTTTGTACGCACGAAATTAAGACGGCCGTACCTCGCAATGCTCCCCGACGGGAGTGCGGCGTCCACATTTGAGGCCGAGCGGCGACATATTGCCGTCGCGAAGTACGGGCATGCGCTCCAAGGACTCGAAAAGCGTAAGTTGTACGCCACCACCAAGCCGCCCGACCCCGAGGGACAAGGACAGATGGATATCACGGGGCGGGCTGCGGGAATATATGGGAAGCACGCACTGATGCGGAAGCTGTCGCTCTGATGGCGAGCCGGCGCAGGAGGGCAGGACCCCTGCGCACCGGTGCGGAGAGCGCATTGTGAGCGCTGATGCGAAATAAGAAGGCGCCGTTGTATCAGCCGTTGCCCGAAATTATGGCGGCTATCAAGAGAGCGGGCGCCCCCATGCTACGCGTCCTTCAGAAACCATTGATACCATCCAGCAGAAGGCTCGACGAGGATAGCGCGCCGCGGAAATAGCATCAACGATGAGCCTAGGCGGCCACATGCGAGAAGAGGTGTCACAGAGTGGCGGGACTTGCGCTGGTCAGGGTCGGGTGATGACGTGATGTTGACGTGATTTGTTGAAACGGCGGGTAGTGATTGGCGGGGGACCTCGTCGACGACTAGCGCGCGCCTGTGCATACATAGATCCGGCGAAGCAAGGAGCGGGAACATGCCGACATCAGGAGCCTGGAGCCCACAGCTGAGGAACGAGGCCCGATGATACCACAAGGTTTACGCGCACGGCGGAGTTATAACAGTTTTGGGCGCGAATGCCGTTGATCTTCCTGACGGTGTGCGGGCAACGAGGCCGCGAATCGGCGATGACACAGTCGCCGTGGGCTTGTTGCGCGGACAACTCGAAAATTAAAAGACTCCACAGGGGTTGCAAGCCTAGTCAGA
This sequence comes from Mycena latifolia, assembly GCA_029289555.1. NCBI lineage: Eukaryota > Fungi > Basidiomycota > Agaricomycetes > Agaricales > Mycenaceae > Mycena > Mycena latifolia. Next base: position 74,899 of record JARJLE010000275.1, on the reverse strand, counting down.
CACTCAATGAGAGTTTTGAAGAAGTTTGAAAGTTGTGGTGAAAGTCAAGGAAGGCGTTTGGCTGTGAGTGGCCACCCCTTGGATCAAATACACGTTCAACAAAGGCACGCTTACCTCCTGACTTCAACGCCGCTGACCTCAACGATTATTAAGGCGCCCGTCTGCGCTGAGATCCCTGGGTCTACAATATTCTCTCTTTTATCGACACCTGCCACCCCAAGAAGGCGTTTAAACTTGGTCAAATTGATGTGCGAGCCGAAGACTGACTCCACAGCCTGAGGCTTTTTCGGCCAACACTTGGACCATGAGGTAATTTTTATACTGGTAGAAGGCTATCTTGTGCATCTCGGAAGGTCTAGGACTGGAATACTGCCGCGCTGAGTCGGCTGTCCCTCCTTCCATTGCTCTGGGGCATTCTTCTGTCCCTGGCTCTTTGAACTGAGTCCGCCCAACTTGGAATGCTCTGCACTCGGTCTATCTTTTAGCTGTTCTTCCCAATCTATCTTTATGCCTTCGCAATGTGGAATCTATACTCGGTCTCGGCTCTCGTTGGTTCCCGGAGTCAACGCAAATGAATACGAAAACCGTCGTACCTGCATCTCTTGAAGCGCTCGTAATTTTGGTCCTTGAAGCAACCTCACTTTGGCTCTATATCGATGAGGTTCCCATGCCACCACCTACCGTTCAACTTGAATCAGCAAGCACACGAATTGGACTAGTCGTCTTGGCCAACACCGCGGCCTGCCATACCGACTCAGACTGTCCAGATGTTCTTCGATGATTCTATTGTCCCATAGGCATTCAACGGTACCCATGCAACTCTAAAGCCTCGGTAACCTCTCGTGTGCCTCGCAATGGAAAATCCCCCATCTTGGGTTTTTCGTGCCCATGCACTGTCGAATCTACCAGGGTTCTCGAGTTTCGCTTGGTAGAGAGCACCAGGCCTTGCACTTCAACAGGAGTGGCGACTTTAGTCTTGGGATGACCATGATTTACTCCTTGTATTTTTCGATCTCGCGATTCATTTGGGAACGCGACCTTAGACCCGGTCTCGGACTGTTGCCCTTATCCGCGGCTCCCAACACTTGCACGACAAAAAAAGCCCCATCTTCAAGCCTTGCCTGCCCCAAGCTTACGCGACGGCCGAGAACCGCGTCACGGTTCCCATTCCAACCCACCGCCGCCGCTCAGCTGGTCATTGCAATATAAATAATCACCTTTGGTTTTGTTCTGCTGTGGAATCCAGACTCCGGCCGCGAACCGTCGTTTGTTCCAAGAAGAAACGAGAACAGCCCGGTATTTCTCAAGTCCTGCATTTTCTGCCTTACTCCTGGATGAACCTGATCTAGACTATTTGACCAAGATTTGAACGCGATTTTGGATATACTATTTTCAACTCAACCCCTTAAAGCGTGCGACTCGATCCATCTCCGCGGCCCTCCACCACCGGACTACGCACCCTCATGCATCGCGAAGTCCCCGTGGGGCCCCCAATTCACACGGCCCGAGGATCCCCGCTGCAGCCTCAACGGCCGCGTGCAAACTTCCATTCCAGATGTCACGTACGCGGCCGGCCGCGTCTTCAGCAGTCTCAAGGCTCCAGCCCACCTGCCGCTTATTTGCGACGCTAAAATTGCCCGCACAGCATAGTTTCCCGACGGCAGCCGACGACCAACCGACGACACACTGATCACTTCTCCTTCCAGACAATCGCTATACCGAGACCGGCGTACCCACACACTACGCCCCCGCCCACGTGGCGCCGCTTCCGGTGTGAACTTGCGGAACGCGCAGGAGCCGGTGTGAACCTGCGACGGGGTGAACGGAAGCAGCGCAGCGGCCAAAGAGTCTATTCGACAGCGCAATCTGCACGACGTCTGCACCGTCTCTGTGGATCCGCGCTCCCTGCCTTTTCCTCCTCCACACCAAGTATAGCGCCCTCTGCACGCGCGGGCCGCGACCCTCGCGCAATGTCCGCCGCCACGCAGCAAAGTCGACATGCCCCGCCGCGCCGCGCCGCCCGTATCACGCACCACGCAATGTGCCCATGGCCATATGCAGCATCACGCGCCGAAACTTCGAAGCAGAAGGCCCGCTGACCTTGCGCTGGCCGGCGCTCCACAGCGCCTTCAAGTTCACATGGCCGCGCCTTCGCACAGCGGCCAATCAAGCGGGCTGGCTCGCTCCCTCGTCGAAGCACTGGCAGCACCTAGACCGCGGCCACAATCAGCGTTCCGCGCCGCCGAACGGCGAAGCTTATTCGCATCTGTCTCCACTCACACTATCCATCTATCTGTTTGGGGCGTATCACTATTGAGGCGTATCAATGTCTGCGGATGTCGATACGGCGGGCTATGCGCGACGGAATGGCTCGCTGCTCAGCCTCGTTTATCAACGCAAGACAGCATCCGCTCATCAACGCAAAATTTTGTTGAACCATCTAACAGAAGACCCGCCGGTCAATTTGGAGCGTATCAGCATGGCGCGTCGAATACATTTCGTGCGGCGGCATCGGGACACATTTTTTGCGCGACGGTGGGCGCCGTGGCGCGTGGGGGAGAAGCCCGGCGCGCTCGCGGGTCGGTATATTTCTTGCGGTACATCGGGATATATTTTGCGCGATGGTGGCGCATGGCGCGTCGGGGAGAAGACATACCCGCGACGCGCGGGCGCCGCGCGCTCGTCGGGCGTGCGCTTCTCCGCCAAAGACCTCGCGTCGAGATGATTAACAGACACGAATAAGGAAAACACGGAAATGAAAGTGAGTCAGCCAGCAACGCCGGATTGGGATTCAGGAGGAAGATGGGAAAATGGACGAGAGTCATTCTCAGTCAGCTGCAAGCAACCTAACCAAAAATCGACGAGCCCATAAGCGAAATGAAAGCTCCTAGATCTGAACTCTAGATATCGCGTTAGCAATACCTTCCTTGTAGAACAACAAAAATCGAATACTTGGCTCGGAATACAACCGGAACACGAGAGAAGGTATGGACACGGAGACTCTAGAATTACCGGCCATGTACCGGTACCATAGTAGTAATATAATAAATACAACTTTTGACGCCAGGGTAGGGGGCGTATTGTATGCAGCGGGTAAGCACCGTGCTGCGTATGTGTATGGTCGTAACGTAGGAGAGGGGGTCCTTCGGAGTCGTAATGGCGGAGGGAGGTGGAATGTATGTATGTCGGCCATAAGGTAGATGGAGGGGGAGGGAGGGGGGGAGGAGGGGGAGGAGGATGTATGTACGTGCACAAGCAAAGCACCAAGAACAAGACAGATAGCGACGAGACCGAGAGAGAGAGAATGTATGGTATCGTATGTATAGCGCTACAGTGAGAGACGGACCGGAACCGACAAACGGCCACGCCTAATCCTCCGACTTTCCTGCGCCCCCCCGCGGCCGCCCGAGCTGTTGCTGTTGCTCGCCGCTCCGCCGCGTCCACCGCCTCCAGCAGGTCCGCCTCGGGTCCGCCTCGCCCTCGCCCTCCCCGTCTGCGTCGCCTCCGCGTCCCCCGCGTCGCCGTCCCCGTCGATCTCGTCCACCTCCGCCTCCGCGTCCGCGTCGAGGTCCTCGTCGTCGACCTCCATCGGGCTGTGCGTGCGCAGCGGCGGCAGCAGCCCCGGCGCGCCGCCCGCCGCGCCCGGCCCCGGCACGGGCGTCAGCCGGTTCTTGATGATGCGCCCCGCGTTGGGCGTCGGCGTCGGCGGGGGCGCGGCAGGCGCGGCGGGCGCGGCGGAGGAGGGGTGCGAGGGCGACGCGGCGAGCGAGGAGCGCATCGAGCTTTCTTGCGCGGGCTCGCGGTACGCGGTCGGGAGCGTGTCGTTGCGGTGCACGGAGGAGGTGCGGAAGGAGGTGCTGGCGGCGGGCGTGACGGCTGCTGGTGTGCGGGCGAAAAGAAACAAAGCAAAATCAGCTCACACCCCTCTTCTTATTCAAAGAAGAAGACGCACCGGCCGCCTGCTGCAGCGACTGCTGCTCGAGCGTCCCGCGGCGCTCGACGCGCTTCATCTTTTTGCGGCATCTGGGAGAGGCGGGTCAGCAAGGGGAAGGCGATGAAAGAGAGGAAAAGAGAAAGAGAGTGGGGAGATAGAAAGGAGGTGCACCGCCCACCGGCGGACGACCTGCGCTTAGCGTTGATGGACGCATAGACGAGCCACGCTGGGCTCGTGGACGCCACGCCTGCGTTTCGCCTCCGTGCTCTCGTCGTGCACTGGCCGAGACCCCTCGCGCGACGTCTCCTGCGCCCCCATCTCGCGCCCATTCCGAGCGTCACACCCCCTCTCCCCCACGCGCAGACACCCCGCCACGCCCCTCCCGTCGCCTCCCGCGCGCAGGCACACCCCCTCCTCCCACTAAACGCAGGAGAAACAGAAAGCGACTCACCGATCACACACCGTCCCCGGCCCCAGCGGGCCCGGGCCCCACTTCTCGACGCACTTGCCCTCCTTGTAGCGCCCCGGCAGCCCGCACTGCCGGCAGATGCGCTGGTTCGCGGCGTTGGTTGGGGGGAAGGGCGTCTGTGGGCGAGCGTCAGCGAGCCGCAAGTGAGAGGTAGGAAGAGGAGAGAGTAAGAGGGTGGGAGGAAGAGGAGGGAGTCAAGGGAAGAGGAAAGCGAGAAAGCAATGGGTGGGGGAAGCAGGGGAGAGGACGGGACGAGAGGGAATGGAGGACGGGGAGAAGGAGGGAGGAGTGGGAAAGGAGGAAAGGGCGAGGGGGAGGACGGAAGGACGAGGAACACGACAGGACGGGCGAGTGGACGGGCGGGCGGGTGGAAGAAAGACGCAGGAGAGGGAGGACGACGCGGAACGAGGTGGTACGACGAGGGAGGGGTGGTACGACGAGGGAGGGGAAGGCAGGACGAGGAAGGCGGTAAGGGAAGGGAAGGGGGTAGGAAGCGGCGCGAATGACGCAAGAAGTGGGAGGGCGATAGTACGGCGAACAGGAAAGAGCTCTCTCCTCCCTCCCAAGTCCAAAAAACTCCAAGTCCAAAAAGAAAACGAAGAGAAAAACAAAGAAATAAGAAAAATACGCACCGCACCCCCCGTCTGCCCCGCCACCTGCGCCGCCGCCGCCGTCACGCCCGCCGCCGCAGGGCCAGGCGACGCGTACGCGAACGCGTGTAGATCTGTCCGTGGTTCGGCAGTCAGCATCGTTCGTGTCTTCGCAGTCGATGAAGGAAGGCTAGCGCGAGACCGCCGCCCAGAAAAGTGCAAGAGAGAAAGCGCAAGATAGATAGAAAGCGCAACAAAAAAAAACGCACCCTTCCCCTTCCCGCCCTTCCCCGGCGCCGCAGGCATCCCGACATACGCCCCGACCCCCATGCTCCCGCTCCTTTCCGGGCCCCCCGCGCCCAGCGTCCCGCCCCGCTCCAGCGTACCGCTCCGCTCCGGCCGCTCGCTCATGCCCGTCGCGCTCCTCTCCGGCCTCTCGCTCATACCGGTCGCGCTGCGCTCCGGGCGGTCGGTTACCGAGGTAGACGTGCGCCACTCCGGCGAGCGCTGCACGTGCGCGTGGTGCGCCGCGGCGTGGGGCGCGGAAGGGTGGGGGTGCGGGTGCGGGTGCGGGTGCGGGTGCGCGGCGGGGTGGTGCGGGCGCGGCGAGCCGTTCGCGCTCGCCAGCAACATCTCGTCGACGTCGTCCGACGCCGTGCTTGCGCTCCGCTCCCTCTCCCTGCCCTCCCTCCCTTCCCTGCTCTCTCGTCCTTCGCGCTCGCCCCGATCGCCGCGGGACAGCGACGCGAGCTCCCGGTGGTGGTGCAGCGCGGACGACGCGGAGGACGGGAGGGTGTGCTGCCGCCGTCCGGCCGAGGAGGGCGCGGGGGCGGGGTGCGCGGAGGGGTTGGACGAGGCGGAGGGCGCGGGGTAGCGCGGGTAGGGGTACGACGGGTGGTGGTACTAGGGGGGAAAAGGGCGTCAGCATGCGTTGTTTTGAATAGGCGGAAAAGGGAAGGGAAGGAAGGGAAAAAGGGAAGGAAGGAAGGACGCCCGCGTGGAAGGCGAGGGGAAATAGGGGAGCAGGGAGCAGGGAAGGGACGCGGACGAGACGCGCGCCAAGAAACGGCGGGCGGAGGAAGAGGGAATGTAAAGCAAGGCGGGGAGGGGGGAGAAGGGGGCGGGGGGCACGGAGAAGGGAAGGGAGGGGGAGAGGTGACGTGAAATACCCCGAGGTGGGGACGACGACGGAGGGGGAAGGAGAGGAAAGCGGCGCGGGGGGACAAGGAACGGGCAGGGGCGTAAAGTGAAGGAGAAAACCAGAGACACGAACCTCATACCCCCCCTCCCCCTCGCCCCTCGCCCGCTTATTCGGGTACCCCCCTCCCCCACCCCCTCCACCGGCATACAAATCCCCGCTCTCCGCCCGCTGCCTCCTCCCATTACTCCCCCGCCCCCCGCCTACATGCCCGTACCCATACCCACTGGCCCCGGCGCCGGGCAGCGGCGGCAGCGGCAGCGCGTTAAACCGCGCCGCGGACGACGCCGTCCCCCGGCGCGGGGGCGGCATCGCCCCATACCCCCCTGCGTAATGCGGCGCGTCGTACACGTGCGCCGGCTCCGCGTACATCCTCCACCCCCAATCGACGCGGGGTGCTCGGACGCGGGCAGCGGGACGTCGACCAAACGAGGCGCCCGCCGCCCTCGGAGACGATGCGCGCGAAGCCCGCGCGCGCGTCGGCCGGCGCGCGCGTCGACGACGGCGAGGTAGGACGCGAGCTGCGTCCAGTTGTCTGCGAGGAGGCGGGATCCTGCGGGGTGGGGGGGGGGGGAGAGTTAGCATGAATGAAGAATACGGAACGAGGAGAGAGAGCAGAAGCAGAATAGAGATGAGGGTAAGGCAGGAGGAGGGGGGGGAGGAGAGAACAGAGAACAGGGAACAGAGAAGGACGGAGGACGGGAGGAGCGCAGAAGAGACGGTGGGAGGAGAGTGGGGGGCGAGGGACGTGCGTATGTGCGCCCAAGACGTGCGTATGTGCGCCCATAGGTGCGTAGTGCGCCCAAAGGTGCGTATGTGCGCCACAAAGGCGGCGAGCGAGGAGCGAGCGGGCGGGAGGGAAGAGGGGGGAATGCAAGGGAAGCAAAGGAAAGGACGGCATGAGGGGCGAAAGGGAGCCGAGAAGGGACGGAGTGAAGAAGGGCAGGAGCGGTAAAGGTGGATGGACGCGCGCGGAAAAGGCGGGGAGGGCGGGCAGGGAGGCGGCGAAGAGGGGTAAGGAGACGAAGAGGGAAGGAGGCCAGACGACAGGAACGACGGCGCGCGCAGACAAAGGGAGCGAACGAGGGGAAGGGAGCGAGCGAGGACGGTGGATGTATGCGCCCGGAAAATGGCGGTATACGTGTAAGGAAGAGGGGGACGCGGGGGGAGGGAAGGAAAAGGAAAGGCAGGCGGAGCGAAGAAGGGGGGTATAAAAAGAAAGCGGTGACCGCGGCAAGACGAAGGACGAAGGGAGAGGAGGATGGGAGGAAGGTAGGAAGGAGAAGAGGAGCGGGAAGGACAGAGGCAACGAAGGGGAGGCGAACGCATAGACGGGGGGGAAAGACACTCACTCGCAACAGCCTCGTCCCGCGCCTGCTCCGCGCGCACGGTGCGCTCGTCGAGCGCCACGAGCAGCGCGAGCGTCTCCTGCGGCAGCGCGCCTGCCCCAGGTATCGCGCCTCCACTCGTTGTCGTATTCGCGCTGGCATTCGGCGTCGCCGTCCCCGGGGCAGTCGCAGTCCCCGACCCCGACGAGCCCGGGCGCGCGGCGTCTGCTCCCGCGCCCCCGGGTCCAGTTGCAGCGGACGATCCAGATCCAGACCCGGGGGCAGCGGCAGCAGTCGACCCTGAGGAAGACGCGGAAGCAGAGCCCAGCGTGCCCGCGACGGCGCCGAACGTCGCGAGGAGGCGCTCCGCGCGCTCGGCGCGCTTCCGGGCGGCCGCGAGCTCGTCGCGCAGGGCGTCCGCGTCCGCGAGCGCGGCGGCGAGCAGCGTCGCGAGGTGCGCGGCGGTCGTGCTGGCGCCTGCGGGGGGCGGCGGCTGCGTGGTGGTGGTTGTGGCGTTGTTGGGAGCGGCGGCGGCGGCGGTGGAAGTGGAGTTGGTAATGGCAGCGGCAGCGGGCTCGTCTGTGTGTTTTTCGGGCGCAGGCGCGAGGGCGGGGTCGGGCTCGGCGGGGGCGTCCGCGTCGCTCATCGCCACGTCGTCTTTCTCCTTCAAGTGCTCCTTCAAGTTCTCGCGGTCTTTCAAGTCTAGTATGGGCCGCTCAACGGCTGCGGCGGGGGGCGCGACGGCGGCGCCCGTGTCGGTCATCTTGTCGTGGCGTCGAAGTAGTCTGGTCGCAAGGGCGGCGGCGTCGAGGGCGCAGATGCGCGGAGGGAAAGCAAAGGGAGGGATCAAAGTGCAGAAGCGGGGAGGCAGGCGGGGCTGGGCAGGCTGCGCTTATGACCGACGTGAAAAGAAGCGCCTTGCCGCCAGCATGCAGCACGCGGCCGCGCGGGAAGCGGCAAGCCGAGCCTGCCTGCCTCCGAGTCGCTCCAACGCAAACTATTACCGAGAACGAAGGCGTGGCGCGCCGCATCACGGAGGCTCGGAGTTATCGCAGCCAATCCCGCTTCCCGCTCCCCATCAATCTTTTCCCTCCTTGTTTTCCCTGTCCTTGTTTTTTTTGGGGGGGGCGCAGATGATGCCCATCGCCGGGCGTGGATCTCCCTAGTACGCTGATTGACGCCATGTCGGAGGCCCGCTGCCCCTCTTTCCTGTGCGTTGTCGCCGGACGTCGCACCCCTGTCGATCACGCCGCAAAGAAGCGCCGCGCTCCCCGGGGTCCCGCCCCAAACCCACCAACCGCTCCGCACGCACTTCACTTACAAACTAAGCCGCCGAACCGAACCAGCCCGCCAGCCGGCGTCATCTCGATCGCGCCCCGGGGATCGGCGCGCCTCGCCGTCGCGCACCGCTGGCACGTAACCTCTGCGCACGTTACGTCCGTGGCCGCGACGGCGCGATTCGATCTGCGTGCGTGCCCGATCGGCGCCTTATTTACGTGTCAGAGTGCGGCCTGCCGTTAGCTGCGCAAGCTTAAGGAGAAGGGGAGCGATTGCAATTGCGGGCGCGGGCGGGCTACCCATTATAATTAGATACAACCCGCACCCCCGGCCCTCATCGCCGTCTACACCCGGGCCTAATTTATAATTTAATGTAATCGCGAATTGAGGTATACAATAAGTACTGTATATCGACATCAATGGGCCGAGCTGGTGAAGCGTCCGTGGTGTAGCGGTAACACACAGCCTTCTGTTATTAAAATTCGCAAGCGGTCAGGCCGAGTCCGGGGTTCGACCCCCCGCGGACGCATCTGCCAGTTCCAAGTGTTTTTATATATATTTTTCCTTCTCGTGTTTTTCCTCTTGTTCTGCTCTTTCACCTCGACCACGTTCGTAATTTGTCAGTTCCGCTACTTCTCAGGCTACGTATCTCACTCTTGGACTATGGCAGTAACTTGCCGAAAGCAAGAAAGCGCCCTTGGTGTAGCGGTAACACACAATCTCCTATTAATATCTTGGCTGTAGTCATATGATTGAGTCCGGGGTTCGAGCCCCCGAGGACGCATCTGCCAGTTCCAAGTGTTTTTTTTTTTTTTTTTTTTCCTTCTTTTTTTTTTTCCTTCACTTTCAACCCATGTATTTTTCCCCGGCCCGTCTTAATCTAAACCTCTGTGTTGTTCAAATGGGGTGAAGGGATCAAGCGTCCTTGGTGTAGCGGTAACACACAGCCTTCTGGTTGAGACAGAAGTTCCACTTTAGGCTGAGTCCGGGGTTCGACCCCCCGAGAACGCATGTACTTCGTTTATGATGGTTTTGGCTCATTTTCGTATTGTATTTTGCTATTTGAGATTACTAGTCCTACCTGTGTGTTGTTCAAATGGGGTGAAAGGATCAAGCGTCCTTGGTGTAGCGGTAACACACCACTTTCAAATTGTCCAGTGCTCATGTGTTAAGGTGGAGCCCGGGGTTCGAGCCCCCGAGGACGCATTTGTCTGTTTCTTCCTCTTTTTTTTTTTTTTTTTCCTTCACTTTCACGTACTTTTGACTCATCTTTCTCCTCTGCTCTCTTCTGATGCTCTTCCGAATCTAAACCTCCGTGTTGGGCAAATGGGGTGAAAGGATCAAGTGTCCTTGGTGTAGCGGTAACACACAATCTCCTAATAATATCTTGGCTGTAGTCATATGGTTGAGTCTGGGGTTCAACCCCCCGAGGACACATCTGCCAGTTCCAAGTGTTTTTTCTTTTCCTTCCCTTCACTTTCAAGCTTGCACTTTCAAGTACTTTATTTACTCATGTAGTTTTCACCGACCCGTCTTAATCTACACCTCCGTGTTGTTCAAATGAGGTGAAGGGATCAAGCGTCTTTGGTGTAGCGGTAACACACAGCCTCCCACTATTCAGATAGAAGTTCCAGTTTAGGCTGAGTCCGGGGTTCGACCCCCCGAGGACGCATGGCATATGTCTGGGTATTCTTTTCATTTTCTGTTTTCTTACTCATCCTTGTTCTTCTCTTTTGATTTTGCTTTTCGCCGGCCTGTCTCAATCTGGAAACCACACTCCCCTGTTGCACTAACTTGCCAAAAGCAAGAAAGTGTCCTTGGTGTAACGGTTACACACAATCTTCTATTAATTTAGGACATAGCAAATTTGAGATTGAGTCTGGGGTTTGACCCCCCGAGGACGGATCTGCCTTTATGTCCTTTATGTCCCTTTTTTTCCTTCTCTCTCTCGTGCTCTTCCTCTGTCTCAATCTGACAGCCTCACCTGTTGGTTAGATACAGCAAAAGGATCAAGCATCCTTGGTGTAGCGGTAACACACAATCTTTATATGTAAAACGCTCCATGAATAAGATTAGGTCTGGGGTTCGACCCCCGAGGACGCATGCACTTCATTGATTATGCTTTTGGCTCATTTCTTATTGCATTGCTATTTGAGAGCCTCACCTGTGTTGTTCAAATGGGGTGAAAGGATCAAGCGTCTTTGGTGTAGCGGTAACACGCAATCTGCTAATCCCGATGTCATAGGATATGAATCAGATTGAGTTCGGGGTACGAGCCCCCGAGGACGCATAGCATATGTCTGAGCATTCTTTTTTCTTTTTCTTTTTCTCTTTCTTACTCTTATTTCATACTCCCCTCTTTTCTTGCTCCCATGTATTTCTTGCCGGGCCGTCTTAATCTACACCTCCGTGTTGTTTAAATACAGCAGATGGATCAAGCGTCCTTGGTGTAATGGTAACACACAGCCTCCTACTATTCAGGCAGAAGTTCCAGTTTAGGCTGAGTCCGGGGTTCGAGCCCCCGAGGACGCATAGCATATGTTTGTGCATTCTTTTCTTTTTTCTTTCTTTTTCGTTCTTGTTCTCTTTCTCTTTTTACTCATTTTTTCTTCTTGTTGTGTCGTTTTGCCGGCCCGTCTCAACCTCACTCCCCCGTTACACTATGTAACCTGCTGAAAGCAAGAAAGTGTCCTTGGTGTAACGGTAACACACAATCTGCTAATCCAGATGTCGTAGGATAAGAATACGATTGAGTCCGGGGTTCGATCCCCCGAGGACGCATGGCATATGTCTGGGTATTCTTTTCTTTTCATTTTTCTTACTCTTACTCTTATTTTCGCCCCCCTGCTCTTTTTTGTCTTGTGCTCTTCCCCTGTCCGAGGTCAGGTGTACCAGTCAATGTGCCAACACATCAAGCATCCTTGGTGTAACGGTAACACACAGCCTTCGACTATTGAGACTCCCACGAAATGTTAGGGTTGGGTCCGGGGTTCGATCCCCCGAGGGTGCATTTGCTACCTGGAAATTGGTTTCTTGCCTTATTCTATTTTCGCCGGTCTGATTTGTTCTCGGTCCAAATTGGTAGCTGTGATGTGCAGTTGCTGTAATATCGACATTCCACCTCATGACCTCTGGCACACTGAGATCATGCACCCTTAGTAGTATAGTGTAGCGCGCGGTAACACACAGTCTTCTATTGTTGAAGTGATAGAAAAGTCAGGCTGAGTCTGGGTTCGATCCCCCGAGGGTGCACTTCTCCCGAACCAGTCCAGTTTTTCCCCCCACCTTCTTTTGAATTGAATTGAATTGAATTTATGAGATACCTGAAGCAATGTATGTGAGCCTGGGCTTTGAACCTCAGGCCACAGGCACATTTGTCTTAGTGATGCGGGATTTTTCTTTCTCTTCTTTGCTCATACGACTGATTCATTTGGTATAGCTAGACTGCTCGAAAGGCAGGATACACAATCAACTCAGGTCATTAGATCGAGCTAGCTAGAGCAGTGAATGAACCAAAATTCAGTGAATATGGGTTCAAGTCACAATGGTGCTTGTTCCACGCATAGTGTGTGAGACACAAGTGGAATATGACAAGGGAGTAAACTTAGATTTAAAAGGACTGGTGGTGTATGGTACACTCAACAAACTCGAGCTCTCATCAGTCACGGCATGTCAAGTCTAGCCCCAGAACATCAGGTGTCAACTCCACCAATTTTGTGTGAATCAAGTGCTAGGTGCAAACTTGAGATGAAAAGCACCAGTGGTGTACGGCACACACAATCCACTGCTGAGTTGGCAGTTTGGGCACGTAAGCAAGATTGAGTCCGGGGTTCGACTCCCCGCTGGTGCATGAGGGTGATTTTTAAAACTCTTTTTGGCAACCTAAATCGACGATGCCTAACCTCTTTTCATGTGGTATAAATCAAGGATATGGACCTGGGATAAGGAGCACCAGTAGTGTACGGCACACACAATCAACTCATATTGATGCAAAGAATGCTTAAGATTGAGTTCCGGGTTCGACTCCCCGCCGGTGCATGATCGTTTAGGGTCCAGTCCATTTTTTTTTGCTGACCGTGCCATCAGGGACTCCCGTGCGGTTTAAATGGACGACGTAAACAGCAGTTGCAGAGCACCAGTGGTGTATGGTCCACACAATCCATCCACACATATGCTGGAAATTAAAGCAGAGTAAGATTGGCCTGGGGTTCGATTCCCCGCTGGTGCATGGTTAGTGTGTTTATAGACCATTTTTGCCGGGCTGGGAATCGGGTGCAGAAGCTGCCTATCTGTGTGGTGTAAGTAGAGTACATTGTTTTGGACTTGGTTCTGTCCCTAGGCTGCTGATCCCTTTTTTTTGTGTGGTTTGAAAATCAAGGGAGTTCCATGCAGGCGAAGAGAACCTGCGGTTTACAGTAAATACAATTCCTTCATATAATCGAGTCAATCACGATGAATAAGATTGAGTCCTGGATTTGACTCCCCCGGTACATAGTTGTGGTTTTGAAATCCGATTTTTGACCGCCAGGATCAATGGCCAGCAACACTTTTTGTGCAGTATAAGTTAAGGATGAAACCTTGAGTTGAAGAGCACCGGTGGTGTATGGTACACATAATCAACTCACGTTGGATGCAAAGAATGAGTAAAAATTGTGTGTCCGGGGTTCGATTCCCCGCTGGTGCATGGTTGTTTAAGGTCTAGTTCATTTTTTTGACTGCCCGTGCCATCAGGGACTCCCGTGCCGTTTAAATGGACGACGTAAACCAGCAGTTGCAGAGCACCAGTGGTATATGGTCCACACAATCCATCCACTCATATGCTGGAAATCAAAGCAGAGTAAGATTGGCCTGGGGTTCGATTCCCTGCTGGTGCATTATTGGTCGTGCTATGAACCATTTTTGCCGGGCGGGGAATTGGGTGCAGAAGCTGCCTATCTGTGTGTAATTTGGGTGATTAAACTTGGGCTGAATGCGCCAGTGGTGTATGGTACACCCAATCAACTCAATGTTCTATCGGAAGAATGAGTAAGATTGAGCCTGGGGTTCGACTCCCCGCTGGTGCAATATGGTAGTGGTAAGACTTTTCTTTGCCACCGGGGGCATTGGATGCTAAATCATATGTGGTCGGGTTTGAGTCGAGAATCAACCTTGAGCAGAGGAGCACTGGTGGAAGCGATGGTGCGGATGAATCGATCGAAATACTGGGGTGTCTTGGGCGCTAGGGTGGGGATCTTGCGTCACGACGGGGCCCCGTGGGCCGTGGCGATTCAATCTGGAAAGATTCCGAGGGATTTGCTGGGCCCAATACGGAGGGCTGGCATGATATATAACTCGGTACCATTGCTTCAATCTTAATCTTGGTCGTTGACATCGGGCACCTAAAACCTGCCTAAAATGTTGGCTGCTGCAGTAATTTCCCCGGACTGGCGAGTTAAAGCCCCGGGTTCACAAGTGTCTCCAACGTACATCGTTTCACAATGAGGAAAATTTGTATGGGTTTTACGATGCAATGCAAACAACCATCATGAGTGGTTCACGCGATGCTCTTATACCAAGGTGCCGCTGCTTGCGGGCGGAAATATGGAAGAGAGAAGCTTAAAACGATGCAGCATACACTGAATGAAGTGCATACTCCACTGCACTGTGATCCCTGGGTCTAAGAGCGGGAAATAGTCCTCCGAATCGGCACCAATTGTGAGGGCCGGAGTCGCTGCAATGACCGTGATATGCACAAGCGCGAGGTTGGGAAAATGGTCCCGCGCTGGCAGGTCAGCGAGCGCACGGTCGACCTGCCCGCAGAGCGCGAGGAGGGGCGCCCGAGGGGTGTCGCGGTATGGCGCGATAATGAAATTGAACCGGAGGACGCGGAGGCGCGCCCGGCTCGCCGGGTGGATAGTGGGGAGCGTCCGGAGAGGCAAGAATTGGGTGAGGCGGCGGACCAGCAGTCGGAGATCGGTGAGGCGTTCGAAGGCTGGGAGGGCAGCGCTTTGGGACTGAAGGAATCTGAAATTAGCGGGATATCATGGAGAGAGACCAGAAGCACATACGCCTATAGCCAGCACTTCGACCATTTTAAGTGCCTGTAACAGGATCCCGGACGAGAAAACGTCCGGACCGTGAGTGTACTTGAGAGCCTTGAGAGCAGAAAAATTCAATGGACAGCGGGGATCGTCGAGCCACCACTGGACATTTCCAATGATGTCCATCTGGAAGGAATCTAGCATGATGCGACGGCTGCCAGTGGATGCGTGGCCTGGATCAATCAACGGCGCCGTTTCGTTGTCAAATCGAGGGATCAACGAAAGATGCTTGATACTTGGGGAGCAGTGTTTCCATATTCGTAGGAATTGACCTCTGGTCTCAAATGTGCACTTGAGAACAACAGAAACCAGGGCGGGAAGACTGAGCAGCTGTTGTATGGCAACGGCACCCTCGGAAGGCAGGGTGCTGTAACGGCCGATGTGCAGAGAAGACAATCGGGTGCATGGTATATTGCTGAGGCGCAGGTAATCGTGCGGACTGAGGGGCTCCTCGATGTAGAGCGTCAATATGTAGCCGGCGAGGTGCGGAGAGGCCTCCAGGACATCGAGCAAAGCCGGGGCTCGGAGGTCGAAGAGTGAGAGCGAGGCCTCGATGATTATCTCGCTGAAAAGATGTGATTGTGCGAGATATACCCAGGACCGGCTGACGAGGGCGCATGAACACAGATCGGGTTGAGCGAGGAAGCCGACACAGTGATCTACGAGTTCCGGAATGTGCAGGGGATTCATCGTTCTGCTTGTGTATCTCAGATTTAGCGCCGTGTAGTGTCGATGCGTACTCACTCGGGGCCGTACTCACTCGGGGCCGCAGTGATGAAGGTTGTGGGAAGAGTCTGAGTTGTGATTGTTGCATCACCAGCACGCGATCACGTGGCAGTTGCACGTTTGGCAGTCTCGTGTATTTTCTTTGGATTTTGCCGATCTTTTTCTTCTCTGATCCTACTGTTGTCTTGTTTCAGTTCGGTGGTTCGCTCTGGTACTACAATCATTTCGACGCGGGGAGATTTTCTCGGGAGAAGCTCACGCCCGACGAGCGCTCGGCGCCGTCGCGGGCGTGTCTTCTTCCCGACGCGCCACGCGGTGCGGGCCACCGTCGCGCACAAAATCTGCCTCGCCGCAAGAAATAAACCGACACGCCATGCTGATACGACTTATATTAACGGGCGTGTCGTCCGTCAGATGATTAAATTTTCGTTCGTTCGCTCGTTTGCTTGGTTGATGAGCGGACGCTGTCTTGCGTTGATGAACGAGGCGGAGCAGCGAGCCAGTCCGTCGTGCATAGCCCGCCGTATCGACTTCCCCAGACGTTGATATGCCTCAATAGTGATACGCTCCAGACAGATAGATGGATCCTTTGAGTAGAGACAGATGCGAATAATCTTCGCCGTTCGGGCGGCGGAGCGCTGATTGTGGCCGCGGTCTAGGTGCTGCCATTGCTTCGACAAGCGAACGAGCCAGCCCGCTTGATTGGCGCGTGTGCGAAGGCGCGGCCATGTGAACTTGCTTGAAGGCGCTGTGGAGCGCCGGCCAGCGCAAGGTCAGCGGGCCTGGTGCTTCGAAGTTCGGAGCGTGATGCGGCACTATGGGCATAGAGGCACGTTTCGGGGTGCGGTGATACGGGCGGCGCGGCACGGCGGGGGCGTGGCGACTTTGCTGCGGGCGGCGGACATTGCGCGCACGGCTCGCGCGTGCAGAGTGCGCTATACTTGGAGTTGGCGTGCGATGGCAGGGCGATCCGGAGCCCGGTGTAGAGACGTCGTGCAGATCGCACTGTCGAATAGGCTCTCTGCATTCGCACCCGTTGCGGCTTTCGTTCACACTGTGGTCGAGGATTCACACGGGCAGCGGCGCCACGTGAACGGGGGCGTGGGTGTGGGTACGCTGCGTCTTTTTATAGCGATTCGCTGGAAGGAGAAGGTGATCTGCGTCGTCGGCTGTCGGGTGCGGAGACTTTGGCGGGCTGGAGGGTTGGAGAGCGGCCGCGCGCATGACATGTGGAATGGAATGGAAGTTGAACGCGAATCGGAAGGCCGTCTGTAAGCGGGGCGTGGCGATCCTCGGCGCCGTGTGAACGGAGGGCGGCCACGGGGGCTTCGCGATGCAGATCGGTCCCAGTCGGCTGGTGGAGGCCGCGGAGATGGTTCGAGTCGTGTGCTAAAGTGATGAAGAATCGCTGAGTTGAAAAATAACAGATTCCAGATTCCGTTCAAATCTTGGTTCAAGTAGTCGAGGTATTAGAATCTAAACCAGGGTCAGCTAGGAGTGACACCGCGATCGTTAATAAAAATGAAGCTGCAAAATTCCCGGACTGTTTATGTTTCTTCTGGGAACAAACGAAAGTTATGGCCCGAGTCTGGATTCCTGATCCGAAGGTATTTCTATGCCCCTGACCAGAATAGTTGAGGTTCCAACAAGGGGGAACGGAGGAGGGTCGAGACGCTGGAGTCCCAGTGCGACGTCATCGAAGAATCTGCCTAAAGTTGAGGATTTCTGTTGCGACCAGTTGCCAGTCACAACATAGAAGTTGCCGAGTATTCAAAGCCGCGGAGGCGGGCAGGAATACCGAGTCCGCGTCGCGGGCTTGAGAGCCAAAGGTAATTCTTCGATTTGGAAGAGAACGAGTTCCAGGGAGTATTTTTGTTGCGACCAGCTGAGCCGGGCCCCGGCGTGATATATGGAATGGAACGCGACGTAGGGGTATACGTACGGCGAACTTCGGTGCAATAAGTATAAGCTGGGGCGCTACAGGTTCGCGGTTGTAGTAGGGAGAGATGGTAGTCGGGAGAGATTATCGCCGTCGAAGGCTGCGGAGATGACCATGAATACACCTCCCCAAGTCCGGTCGGAACAGTCGAAGGCAAACCAAAGCGACGACCGGTCAAAGTAAAGCGTGGCCAGGCTGCTTTTTCCTTCCTGTGCTTTCTGGCGGGAAGACTGAACGAGGCCCGAGCCCTGAGCCCGGATTTACCAGTGCGAAGATGTAGAAGATCCCAAAGAGGAGCATTTATACTGCGAAGACTGACAGGCACAACTGACTCGAGATTGGAGGGCTGCATAGGTAGCCAAGGACGGAGACTCCGACCGCGAGAGCAATTGCTCGACTGTTTCTTGAAATTATCTGTCCGCTGGGAACAAGCGAAGTGCCGAGACCCGACTCTGGATTCCACACTGCGACGGCACAAATAAACATTGGGAAGGACAGCTGACAGGTAGGCAGAGAGTTGGCCGAGAATTCCAAGTTGAGCGGACTCAGTTCAAGGAGCAAGGGGCAAAAGAATCGTCGAAGAATGCTCCGGAGTAGTGGAACGAGGAACAGCCGACTCGGTGCAAGAGTATTTTGAGGCCTTAGAACTTCCGAGAGACATGTATCAGTCTATGGAATTACCGCATGGTCTAAAAAAACCTTTTGGCGGAGTTCGAGTCGTCAATGAGATTTAACCAAGTTTGGTGACTTTGGGGTGACTTTGGGGGTGGCGGATGTCGAGCACAACAGGCGATATTGGGCACACAAGCAATTCACTATGCACATGGCCAGCTCAGGAGCAGCTGAAGAATCGTTGAGGTTCAGCCGACGTTAAGGCAACGTTTAGGTCAGGAGGCAAGCGTGATTGTGTTTGGACGTGTGTGTGATCCAAGCAGTTGCCACTCAGAGCCAAGCTCCTCCCTTGACTTTCACCACGACCTTTCAACTTTCTTCAAACTCTCACTGAGCGTCTGACTGAGCTTGCAACCTCTGGCGTCTCCCTTGACGCCCTATGGAGTCTTTAATTTCGGACAGTCAGGAGCGCAACACGCCGACGGCAACTGTCATCGCCGATTCGCCGCCTCGTTGCCCGCAGGAATCAACGGCATTCGCGCCAAACCTTGTTATACCTCCGCCGTGCGCGTAAACCTTGTGGTATCATCGGGCCTCGTTCCTCAGCTGCGGGGCTCCAGGCCCCTGATGTCGGCATGTTCCCGCTCCCTGCTTCGCCGGATCTATGTAATATGTATGCACAGCGCGCGCTAGTCGTCGACGAGGTCCCCACCAATCACGTCCTCGCCGTTTCACGAATCACGTCAACATCACCGCTACATCCGACCCTGCGCCCGCCACTCGGTGACACCTCTTCTCGCGTGTGGCCGCCGAGGCTCATCCTTGACGCTATTTCCGCGGGTGCTATCCCTGTCAAGCCTTCGCTGGATGGTAGCAATGGTTTCTGAAGGACGCGTAGCATGGGGACCGCCCGCTCTCTTGATAGCCGCCATAACCTCGGGCAACGGCTGATACAACGGCGCCTTCTTAATTCGCATCAGCGCTCACAGTGCGCTTCTCCGCACCGGTGCTCGGGGTCCTGCCCTCCTGCGCCGGCTCGCCATCAGAGCGACAGCTTCCGCATCAGTGCGTGCTTCCCCATATATTCCCGCAGCCCGCCCCGTGATATCCATCTTGTCCTTGCCCCTCGGACTCGGTGGTCGGGCGGCTTGTTGGTGGCGCACAACGTCCGCATTTCGGGCGTGCTTGGAGCGCATGCCGTATTTCTAGACGGCGATATCTCGCCTCCATGGAACAGGCTGCCTCCGGTGTTCGGCCTCGATGACCCCGTACTCCCGTCGGGGAGCAGAGCCGACCATTCTGAGCTCGACCTTAGTGACTTCTGTGCACAACCTGACATTGTCCTTCCGTAGTTCTCCTTTTAATGGCTTTCATTGATTTTCTACTGCGCATCACGGGACTCTGTCTTTCTTTCGCAACATTGCTTAACACTTTGAGGTTAACAGTACCCGACAATTCTTGTATGCACTCGCTCACGCTTGCATCTCTGTCGTCTGATACTAGGACCTTCTCTTGACCGGGATGCAAGGGACCTAACTTTGATTGATCGTTTCAGATACACATACATCTCTTAAGTTCCCTCGGCTCGATACTGGACAGATTTCCCACAATCTGGATGGGTCCCTTCATGCGCCTCTCTTTCTTCACCTTCCAGCTTTCCCTCATTTTCACTTCCATTGCGTTCTCGGCGGTTCGTGGGGCGATTGTGTCCTCCGCTTGGCGTGTGCGTATCGCACTTTCTCAAGCATCCGCCGCTTGCTCACCTATTTTAGGAACCGAATGTCACAATGTCGCTCACTGACCGTCTGAGCACCACTGAAGTTGCCCTGCAGAAGGCTGTCGGAGTGTTGAACACTACCAATCAGTTTAACGGTCGGGCTCTAGTTGATCTCCCCCAAATGATCGTGTCATGATACAGGACTGTAGGCCAAACGTACGAAACAGTCGGCAGAGTGTACACCCAGATGGCGGAGTTCGACAAGATTACCAGCCAGCGAATGTACGAAGACTCATTGCAGCAATATTTTTCTCAGACCGCGCAAGTACGCGTGAATTTCTCTGATTCATTGTGAGCCGGGATAGGCCTTCCATATTTCGTATTTATGCAAGGCGATTAACATCCTTACAGTGTCAGTGACACCTTCCGTCGCACATGGTCGTCCACTGAACCCCCTCGAACGACCCCATAGCTGAATTTCGGCTTGCATGTAATTCCACTTTGCCCCACCGCTCGCATACTCACTGAGGGTTCATCCAGAACCTATGGATACGCCGCAATCCGGGCATATGCGGCTTATCAGAACCCTGTGTTTCTAACATACGCGATTGACTCGTGGTCCTTTGGCCAATCGTACACGATATCCGGCACGTCCGAATCCGTGGTTGGGAAAAACTTGACGGTAGAGGACGACTGTCAGGGAAGTGAGTTGACGTCTTTGCGATGATTGTCGGGCTTATTCTCAGTGCTCCCGATAGCAACGATGGCCGGCGCGACGTTCTGGGTGGGTGGTCGGCTCTCGTATTGCCAAGAAACTGGTGGTGCTGATATGTAAATATCGATATTCAGACGACCAAATCCACCGACTCCAGTGTAACGGCAATGTCCACTGGGTGCGTGACACACTTTCGCCGCCGTCCTAAGACTCAGATGATAATTTAGTTATTTCCTGGTGTGCGTGCAAGTCCAAGGAGCGTATTCACGCGTACTAACTTTCTACAAGGGTATCAGCTCTGCTAGCGGAAGCCACAGGCGATCCGACGTACCTCACCGCCGCCGAGCAGTCGGCGGACTTCATCGCAGCGCACATGTGCACCCCCGACCCGTTCGTCCTGCAGACAATCTCTGCGAATCAAAGTGACTCTTGTGCAATCCTGGATAAGACGACGAACTCATTTAATACCGGGCTGTTCATCGAGGGCTTGGCGGTTCTCGCGGCCATTACGAAGAACACGTCGAGGCAGGCCTTGTGAGTTCCAACCAAGCTATACTTGCATTGCCGCGCACCTAACTGTTGGCAGACTCGATGATCTGATAACCGCGGCGCTTTCGAGCGCGCCATGGCAGACGTCCGTGGGGATCATCGCCAGCGGAGGTTAGTACTGCGCGCTCCAGCCTCCCGTAAATACCCACCGTACTCCTCAGCTTCTAAGCAGGGCGATTCGCTCCTCGTCCGGGCGCTCGCCGCAGCATACGCGCGCAATGCGACTACGCTGGATATCCGTACCTCCGTCCATGATTACCTCGGCGTCCAGGTGCGTCCCTCTCATCGAATACCATCACATCCTGACTAACTGATGTATGACCAAAACAGTTCAACGCCGTCGTCGACCTCGCCACGGCGGGCGGAAACAACATCTACAGCGCCCAGTGGACGGGCCCGCCGAGTTTGGTGTTCTCGCTGGCGAACCAGGTGAACGCGCTCGGCGCACTGCTCGGTGGTGCGCTGCTGGAGGACAACAGTTCCAACGCCTCCGTGACATCTTCTGGGACCGTGCCGTCGGCGTCTGGGTCCGCATCTCCTTCATCCACAACACGGACAGCACACGCACAGGCAGGGATCATCGCGGGCAGTGTCGTCGGCGTACTCGTCCTCCTGCTCGGCGCCGGCGGTGCGTGGCTTTGGCTGCGCCGCCGACGGCCCCGGCGCCCGACACCGGCACGACTCGAAATCTCGCCTAACGTGTCCACGTTCGCGGGAAGTCTGGGGTACGCCGCCCACAACCAGTTGAACGAAAACAGTGCTCCACCTCCAGCTGTCGCACGAGCATCCATCGCAAAGCCCCTCCAAAATCCGCCACAGCAGTACGGGGGATATACGTTCAGTTATCCTTCAGCCGCCGCCGCACCGATTGCGTCGAGCCCAAGCAGCGCGCCGCTGTCGGCGACGAATGCCTCGGTGTGGGCCCCGAGCAGCTATACAAATAGTGCACGCGTGATCTCCCCTGTTGACCTCCCAACCGCGGATCTGGTAGTGCTGTTGAATGAGCGGCTGCAGGATCGGTCGGTAGATCAACACGAGTCGCCGCCCGAATATGCCGTGAGGGAGGGATGAAGGGGGGATGCGAGGACGGCTCGTGTTGCATGGACAGAAGTATCTCGTAGGATCTCCTCCAAAGTAAAAAGGTTTAAGGATTTGTAAAACTAGGGATAATGTAGTTCTGTGAGCGGCGTACACGCCGCGCGTGCAACTATCGTGGAATCCGGGATAGTCCGGATCCAATTCTGTTCAATTTTTGGACCCACATCAGCTGCGCTTGCATCCGACGCCACCGCGCTCACGTCCTGATCGTACCGGCATCAAACGCTTCAGTCGCCCGTCGCACGCACGAAATGCGCGGCTGAAGTAAAACCAATAGAAAATGACGGTTGGAGTCACCTATACGCTAGCGTCGACGGGACAGGGAGTCGTCGTCACCCAGCAGTATTTAGGTGGACTTCAGCCGTACTTCCGTTGCGTTTATATAACTTTCCTAAAGTAGCTCTCCGTTTCATGCCGCTCATTATATGGGTGCCGTACATGAAGGCAGGTATTTCGGCAGTGATAAATGTCTGGCAGCTCTTTATATATACCTGTCCAACATATAACTAGCGCGCGACTCTGCGCTATTCTTCCGCCCTCCGAGTCTCCCACATATCAATTGCAAAAGATGTCTGCACAAACCGTGCGAACTTTTTCTTTCTCATCACCTGGGCTCACTGGTGAAGTTAGGCAGCCAATAATCCCGAACCTGAGCCAACAAATGATTCGGACTTGGATTCTAGCCCCATCGACAATGAAGCAAACAGCATGGTGAGTGCATAACTACTATATCGATCAGTGGCTGAGCAGCTCCAATCATGTCAGGATTGGGAGATAGAAGAAATAGAAAACCGGATACGGAGTCTTCCTCCCGGTGATCCAGATCTTCCATCCTATAACTTCTGGGTGGGGTCACTGTTTGGGAAAAGATATAGAGATACAGAAGATCTCAAAGATCTTACCGCTGCTGTGGAACGAATTCAGCAAGCAGTAGATCTGGCACCCGAAGGACACCCCGAGAAACCAACATATCTGAAGTATCTGGGTGTTGCATTCACCGACCGGTACATGAAGCTGGGAGACTTGAATGACCTCGAGGCTGCAGTGCAGGTGAAGCAAGAAGCAGTCAGCGGGACCCCAGAAGGACATCCAGATAGAGCAGGATACCTGCATAGCCTTGCACTCTCTCTTTCAGCTCGATTCCGGAGGCTGGGAGATCTGGAGAACCTCCATGAAGCAGTGCAGAAATATCAAGAAGCAGTGGACCTCACCCCAGAAGGCCACCCTGATAGACCAACACGGCTGCAGAGTCTTGGTGTCTCCTTTACAGATCGATATAACAGGCTACGGGATTTAAAAGATCTGGACTATGCACTTCAGATAGACCAAGCGTTGGTGGATTTGACCCCAGAAGGACACCCTGATAGAGCAGGCCGCCTAAACGGCCTTGCTATATCCTTGACAGACAGATATAGGAGGTTTGGAGATTCAACTGATCTTGAGGCTGCACACCAAAGATATCAAGAAGCAGTGAAATTAACCCCGGAAGGACATCCCGATAGGGAAGGATTTATTCAAGGCCTTGGTATTTCCTTTGGGTCCCGATATAGGAGGTTTGGAGACTCGAATGATCTTGAGGCTTCACTGAAGAAACTTCAAGAAGTGGTGTACCTGACCCCTGAAGGGCACCCCGAAAGAGCACGACGTCTAGGGATTCTTGCTCTCTCGCTTCTAGACCGATATCGAATAGTGGGAGGACTCAAAGATCTAGAAACTGCGCTGCAACTTGGACAGGAAGCCGTGGATCTGACTCCAGGAGGACATTCTGAAAGATCAGGACATCTGCAAACTCTGGCTGCAGTTTTCACTGAGCGATATCAGAGATTTGGAGACCTAGAGGATCTGAACACAGCATTGCAAGCAAACCAAGAAGCAGTGGACCTTACTCAAGAAGGTCATGCTAACAGAGCAGAACATCTTATACGTCTTGCTGCCTCTTACACTGATCGATATCAGAGGTTTGGAGATCTAGCAGATCTCAAGGTAGCACTGCAGAGGATCCAAGAAGCAGTGGATCTGACCCCTGAGGGAGACATTCACAGAGCAGGACGTCTGCAAAACCTTTCTGTATCTCTTCTAACTCTATATCGAAGATTGGGAGACTTGGACATCCTTGAGGCTTCACTTCAAAAATCACAACAAGCAGTGGACCTCATCCCAGAAGGTCACCATGAGCGAGCTACATTTCTGCAGAGCCTTGCCATTTCCTTTAGGGAACGGTATGAATTCTTGGGAGACTTGAATGACCTGGAGGTTGCACTACGAATGCACCAAGAAGTGCAGGATCTGATCCCAAATGGACATGTTGATAGAGCAGTATGCCTGCGCAGCTTTGCCATATCTCTTGCAGCTCAGTACGAGAGGTTGGGAAATTTGGATGACCTTGAGGGTGCTCTTCAGAAATTCCAAGAAGCTCTGGAACTTACCCCACCAGGACATCCTGACAGAGGTGACTGTTTGGATAGTGTTGCTGTCCTCCTTGAAGATCGATATATGAGGGTGGGTGATCTGAAGGACCTGCAAGCTGCACAACAGCTTCACCAGGAGGCAGTAGACCTAATTCCTGATGGGCACCCTCATAAGCCAGGGGCAGTGAGAAATTTTGCCATCCCATTTACCAATCGATATCAGAGACTGGGAGATTTGAAAGATCTTGAGGCTGCAGTACAAAAATTTCAGGAAGCTGTGGACCTGACCCCAGAGGGACACCGTGACAGAGCAAGTTGTCTGCATAGCCTTGCTGTCTCACTTAGAGACCGATACAAAAGGCTAGGGGACTTGAAGGACCTGGACACTGGCCTGGTCAGAAATCAAGAGGCAGTGGATCTGACTCCAAAAGGACACCCCGATAGACCTGAACGGTTGGTAAGCCTCGCCATCGCTATTGGAGATCGATACCAGAGGGCTGGAGACTTGAAAGACCTTGAAACCATCCTTGGGATGGAGCAAGAGATTTTGGCCCTTACTCCTGAAAGACACTCTGAGAGAGCAGGACGTCTACACAATTTTGGAAGGTCCTTAGAAGAACGATATCACAGGTTTGAGGACCCAGAGGATCTTGAAGCTGCCCTGGAGAAACACCTGGAAGCACTGCACCTAACCCCAAAAGGACACCTCAATAGAGCAATTTATTTACAAAGTGTTGCCGTGGTTTCCATAGCTCGATATCAACTCCTTGGCGACTCCAAGGACCTTGAGGCTGTTCACAAACACTATGCTGAGTCCTTTCACATCCCCACTGCAACTCCAGAATCCTCTTGGACCAATGCTCTGAACTGGGCTTCCTTTGCTGAAAAACATTCTCCCTCATATTGCATAACTGCTTATTCAGCTGCATTCAATCGGTTGCCAGACATACTTTGGATTGGGCATTCAATACCTGTTCGACATGATGCTGTCCTCAGGCTTGATATTGGAGGAGCGACTTCAACTGCAACAAGAGCTTGTATTGCATTATCATCTCTCCACTCTGCAGTGGAAATCCTCGAACAAGGTCTTGGTACCACATTTCAACAAATACTCCAACTCAAACCAGATGTTGCTGGATTAAAACCTAAGCAGGCACAGACCTTCCAAAGACTTTCAGCTGCCCTGTATAGTGGAACATCTGTCAATCCTCATAGTATTGCAGCCGAAAGGAATGATTTGCTAGAAGAAATTCGCAAGCAGCCAGGTCTCGAATATTTCCTGCTTCCTAAACCATATAATGCACTCTGTCATGCATCACGAGGAGGCCCAGTTGTGATTCTGACTAGCCATACAGATGGTTGTGATGGGATCATAATCTTGAATCCAACTTCTGAACCAGTCCATGTTCCGCTTCCAAATGTCACACTTGATCTGCTACAATCACATCAAGCTATGCTTCAAGAGTTGCTTGGCCGATGCAATGTGAGGACTCGAGAAGAATCAGCAGCCACCCGACTCTTTGGTCGAAAAGAGCTCTCCACTCCCAAATCACCTGATGAGTGTTTTGCTGATATGTTAGCTTGGCTTTGGACCTATATTGTGGCTCCTGTTTATGAGGTTTTGGACTTGGTGAGCATCAGGTTTAGATTTATGTCTTCACTCATTTATTAGTTCTCTAGCATGGAATCCAGAAGGGTAGGCTATGGTGGCTGCCAACCGGGGCATTTACAAGACTCCCCCTTCATGCAAGCTCCCCAACCAATCAATTTATTCATTCCTATACAGCAACATTGGGATCCCTGATTGAGGCCCATTCCAAAAAGTCTTCATCCCTGCATAAATTTGGGATTGTTGGAGTAACACACACTGGCCCAGGTGCTAGAAATCACCTCAAAGGAGTAGAGCAAGAAGTGAAAAAAATGCAGTCTATCATCCCTGATTCCTATGTGGAGTGTCTTGAAGGCGAACAAGCAACAGTGGATGCTGTAAAGCGCCAGCTTCAGGACTGCTCTTGGGTGCATTTGGCATGCCATGCAAAGCAGAACATTTTTGAACCAACACAAAGTTGTTTGATGCTGTATGGTGGAACCTTGGACTTGGATACAATTCTCCGGATGCCTCTTTCAAATGCGCAGGTTGTGTTTCTCGCCGCATGTCAGACTGCCATGGGAGATGCCGAACTTGTGAATGAATCATTCCATCTGGGTGGGGGCTTCATTGCTGCTGGTTTTCAGGGTGCCATTGGGACTCTATGGTCGATGAATGATGTAGATGGACCATTGGTTGCAGAGGTTCTCTACTCCCATCTGTTTCGCAATGGTCGACAGCCTCAAGCTAGTGATGCGGCTGAGGCTCTTCAGGTGGCTGTGAATGAATTAAAGAAGAAGGCTGGTTATGAGCGCTGGATACCATTCATTCACATGGGAGTATGACCACAAAGATGTGAGTACCTACCCTTTCTATCCTCTCTCCGA
The DNA here is from genome assembly GCA_029289555.1 of Mycena latifolia. Classification (NCBI taxonomy): domain Eukaryota; kingdom Fungi; phylum Basidiomycota; class Agaricomycetes; order Agaricales; family Mycenaceae; genus Mycena; species Mycena latifolia. The sequence goes on along the minus strand of JARJLE010000275.1, from coordinate 47,783 downwards.
GAATCCATTGATGATCTTTTTTGATATCCTTTACAGTAAATATATGTTCCATGTATATCTTCCACCCGATTTATAAATCATGTACAGTTCAATAGTTGGAGCATCTAAAATTTTGAGAATATGTGAGCCAACAAATGAGATTCAATGTGTTCCGAGGGAATTCGACTGGATAACGTCGCCGAAGGCAAGTGCAATTCTATCTCGAGTGACAAGTAAGAACCAATTTAGCGTGCACTGATTTTTAGTTATTTCATTTTGACTGAGGAGATCATGCGCGCAGTTTAGCCCCACTGCAGTATACCCTCCAGTCAGGTTCGCGCTTAACAAAGCTGCCCTGAAATCTGAACCAGAAAGTAGACACCTGTATGCTTGTCCATTCTCTTCGAATCCTAATTCACCACATAGACATTGAAAACATATCATCTAGCACAAGGAGCATATTTTACAAAAGCCTGCAAAGACACTCGACATATATGCAGAGCGAGGTTCTTTTCCACACGAATATATTTGAAACCTTTGAAAAATATGCTTTCATTGTTCACCATATGTCTTCAATGCTGGAACTTCTGCAGAACATATTTTAAAAAGATCTAACATATGTTGCAATGGAAAAGTTGAAACTCATTATAATTGGGTCTTGCATGAAGCTGCATATATTCTAGCTTTTGCATGTTTCAGTATGATATGCACCTTGTGTAGAGTACTGGATTTAGAGTTGGATATACTCAAGAAAACTGCAGAATGGGAGTCGGGTTCAGAAGAAGGACAGGAAAGCACGGGGTGAATATTTTGAAACACAGAAACATGAAACTGGTCCAGGGACTTTCACTCGTAGATAGAGCACCGGCAGTGAGCGAGTGAGTGAGACAACGAGTTAGATGCACAGCCATTCGAGACACAGAGTGACAATGTAGAAAGAGTCATAGCGGGTTGGATCAGGTGAAAAGCACACAAACAAACTGGATTCCGTCAATACACATCCGAGCGCCTAGGGGACCTCAACACGGTCCTACACTCAAGAATCAAGAGGGCATACTCGGTGCAGCGCTCTGTGCACCAGGCTCCTTTTCCGGCTCGCTCAGCCTCGGGTGCGCGGCCTCCCACGATTTGAGCCCAGCGGCCCCAGCCATGTACATCTCCCACACCGCCACATTCATCTAGGGATAAATCAGAGGAAGGGGAAGTAAAGAGAATCATAGCGCAGAGCGGAGGAAGCAACCAGTGTTTTGGACTCTTGGGCCAAGTCCAGAACTGGCCTTCTGTCTGGCAACATGAGGCAGTAGCACTATGTATACTTCTCTGAACAAAATGGATATGCTTGGCGTTGCTTTGCAATCACGTGGAACACATTCACTCACACCGGGGGTAAAGACTGAACGCCAGGTGCGTTTAACGCATGTGGTTGGCACTAAGTTCGCACCTGGTAAGAAAGCTCACTGGCATAAATTTGTCATAAATACTTGAAGGCTTTGAGGTAGCGGACAAGCACCCTCTTTGTCTGCCTATAAGCTTGTCAGCTGTCATGCCGAGTGCCGATTACGATGACATGTATCAAACGCACTTGGTTTTTGGGTCGATCGTTCTCCCCCGGTGTCACCTGAATCCATTTGTCAGCTTGTTTGGGTTGCCTTCCGCCACCACATTCAGTGACTCATTCACTTTCCGCCGCAACGTGGCATCCCGATCTAGTAATTTTTCTCGGCAAGCTTCAGCATCCTGTCAGCGGCAACTTTTGGCACCTAATAACTTACTCTGGGCTTAAGAACGAATATACCACTAGTTCCCATCATACATCAAATGGAGTACATGCTATCCTTGTAAGATCTGGCCAAATTCACACAAGAAAAAAAATTACTATGCCTTTCGTGTTTGTGCATGAAGAGCAGCCACCATTTGATGCCCCTCCCTCGCTGCGCTCGGGGGGTCCAGGGTCCCCCGAGCCGGGGCATCCCAGGTGGGCATGCTAAAGACTCGTTCACGCTTTCCATAGAAATGATGCCTCTCGTGTTTGCAGGCCTGGTGGGGCAAGTCAATCGGGCATACAGAAAAAAAATACTACCAGAGGGAATTGATCTGAGGATCTCGCCAACACAAGGCTTTTAAGATGTACAACTAAGAGAGACCAGAGCCTGGCGCAATGATGTATCAGCGACCTCTAATCGCCGGAGGGCAGTGATGTATCTAGACCGCTAAGTTAGAGGTCGGTCTGATATATCATCGCAGCGCCTAAAATAAATAATGACCGCGCTAGGATTCGAACGCAAAACCTCCTGCATTACAAACCATAAATGAAATGTAACACATTAACCAACTGAACCAACAAAGCAATGGTGGAGACACTGCTGATAAGATTAGCTCCAACACTTCAGAAAACATAATAAGCTTGTCACTACCACCATACGGCCCCGCCTTAGGGGCCAGGTTAGTGGTTAGCGTTAGGGTCCCCAGGTATATTGAATCTGTTGTAGAAGAGCATTAGTCAGCATATGTTCAGACAATTGGCTAGGGTTAGAACAACCATAAAAATACATAATAAGCTTGTAAAAGATGTTTGAAGACCCCTAGGTCTGGGTATTAGCAGTGTCCTGGGGCTGAATACTGGCAGTGATGTAGTCCAAACAATAATCTCCTGTTATCTCAGCTCTTTAGTGTAATGGTTCTTGTCTCTTTCTCAATTTTCTCTCTGTGTAGCAGAGGTATGTGGTTTGAATCCCGCTCCGACCGAATTGTTTTGTTGCAGCTGCCTCTCCAAGGTGGGCTGATACATCAGGGACACCTCTAAGCTAGCGGTCTGGATACATCACCGCGCTCCACTCATTAGAGGACATCTGATATATCAAATCCCCAGATGCGCCTGTAAGAGACTGAGCTATAGGTTCATGGTTGGACTGGCCCATGGACCACTGACCTCAGGCCCCTGCTGTTGCACCACCCAAGGATCGGCAAAGGATTGATGGCCACCTTTCCTGCCGAAAATAATTACCAGATCGGGATGCCACATTGCGGCGGAAAGTCAGGAGTGCATTTAGTGGCCTGCCCTGGGAGACATAATCACCTGATTTGGACATGGCTCATGTCTAAATCAGGCATGACTCGCGCCAGCTCACCCTCTTTTTTCTTCATCCCTACGTCAATTGTGAAGCTGCCCATTGGGTTTGGAGCCATCACAGCAGCAAGATAAGCCTACAACATCCCCCCTACCATGTCTATGACCCCAGAAAAGTGCAATTAGCCTCAAATATTGGCATGCTGGCACTCTGCTTTCCCTGCTCAAAATCTTCCTCTTGCTTCATCCCCAGCAAGACACACCTGTCAAGGTGAAAGGCCAGAGTGCGGTGAGGTCATGGTCCTGCACTTCAGCATGGTCCGCGTCCATCTGCACCCCCCTCCCCACTTTTTGCTTGCGTGTCGCCGGACGCATGCGCGCCTCCCTGCAGACCTGCTTGTCACCCTTGTTCATATTGCATATGCCATATGAGTTGTGCGACTCGCATGTGTGCCCCTCCCATGCTCTCGCCCATCACGATCAGCATTGTGGCACCCCCAGAACGAGCCTAGCGCGGGTAGACATACTTATAAATACCAGATGCCCCTGAACCGGTTCACGACTCTCACCACGCGTGGTCTGCACACGACCACGCTTACATTCGTGGACCTGTGCGGGGATTCACTGCGGTCTGCTGTATGTGGTTGCCCTTACCAGGGACGTCACGGTGAAATGGTTGCTCAGAGTCAAAGGCTGCAAATACAAAATAAACAAAATCTAACTTTCGAGAGATTGAGATTGGACACAATTCAAATGAGCAAGAAAGTCCGACTTCTACTACTCAAATACTAGATCTCAAACACCTCTTTAATTGTCCCAATGATTGTCTGATGAGTTAGGGTCTTTTTAGACACAAGTATAGGTCTAAGGAGCTCTAAGTCGGGATCTCTTTAATTGACTCTGTACTGCGAGAAGCTACTCAAAGAGGAACTTTCTCAACGGGCACTTGGTTCAAGTAACAATTTGACTAGATCAAGATTGAAACCGAGCAGTTTATAGTTTGATTTAAGCTTCTCAGCTATAGCGCAAGTAACGGCTGAAGGCCAGCAAGTTATTTGAACTGAAGTTCGGGTTTTTGGACACAAGTACCACGGTTTGATAGTCTCAAATCACAAATCACAAATGCTCTCTCTGATCTCACACCGGGGGCAAAGAACGGCACATGCGGACTCTGGGTGCTTTAAACGCATGTGGTCCGCATGTGTGTGTGACATCCCACAAAAGATGGTTTGAGAACAGTTATCAGTAAGTTTATGAGTAATTCTTACATTTCATGAAGGTTTTCTTTGCACGAGCCGTGACTCGGCCGCAGATGCCATCGGGGCTCTGTGAAGTGACAGCATGATGTGGTTACAGCCAAGTCACACCCATGTGATGAGTCAGAGCCACACCAGCACTCTGCTTGGACTCTGCTCGCCCGTGTGCGCTCACACTGCGGGCATCATGCAGCGGCCCGCCATGTGCACATCCCATGCGCTTTATGCTCAGTACATGTGTCAGTGTGCTACCACACCTGCAAATCGTCTTTGTCGGCCTGTCACTGTGTGCGCACACTGTCTTTGTCAACATACAGCAATACCCATACACCACCCTTGTCGACGTGCAACAGTGCCCGCATGTTGTCTTCGTCAGTGTACAGCTATGCCTGCAAGTTGCCTTTATCGGCATAGGACCCATCCACACGTCACCTGTCTTTGTCTCAGGGGCAGTGCCCATGTCAAGTGCTCCCGAAGGGCAGTTCTTTGTGAAGCCGCTTCGGTATTTTGGCAGTGTGACCCAGTATGTGACCAACATAACTCTTGAGTCCTGCATTTGCCTTTGCACAGTTCGATTGAAAGGAAGGAAATGAGATAATTGCATGAGTACCTAATGCTTGAATCCCCTCATTTAGATCGTTTACAAGTTGGGTGCCATGAATATTACACGGTCATGGGAATAGACAATCAAAGTATGGGATATGCCAGTGCGGTCCATTCGAAGGTCCACGTCAATTTGAGAGGTCTATGAAGAAGACTGCGCATGCAGTCCATTTGTCTACGGTCCAAGGTCCACAGGTCTATAGACCTCCCTACCAGTGGATCCGACTCTCTGAGAACTTGAGTGAGATGTTGAGATGGGAGTAAAGGCAAACACGGGACTCGAGAGTTATGTTGGTCACATACCGGGTCACACTGCCGAAATACCGAAGCGGCTTCACAAAGACCTGCCCTTCAGGAGCGCTTGACATGGGCGCCGCCCCTGAGACAAAGACAGGTGATGTGTGGATGGGTCCTATGCCGACAAAGGCAACGTGCAGGCATAGCTGTACACTGACGAAGACAATGTGTGGGCACTGTTGCATGTCGACCAAGGTGGTGTACGGGTATTGCTGTATGTTGACAAAGACAGTGTGCACACACAGTGACAGGCTGACAAAGACGATCTGCAAGTGTGGTAGCATGCTGACACATGGACTGACAATGCACTGAGCATGAAGTGCGTGGGATGGGCACATGGCAGGCTGCTGCATGACACCCAGTGTGAGCAGAGTCCAAGCAGAGTTCTGGTGTGGCTCTGACTCATCACATGGGTGCGACTCGGCTGTAACTGCATTGTGCCGTCACTTCGCAGAGCCCTGATGGCATCTGCGGCTGAGTCACGGCTCATGCAAAGAAAACCTTTGTGAAGCGTAAGAATTACTCACAAACTTTTATTGATAACTGTTCTTGAACCATCTTTTATATTTGTGGTAACTAATTGTATTTTAGCTAGTACTTAATACATAAAGGACACAAATGTTACAAAGACCTTTGTGGGATGTCACACACACATGCGGACCACATGTGTTTAAAGCACCCAGAGTCCGCATGCATCATTCTTTGCCCCCGGTGTCAAGACAACGGACACACAGCTCTTTCAAAACTCAATTCACAACGTTGGCAATCAAAAGAAACTTTATTTCATGGGACCACTATCAGAATAGCAGAGTCCTCAGAGTAAAGCCCCCAAACAAGACCTGTCACACACGTGGGAAGGGGCAATGGTGTTAGCCTTCCACACTAGCTTGGGTCAAGATTCAGTACCGTTCCCTTCAGAACCTCCTGCTTTATACTACAAATTATATATGATTACAATGTATGATTACACTACCGCAGGTATATACAGGTATCCAGTAGGCCATCTGGTATCAGGATATTATTCCCATTGGCTGATCATAGGCTCTATATGTTTAATTCTGACAAATAGGTTACTGATTGCAAGCAACCATCCCCTTACTGTCGCGATTGGGTATGATTTAACTCCTGTTGAACGAGCTAAACTTCCTCTGTACTCACTACGCTCTACCCGCTGTGTCCGGATGACACGGATAATTATATGCTCACATATAGCTTTAATTTGATACCCATAACTCCTGGATTGGAGTTACGGTTACTTCTGTACGGTCTACTTTGTCAAGTAACTATATTTAGTCTCCCATCGGAGTAAGCCGGTCGAACCTACTTTGGCAAGAACCGCTACTCGGGTATGTTACAACCGGATCACGTGATTGATCGCGTCGCGAACTCCATTGAAACTCAACCAAACAGGGCAGTGATATGTGACGTAGTACTCATTGAGACATCAACCAAGCTTCACAGAGTGGATGATTGTCACCTCCTTGGTAAGTGGCTATGTTTATGTTCTGTTGCCATTTAACTGACCACTCAGAGCTCGTGTCAGTCCTTGGATGCGCGCAGAATGTAATTATAGAATAATTCCATTATTGGTAAATTTCGCAGCTTATCAACGGTGCCTACCCTTCTCTGTTACTTTCATTTGTTGACAAGGACACAGAATGCTCTTTTTTCCGCACAGAAGATGCGCAACGTACATGTCGGAGCACGTGCACACGGGCTCACGGTCTCTGGTGTGCGGCGAGCGCCGCCCCACAACACTGAATGCAAGGGGGTGCCGATCTGTGAATGCCGGACCGGGGGGCCGGTTGGTTGGTTGGGCCGCCAGGCCAGATTTTTTTTTTCTGGGAACCATCTTTTGGGGGGCGGTAGGCGGTCTTTCTAGGCTCTGCCGCCTCCTAATACTTGCACAGAACGCTCTAAACGTCCTCAAACACTATCTCGCCTCCAGAATCCCCAAATTACCGTGGTTGGTTCAACTTGGTTGATGGGCGGACTGCAGCCAAAAAAAAAAAAATTACTCCCCTCAGATATCCACGATGAATCTTCCCTGAGCTCAGACGAAGCCGCCCGGTATCCATAGAACATCATGGGCTGACAAATTTCTCCAGATTGAATGCACAGGCTTGATACTCAAAACTAAAATGTGAGAGAGGTCTCAAATGAAAAGGAGATTTAACCGTAGACATTTCAATGTTTTGCTCTTTAACAAAAGCGCTGTAGATCCCTAGTTGACTAGATTTGAATGCTCTGCGTAGATGCACACGTGATAAATTCCCTTATGGGGATATTACGTGGTTGGTTGGTCCAACGAGGTGGGCAAATTTTCAAAAACCGGCCCCGGTTCCTTCATTCACAGATCAGCACCCCCTTGACTGAATGGCTATGTCGGAGGGGACGCTCCCGCTGTTTGCGCCGCTTCCAACCGACTAAACACGTATCGTGCGCGTGCCCGCGACCACACGCGCCAAGCTCGCAGCGTAGACGAGTGCATTCATCCGTGGTACTCTTATACTCTTATTTGTCTTCCTCCTTCCCTGCATTGTCGTTCCCCCTGCCCCGGCGCTTCCCTGTTTTCTGAAATTTCCGTTCACGGTACCTTGACGGGACCCCCAGGAGTCTCTTTTGCGATTTCGTTTGCAACTTTTGTGCCCACGCTAATCAAATTGGAACCTGTACACGAGTAAGCTAAAAGTGTCCTTACTGCGATATGGAAGAACGCGAGTCATTATTGAACACACCTGTACACGAGTAAGCTAAAAGTGTCTACCGGCGTGTGAGTAAAGTATCGTAGCGATGTAGAATAGAACTTACCCTTACTGCGATATGGAAGAACGCGAGTAAGGGAAGTTAGAGGGCGCGTCACGGTATATCAACACACGTGATGCCCGATTAGGTAAGATGTCCGTGCTGTCTAAATAATCACGTCCAACTAATCATTCTCCAGCCAAAACCCTGCCGTGCAGTTCACGAACAATGGTGAGCGTTCGTATACTTGCACCACTGCGGGCGATGACTCTGACCCCCAGCTGGAGGCCGCAGCAGGATAGCAAAGTAGAAAATGGCAGAGCGTGCCCATACTTGCAGGATGAAATATACACGGCGGATTAATTTTGAAATAAGTGGGACTCAGATTGAGCATAGAACACGTGAATGACAGTGAGGCACTGTTTGTAAGATGACTGGGCAGAGAAGAGTGCTGGAGCACGAACGAGGAGGAGCTAAAACAAAAACAAAACAAAAAAAGCAAGTGAACTCAGAGTCTCGAACCCCGGCTCACTCGATGATCGCAACAATAACTAAATTAGCATACTTACTGCTTGCCGAACAGCTCTAGCCAAGCACGCCCCGCCGCAGCCCCAGCTCCGCGTGCCGCTGAATATTTGAAAAAAAAAACTTTTTTCCAAATATTTCCCAGGACATAGCACCAGGGCCCATTCAGCCTCTCCCAAAGATGACAGCTACTGGTTGCCTCTTCGAGGAGCTTTGCGACTATATATCACCGACTTTGTGCATGATCCCTCAGATCTTCGCGCTGTGCAGTTCGTGGTTGCAGCTTGCAAGACCTGAGATTGACTTGAAAAGAATAGATGAGCCGATAAATGAGATTCAATGTGTTACCGAGGGAGTTTGACTGGATAATGTCGCCGAATGCAAGCGCAATTCTATCTCGAGTGACAAGTAAGAACCAATTTAGCGTGCAGTGATTTTTAGTTATTTTATTTTGATTGAGCAGATCGTGCGCGCGGTTTAGCCCTCTGCGGGCGACCCGGGTATACCCACCCTCCCGTCAGCTTCACGCTCAACACAGGTGCCCATGTGGGGCTGAAATCTGAACCGGAAGGCAGACGTCTATATGCTTGTCCGCTCTCTTCGTATTTTCATTCACCAGGTAGACGCTTAAATTATCTAGACTCCTGGATTTAGAGTTGAATTCCTACAGAAAATTACAGAATGGGGATCGAGTTCAGAAGGATGGGAAAGCACAGGGAGAAGATTTTGAAACGTAGAGCTTCACCACCGGCAGTGAGTGAGCCAAGGGTTTAGACGCATAGCAGTCCGAGACACTGAGCGAGGGATGTAGAAGAGCCGCAGCGGGATGAATTAGGTGAACCAACGAGAAACACAGGAACGAACTGGATTACGACAATACACTTATCCGCGCCCCTAGGGAACCTCGACGCGGCCCTACGCTCAACAATCAAGAAGGTGGACTCGGTGCAGCGCTCTGCGCGCCAAGCTCCTTTTCCGGCTCGCTCGGACTCGGATGCGCGGCCTCCCACAACTTGAGCCCTGCCTCGTACGTCTCCCACACCGCGCGCCCCACGCGCTCGCCGCCCAGCTCGCCGTCGTCCGGCAATGTCTCTCCCTCGCCTTCGCCCGCCGTCTTTCCATCCGTCCCGGGCGCCCCCTCCTTCGCCGTCTCGGGAGCCGCAGTACTCACGCGGACCCGGACCACCGCGCACTCGGCGTACAGCGCGCCCGGCTTCAGCAGCTCGCCTGGCTCCGCGCGCGCGTCCGTCGCGCCCACTTTGAATGGTGTGGGGAGGAAGAGCACGTGCAGCATGGACTGGATCGATGCTTGCGCGGATTTCGTGAAGATGAGAAGGATGGGGTATAGCAAAAGGTAGCTGCGACTCCCGTGTCAGCGGGGTAAGAGAAGAACGAAGAGAAAAGACGCACAGCAGAATACCGAGTACGGACGAACTACGCGCGGCCCAGTCGGCATTGAGCAGCGGGGCGACGGTCTCCGCGCGGCTCACGCCGGGCGACACGCTTATCGCGACGATGTTACTTTTCTGCGCCACGGGGCGTGTGGTAGGGCCGTCGGACGCGGGGACAGGCGGCGCCGGAAGCGCATCGAGTACGCGCTGGAGGTGGCGCGTGAGCACGGCTGTCCGTAGCGCGCGCGCGCCCTCACGGAGAAAGAGCGAGGTTGCCGGGGCGGAGGAGGGAGTGAAGGGCGCGGGCAGGGCGGCGGCTGCGGCGTAGAAGCGGTTTACGACGTTAATTATGCGAATGTCGCGCTCGGCTGGGGCGGTGAGCAGCGCGGGAAGGAGGAGTGTCGTCAGCAGGAAGGTCGCGAGCGCCGCGCTCTCGCGGGCCGCATCGTTTGCGGCTGCGTCCATTCCTGAGGCAAGGAAGCCGAGGGCACCGATGTGGCGGTACTCGTGGGCGAAAAGAAGCGCGTCGAGACGCTGGTCCTGGCCCGCCATGAAGCGCGTACAAAATGCCTGGATAGACGGCGGGGATGCGAGGTCGCACTGCTCCGCGTAGATCTGCTCGTTCGCCGTGGTGGAGCGCAGGAGTTCAATGTATGTTGTTACATGCTCTGATTCTACTGGATGGGGCGTCAGTGCGATTATATGCGCCCCGCGCTGGGCTAGGGATTCGAGCAGCGTGAGCCCGATGGGCGAGAATGCGCCCTGGAGTTATTATTAATTGATTGAGTGACCAGCGCAACAAGACGAACCGTGAGGAGGATAACACGAGCATGGAGGTCCCGCTCTCGGGTTGTTTTGCGGCCCTGGGAGACGGCGCGTGCGGTCAGCACCAGGACGAGCGATGTGACGATGTGCGCCGTGTATTCTGTGGGGAAGTACGGTGCAGCTGCCGCCAGGATCTTTAGTACCATGTTTTACCTACGATCCTCCGACTGTACCAGCCAACAACGGATTGAACTAGATGCAAAGAGACGACACGATGGCCGTAGGTGGCAGATGACGTTGCGTAGCAACAAAGCCAAATAGGTCGTCGCGTATACACGGACAAATAACGCGCGGCGCTCGATTAGATTTTGATTAATTTTGATTCAAGGGTGAATTTCTCAGAGTCGACTCGGGAGAATGACTCAAGTGCGACTTGTATCCGGTTGTAAGGCTCATGAGGGATGAAAATAGATCCCATATCCTCAAGACTCAAGAGTAAGCGGTGAATGTGAATACACAAGAAGACAACATGGAGAGCTTCTCAGTCTCCTGTGATTACCAAATCTCCTCGGTTCACGTCATGTTCTGACGCGGCAGAGCACACTTCCATTTTCTATGCCACAAGCGCGAAGGAAAGGGTTTGGTTTGGTTTACCGCCATCCACAATCATAGCTTTAATCACAAGGCTTCGGCGGCAAGTAGGAAGTGCGTACATATTCACAAGTGGGCGGTCTCAAATCCGTCACAATTTTCTTCTAGCGGGAAAGAATATGTAGACTGATCTGTTTGGTGTTGCTTTGCGATAGCGCGGAACGCGTCCACTCACGTGGATCAATTTGTCAGCTTACAGCTTGCCTTCCGCCACCACTGGGGCCTCTCCCGAAGATGACAAACAGTGGCCTCTTCGAAATCCAGGAGCTCTGTGACAATATCACCGACTTTGTGCATGATCCCTCAGATCTTCGGGCTTGCGCTCTCGTGTCTCCGGCGTTGACAGCATCTGCTCAGCGCCATCTTTTTCAAGACATCGTACTCAATCCAGGCTGTGTGGGCATTGACGGTCGCCGTACTCTCCGTGGGTTCGATGAAGCCGGTGCGTGTACGCGGTTATGCTCTGTCCTCGAGGCGTCTCCCCACCTCCTCTGCTTGATTCGCCGTCTCCGCGCCAGTCTGGAGCAGGACATAGTCGGACAACTGAGCGAGGTGGAGTTTCCAAACTTGGAGGCCGTGTTCTTTAACCGCCGTCGTGGTGGTGTCACGAAGCCGAAAGCATTGCTGTCTGCGGCAAAGCTGATCAGCCTCCCGTCCATTCGCCGCGTCGGACTCTTCTTCCTGATCTTCCGCGACCTGCGTGAGGTGGGGCTGCTTTTCGAGAGCTGCGCGCCCGACATCGAGACGCTCGTTCTCCACGAAACCAGGATCCTTCCCTACTCCGTGGCGCCGGGGCGCTCCTCCCGTCCACGTATACGGATACCAGGATTATACATACGCTCACGGGACCCAGGCGGCATACACTGGGAATGGCTCCTCGATTCCTTGAGTCCATTCGACTTGACGGCTCTGCACGAGGTTGACTCCAGAGCCCTCCCAATATTTGGGTCCGCCTCCCGAGTTCTCGAGCCGTCCTGTAAAACCATCGAAAGACTAACAATTTCCCCGCGTACGTGGACGACCCGACTGCTTCTGTTTCTTTAGCGACTAACGCATCGGTGCAGCATATACCGCATACAAGGAGAAGATGCGCATGTCACTCGCGGATTTTCCCGCCCTGACCCACCTTACACTCTGCGGCTGGAGCAGTTCCGCGGACGTGCAGGCCGTGCTCAGCGCACTGCCCCCCACCACCCGCCTCGAACATCTTGAATTCACGATTTCTCAATGGCCGATATCCGACTCCGCCGCTTTGGGGAGTCTCGGGCGCGCGTTGTCCTTGGCGGCGCTCCCCGCACTCCGCCGCATGGTCGTGACTATATACCGTGAGCCCAGTCGGCCGGGGGCTACCGAGACCGTCGTGCGCGCCGAGGTGCGGGCTGCGTTCGCCGATTGGGATGCAAGGGGCCAGCTTGAAGTGGTGGTGTATTGAGGTACGACATCTGCCGTTTCATTCCCCCACTGACTGATGTTCACCGACTCTTCCGTGGCCGAGCAGGTCCCTGGCCGCATCACCTAATAAATCTTAGTCTTGGACGGAATGAGGGTAGATTGTACGTTGACACATGTCTGTTTGGTTTTGCTCAATCGAATGTCGGAATACATTATGTTTTCCGGATTCACGGGATCCCACCGATCGGGGTAATTGGAGCATTATAATATGTATTAAGCCCGATATCGCTCACAGAATAGGATTATCCTCACTGGTGCATTGTACTGGTTTTGCTCGTTCTCCAATTTCGCACCGCAGTGCGGCCGCGCTAGAGGCTGGAGTAAAGGAGGGGCGTGCTCACCACGGCGTTCGCTTCGAGAGGCACTCACCACCGCTGTTGCCTCCGAGGTTGATGTGAGAGGTTGTGAGATGTGGCGGAAGTCACAGCATTTTTCCAGGACCTTGCTCTTGTTTCACCGGTCAACTTTTACATATCAGGGTGAAGAAATTCCAACCGGGGACACGGGCCACTGATTTGCTATCTGAATCCATGGCGTAGCACTGTTGGTGGAATACTGATCGTAGCGATGAAGTAAGCGATTACTATCTGTGGTTCAAAAGGTTCAAAGTTTGTACAAAATTTATAAACTTCGGTCTTTGTCTTCCTGCTTCCGATGGGCATACAGATGACATTTATGCCCTAGACCAAGCCTTTGCTGTCTTTCAGGAGGCCTCGACATACTTTTCATCTCCTCCTTTTACCCGCTTCGGCCATGCAATTGGCTGGGCCGAGACTGCAGTTAAGCATGGACGAATCGTCTTTGGCTGCCTACCGTGTAGCAATTCAACTTCTTCCCCGGCTGGCAGCAGTTGATCTGGACCTTCCCTCTCGCCGCCAGATGTTATCTACTGTCGGTGGACCACAGCTTGCTTCTGATGCTGCAACTTGTGCGGTGGGCCTTGGTCGCTACGACGCTGCTGTGGAATTCCTGGAGGATGGCCGTTCCGCATTTTGGTCCCAAGCGCTCCGACTCCGAACCTCCGTGGATGGCCTTGCAATTATTCGCCCCGACCTTTCTGACAAACTCAAGGCATTATCAACTCAACTAGAGCAGGCCTCTTTCCGAGACACCTTCAGGAATACATCAGCCGAGAACGACCAGCGAAAAACAATTTCACTTGAAACAGAAGGGATTCGGTTAGGGCTTCTCAATAACGAGTGGGAAGAGGTGATCAAAACTGTCCGAACGGTGTCGGGTTTTGAGGATTTCATGCTACCCAAAAGTATGCTAAAATTACAGGAGGCAGCAGAGAGGGGCCCAATAGTAGTTCTCCACTGCGGGGAAGTCTCATCCAATGCCCTGGTGATAAACAACCGAGGTACAATTGAATGTGTGCAACTACCCAAACTCAATCTCCGCGTGGTGCGGCGCCTTGCAGACTTCGTTCAGGCAGCATCCCGATCCACGTTAATACCTATTCGGGATTTCCTTCCAAATCGCCAACTCTCAACGGAACCTTCCGACGTTCGAAACTTATTCAATCGTCTCATAGGTGGAAGAGAGGAATCGGAGCAGCTAAGTGCTAATGAAATATTTGGGCACATCTTAGAAGTCCTTTGCGACTGGATGGTGCATCCGATATTTGATGCGCTTCAGTTGAAGGTGGGAGTTTAAACTCTATCTGTTTCTTTCGTCAAGGTTAATCTCAAAATTCTCAGAAGTCATCGTGTCTATCTCGATTATGGTGGTGTCCGACTGGTCCTTTTGCCTTTCTACCCATCCATGCGGCCGGCAGTTATGGACCAGGAGGCACAAACTGCGTAGCAGATTATGTCGTTTCATCCTATACGCCCACGATCACTGCATTGCTTGACCCTCCGCCCAACATAACTTCTTCTTTCAAAATGACAGCCATGATCCAAGCGTATGCCCCGAATTGTTCGCCTTTGCCAGGTGCATAAAAGGAGTTGGCCAAAATTGCGTGGAGAGTACCAAGCCAGTCGCTCACTGTCTTGGACCATACTGCTACGGTCACAACCGCACTACTGCATCTCCGAGAATCGTCAATTGTGCATTTTGCATGCCACGGAGTTCAAGATTCGATGCAACCACTTGATAGTGGTCTCATTAAGGCTGCCTCAAAGTTTCGGAGATCATGCGCAGGTCGGAGAATGCCAACACCCTAGATATCAGAAAATGCATGTTGCTCGCATTCCTCAGTGCATGCGAGACGGCGAAGGGCGATAATACGAACCCTGATGAAGCCCTTCATCTTGCAGCAACTATGCTGTTCGCAGGGTTCCGCGGGGTAGTGGCGACAATGTGGTGAGTCCGTCAACTTCAATCTCCTCAGTGTGCTCAGATTGCATTTATCGTGCAGGACCATGGATGATCGCGACGGCCCCAAGATAGCAGACACATTTTACGAATATTTGTTCAAAAATCGTGATCCTAATTCCGACCCTCCAGTCTTTCCGGATCTCGCAATCGCTGCGGAAGCCCTTCATGTTTCTGTTGGGAAGCTGCGGATGGACACCGACATTCCGTTCAAGCGCTGGGTGCCCTTTGTGCATTATGGATTGTAGTCGCATTCTGCGTATGTGTATGTAGTGATAATTGATACTGGATCGTGTTGCTCCCTGAAGTTGCCACCAGGTTACATTTCGGACTGACTCATGCAGCAAAACCTATCTCTGACCTGACAATTTAGTTGACAGCGAGAAAAAAAAACATAGTTCGGTATTAACATTCAAGTGTGCTCACTCCAAACCCACTCCTCCTTAATGCTTAGTAGTAACGAGGACTTGAAGGAGCTGATGGAGTTTCTGCTTGAAGGAGTTCTTTCCTTAATTCACTCAGATATTCAGTGCAATCAATTCTTAGATTTACACAATGGTGGTTAAGCCAGGTTTACAAGCTCGTGAGGATTCTCCCTCTGTAGCTACTGTATTTATACTAATCCATGAGTCCATCTGAGTCATAAGTAAATTGTTCCATAATATTCCAGTGCTTTCTTCCAGCTTCCTGCTGACTCTCTCTGATTCACGATGAGTCGTACATTTGGGCGAGTCATACCCAAGCTCGGTCATGTGCCCGAGCGCCCACTCCCAATAGGAGCATGAGTTCAACTCCCACCGAGATATCCTCTCCTTGGTACAGCTACCATGCAATTGATCTAGGCGGCGGTTCAAAGCTGTTTGGTGTTGCTTTGTGATCGCGAAGAGCGTGTTCACTCACGTGATTCATTTGTCAGCTCGTGCACTCTGCACGTTTCTTTCCGCGACAATACACCATCCTCGGTACATGGCGACCAGCGCCGTCTTCGAAATACAGGAGCTCTGCGGCTACATCACCGACTTCGTGTATGATCCCACAGATCTCCGTGCTTGCGCTCTGCTTTCCCCAGCATTTACAGCGTCTGCCCAACGCCATCTATTCCACGACATCGTACTCAATCCAGGCTGTGTGGGCATTGAGGGTCGCAGTACTCTCCGTGGTTTCGATGAAGCCGGGGCCTGTAGGCGGTTATGCTCTGTCCTCGAGGCGTCTCCCCATCTCCTCTGCCTAATTCGCCGTCTCCGCGCCAGTCTCGAACAGGATATAGTCGCACAACTGTGCGAGGTGGAGTTTCCAAACTTGGAGGGAGTCTTCTTTAACCGCCGTCGCAGTGGTGTCACGAAGCCGAAAGCATTGCTGTCTGCGGCAAAGCTGATCAGCCTCCCGTCCATTCGCCGCGTCGGACTCTTCTTCCTGATCTTCCGCGACCTGTATGAGCTGGGGCAGCTTTTCGAGGGCTGTACGCCCCACATCGAGATGCTCGTTGTGCATGAAACCAGGATGCTTCCCTACCCTGTGGCGGAGCGGCGCTCCTTCCCTGCTCAGCGTCTTCGGATAATCATACCAGGACTACAAATCCGCGCACGGGACTCGGACCCCGTACATTGGGAATGGTTCCTCGATCCCTTGTGTCCATTCGACTTGACAGCTCTCCGCCATGCTGACTACGGGGACCTCAGAATCTTTAGCTTCGCCTCCCGACTTCTAGAGCTTTCGGCGCACACTATCGAAAGACTGACAATATGCCCGGGTACGTGGATGTACCCAGCCGCCACCTGTTCCTGTATATGCCAATTAATGCATATGTGTAGCACATCCCCCATGGAGGGAGCGAAATCGCATGTCGCTCGCGGACTTGCCCGCCCTGACGCGTCTTACGCTCTCTCACGGGGTGAACACCGCGGGCGTACAGGACGTGCTCGGTGCACTACCCCCCACCACCCGCCTCGAACATCTTGAATTCACGGTTTATCGACCGCTGATATCCGACTCCGCCGCTTTGGAGCGTCTCGGGCGCGCGCTGTCCTCGGCGGCGCTCCCTGCGCTCCGGCACATGGTCGTTTCCATATACCGTGAACCCAGTTTGCCGAGGGCTACTGAGACCGTCGCGCGCGCCGACGTCCGGGCTGCGTTCGCCGATTGGGATGCAAGGGGCCAGCTGGAGGTGGTGGTGTATTGAGGTACGACATCTGCCGTTTCATTCCCCCACTGGCACTCGCTGATGTTCACTGGCCGAGCAGGTTCTGGCCATGCGCCCAGCGGTCATGCTTTCTTGGCCTGAATCCCGCCTAGAGGAACGTTTGCATCACCGAACAAGTATTCAAAGACTTGGCTCATGGTCTTGGATCGAAGGAGGTTGTATGTTGACACATGTCCTTTTGATTTCCTCAACCAAATGTAAATGATGTTTTCGCGATTCACCATGATATCCGCCCAATTTTTTCTATATAAGTACCTCGAGAACGACTATCTTCTCATCATATGCTATGAAGGCAAGTTTACCAGACTACGTCTAATTCGCCGGGAACAAGTGCTTAACGCTTTCAGGATCCCTCTGTAAGCCGCGCAATTCAGGCAAAGTCAACATCCTGCAAGATATCGCTATAGAAGAATTCGAAATAATTTGTGCCCGTGGGCACACACCGTCTTGGAATCCTTTCCTTTTCCTTCCTCTGGACCGCTCACAGGTCTAGGCTGGACCATGGCCACAGCGTGAAATGCCCGGTTAGGTTGCTGAACTGTGATCGTCGCGAAGGTTGTCGCTCTAAGAAGACCCGCGAGACACGTTGTGCGGCGACACCTCAACAAGTCCGTCCGACTTTGGCTTAATTCTCCTACCAACGTTAACCTTTTTGTTTCTTTACCAATGTAACCCTACTTCTTGAGCGCCTCTGAATGCTCGATCGGTGATATATGCAGACAACACCGATCCCCGGATGGCAACTCGATAGTTGCGGCCCGCAAGTACGTATACGCCGTCAGCGGTTTGACAGGGGTGGTTGCGGCCCACTGATAGCCGCTGGGTAGTAGGTCAAGGTTCAAATTGCAATTTGAGTACGTCGTTAAAGATATTCGGCAAGCAGGACTGCAGAATTTTATGCACGAGGACCTTGAAGGTGATGCAGGCCTTAGCGGAGACCGTGCACAGGGTCCCCGGTCAGCAAGCAGGAAGTTAAATATTTAGCGTCCGCAGGGGAATTCGCTGGTACACCCACCATCCGGGGTTTGTATGTACAATAAAAATACGGTTAAATCAAGGATGAAAAAGAGAAACTCATAGCAGAAGCATCACCCCCGCCAGTGTGCCGACCAGGACCGCCACGGCGGCGCCGGCAGGGAACCCGGTCCCCCGCGCGCCATTCGTCGTGTTGATGGGGATGTTCGACGGCGTGCTCGTCACGCGCAGGCTGAGCGACGTCGAGAACGGCGCCGTGATCACAGCAGCGGTCGTTGTGAGCGTCTGCGTCCCGCTCACGACGGTGGTGATCGCGAGGTTGGCGCACGAGGCGTGGCCCATGTTGACGCCGAAGTAGGGTCCGGTGTGGTCGGAGACGCCCGTGGCGGCGTCGAGGACACCGATCGAGTCCGAGCAGTCTGGGCAGAGTTCAATTGGTACAACGGTTACCAAATAGAAAGCTCGGCGGCACGCACTAGGGTTCTCTTGGCCGTCGCAGGCCAGAGTGGTAGTGTTGTCCTTGATCCAGACCTCTCCCGATGCGCTGGTCCAGTCGTCAGCTAAATACCATTGGACACAGACAATTGGAGCTTACTGTTGGAAGCCTTGGGCGAGGAGCGGAACGTGGGGAACGGGATCTAGAGAACATCAAAACCACAGACCTAGAGCGATGGCAAACACTCACCGTCGCGGGAAACGACAAAGGTGTTCTTGGTCCCAAACTGCCGTCCTAGCTTCAGCGCTAATCCTCTCTACGTGTGAACGGAACTCCTACCATGCTGTCGACCCAATTGGCAAAGACGGTGTTACCCACACGCGGACGGCCCTGTACGAGAAGTCAATGAACTGGTGAAGGCAGCGAGTATAGTGACGCACAAAGCCGACGACCTCGATACTGGTGTTGCTGGGCAGCTGCTGCTTGAGGAAGATGGCGTCCAGAAGCGAAATGGCTGCGCCGAGACTGTGACCGGTCACCAGGATACTCGCATCGGGGACTTGGGCTTGGACCTGCTTTACAGCACCAAGAACGAGAGTGCTCGTTTGGACCCAGGCCGTCTAAGAGACATGAGTTTCCAACCGCAGTTGATGCCCGCACGTAAGTACCTGGAATCCGTTGTGCACCTCGACATCCGCCGGAGTTCCAGCAACGTTCAAGACCGTCAACAGAGGCGTGGGCGAGAAATGGATGTCGTTCTCGACCGAGAGGATTTCGCTGGGATCCGTGCCTTCGTGCCCAACGATGATCTGATTGCGTGATTGGGAGTAGGCGACGTAAACTGCCGAAGGACGTCAACGACGTCGCTACGATATGCATCTTTCTCACTGACCATCCGGAGTCGCAGCATTATCTCCGATCGTGAACACGAGCTGGGTGTCGGGAATCTGACACGCGTGGTTAGACTCCTCGACTCCGCGACTATGAATCCTCACCTTATCGCACGCGTCCCCGCAATTCCACAGGCCTGCCCGAACACAGTAGGCCGCCGCTGCGAAGGCTGCGATGGAGACGAGATCACGGCTCTGAATGTCGGCATCCGTCAACGAAGTTGTGGCATTGTCGCGAGGGGAAAGGGGGGAAGAAAACCCTTGCTCCACAAGGGCCAGACAGAAAACAACAAAAGTGAAGCTCAGCATCTCAAGGGGAAGGAAGCGAAAGAGAATAGCCGAATTCTTTGCCCGCAAGGTATTTGTACGATCTATCCCGGATCAGACGGCATTGATCCCAGATCGGCGTCCTTCCTACGTGAGCACGCTTATCCATGGCAACTACTTGATTCCCGGTCCACTCGCTATCAAAGCTCTGGAAAATTCATGAATCGTGTGCGTCGGGCAGGTTGGTGAGACTGGCATGCATATTATGGCAGCGCTCCGCCCGCGCCTCCAACTTTTGTTGAATTATGCTGTTTTTCGATGAACTACGTTACATAAGGGCGTACAGGGAGTAAAGCTCAGTGGAGCGAATAGGGACATATCCGAACAGGTGCGAGAAAAGAATCTCCTTGCGCGCTAGGAGGGCATCATCTTGGCATTGATAATCATTACCCCAGATCATTCGCTTTCTATGCAGTGCATCCGGGTGCAGATTTAAACTTCCATCCCTCCCAAGCGAAAAAAAAGGGGCGCTTCATCCATGTTGCTCCCTCTGCACTGAATATTAGCCGGAATTCGCACGTACATAGCACACTCAAATTGACAATAAAATCAACAAGTTGCTGTGCTGCGCCCTTGTTCAAGTTTCAATGTAATTCCGTGGCGGCAGTTTGGCGTCGCGTGCGGAGATCATTCTGCTTGACGTCCTTGTTCCTTGTTCTCCCCGGCTATCCCGGGTCTCGAACGTCAATACAAGCCTCACCGTGAGGACATTCGGAAGACTCGCGGAAAACAAACACTGACTACGGTTGAGATGGTGCATTACGTGAACATGTCGGCGTTTATCTCTTCCCTTCACACCAAGACAATGCCTTTGGTCGCCGTACTTTCCGCTGTGTTGCCCCGCGCCAAGGATTGACTCATAACCGAATTTGAGCTCCTCTCTCATTCGCAATGACCACCCATAGTGCTCCCCTCCACGAGATGCTTCCGGGAACCCTGATTTTGTGCGCGGTTCCACGACATCACAGCGACGGTGAAGCTGTGTATGTCCGCACTAGGCATATGTATCAGCGCAGACCCAGCGTGCCAAAAACTATTGAATGTTTCTAATGTCGCTTCACCACGTCGTCGAGCAGTTAACGCAGAATTATACATGAGTTATAGTAGCGCCCCGCCACGCGGCGTCTAATCAGGGATGCGGCCTTGCATTCCACGTTCGCAACCACTGTGCGTCGCCCGCAGCGCTGCATCCCTTCTCCCGCGAGGCCGAAGAGGAATTTATTCAGGCTTCTTGATATTGCCCACGGGGAACTAAAATCATACCGGAGAGAGGTTTAGTTGCACGCCGCGATATAGCGTGTTGCGAACTGTGGCCGCTAATTGCTGAATGAACACTTGATGAACACCATTTCGGCTCGCGCCCATCAGCCGGCGACTCGCAGCCATCAATCGACATCTCATCTAAGCGTCACAGTGACAGTCACCTCCACGTCCCTCCGAGTCACTCCTTTCAAATCCACACTCGTAGTGCGTTGCCAAGTTTCCCCTCGACGCGGCTTTTTCTTCACATCTTTCCTATCTTCTGCTCTCTCCGTCCGAAATGTCCAAAGTCCCCCGGGATATTGGCGCGGTGTCGGACACTGCTTCACCGCCGACCGGGAGGCGGCAAAGAACTTGAAGGTCTGATATCGCCTTCAACGGCGCCTCCGGGTCGCTCCCCTGCTCGTCGTTGCAGCTCACGTGCTGCGAAGTCTCCATGGAAATTCTCAGCTTCTCACTCGAGCGCAACTCTGGCTACCCCGCAATCCACCCACGCGCCTCCGCCTCTCTCCGACGACGATAAAACCGGCATTCTTGGGACTCTGGAGGCCATGAATTCATCTATCGGTTGCTGTACGTTACCCGCTGGCTTGCACCAGTCTCGTACCGTCGGTCTTCGCCAACGAGGTGCGGTAAATTCTCCCGCGCCGATCGCATCCACATTCTGTCAGTGACCGACGACCGAGTACTTGTACTCACCAACTCCATCACAGCGATGAGCCTTGGGTGAAACTCCCGACAAGGCACTTGCAGTGCGGACGGACAAGTCCGGGCCTCACCGCTTACAGGCATTGAGGCATTGAGCGCTTAGTCCATTTCCGGTACCATCTCACGCCGTATATAGCAGTAATTGATCCCCGTCGCGGCGCCACAGCGCGTTTTGCCTGCGAAATAAGCCTTCAATTTTGGCCACAATGGTCCGCCCGGTTCACTTGACGGTGGTCCTTCGGCAAGACCGAGCTGTTGCAGCCTCGACAAAAATTGAGAACAACCGAATACCCCCATATCAGCGGTTGACCGCCGGCGTAGCGCTCGAGATGGGTATCCACTTGCTCCGCACGGCTGTCCAGTGTACAATGGTGTGTTTGCCGTTTATTAGAGTGCGTTACTAGTAGCTTAATTCCCTGTGGCAGCGGAAACTAAGAACGGTGAAAATCTCATTGCTCCCGTCAGCTGAGAACGTCATGACAGTCCGGGATCGTCGGGCTCTATGCGCAGCATCGGCTTGATTCCCTAGGGGGCTATCGACACATTTTGAGATGGTCTCACTGCCGCCGAATGTTCCGACATTCCCACTCCACTTTTCGAAAGTGCTATCCGCTACCCATCGTACTGAAGGCCTTCAGACTAAACTCCCACTTAGATCTGCAAATTCACATTGTGTGTCTATACGAATGTAGCACAATACCCTTCTCGTTGCCGCAAGGATAAGAGACTATGCTCAAGCGGGTGTTGACACGTTGGCGCTTAAATGGCTTGGCATCGATCCTCCGTAGAATGTTGGTCGTGAAGTCGTGCACTGACTACGGATATTACGGAACAGGGGATATAGGTAGGCCCAATGCTATGCATCCTGTGCCACGCCTCCCTGAATCGCACAATGGTCCTCTCCGCCCCCTTTGCCATCCTCCTTCTCCTTGCACCCCTTCGCGGGGCTGCCCAGGTCGCGTCCCCGTCTTGGAGGGTACGAGCTCAGGATTTCACGTCTGCACAGTGGCCCAACTCAGACGTATAGAAACCCAATATCACGACCTCTGCAACTGAACGCGTCAGCTTAGCCGATGCTGCACTTCAGTTGGCCATTACTTCGCTCAATTCGGACGCTCAATTCAACGGCACGTCCTTGTCCATCCCTTGAAGAAGTAACCTCACGATTTCTCGAACCCAGGTGAATCGTACGGGATTGCGGGGGCCTTGTACTCTCAAATGGCGGAATTCGACCTTGCAACAAATCAGACGAAGTATGAGAAGTATTTGGAACAATATTTCCCGCTAGCTCAGCAGACTCGAGCAAATTTTTCGGATGAATTGTGAGTTCAGCGTAAATTAGTATTTTGGGAGTGGTCTGACCTGTTGCTAGTGTCAGTCCCCCATTTCATCTCTCTGGACCTACTCATCCGTTAGCTATGGAATAGTTAAACTACGGGTTGTGAGTCCCTACGTATGTGCATGGCGCCATTCAGCTGTCTGAGATCAATTTTTAGATCATATGGGTATGCCGCCGCGAGGGCGTACGCGGCATATAAAAACCCCACATTCCTTCAATACGCTATTGAGTCTTGGTGGTTTGGTAGAGCCTGGACACTTTCGCAGGACGATGTCTCATCTGGCACCTTTGCGGGGAAGGAGTTTCCCATTGAAAAGGTTTGTCAAGAGAGTGAGCTATCCAATTATTCGCTCAGAAAGTTGACCGAGCGTAGTATCGTAGTAACAATGGCAGGTGGTACCTTTTGGGTGAGTCATGTGCAGCAATTCTTGCTCTCTCAATACGTCTCAAGGTCTACCGGTAGAACACCGATCCAGCAGAGCCTCATTTAGTGGGACTTGGTACGGGGTGAGTCCAAGTTTTCATCAAGCCGCACCCGACTTACATACGATGGCAACGAGAAATTTCCTAGTGTAAGCCAGGCAATCAATCTTCACAAGACTGGTTTGACCAACACTGTTAGTCTCTCCGCCCTGCTGGCGGAAGCAACGCCCGATCCCATGTACCTCCAAGCAGCAACCGAATCAGCCGAATTTATCCATGCACATCTGTACAACGTTCAAAACGTAGTTCAGGACTCGATCTCTGCCCGCGCGAATGATTCATGTTCTGGTGTCTCCGTCGTTGGGCCCTACAATTCAGGATTGATGATTGAGGGACTCGCGATTCTCTCTTCAATCAACAGGAATAACGCTTCCACTCAGAATCTGTGAGCAGCCCTGCTTCCGTCTCTTTCCCAAGTCTGACTAGAGCCAAAAATCACACATAGGCTCAATGATATCCTCCTGGCAGCAATTCCTAACAGCGCCTGGCAGACTGATAATGGGATCATCGGAGGTGACTCCAGTTCCTAATTCGCTTCTGTGATTGTCATACATATTATTCAGGGAATGGTCGTAACTCGGGAGATATGAACTTGGTCCGAGGGCTGGGGGCTGTGTATGCACGAAACACCACAACGCCTGCTTTGCGCGCGTACATCAATGGTTATATTTCTGTCCAGGTAAGGATCAGTCATAACCGCAGCAATTGTTCTGATACGTGTAGTTCAACGCCGTGATTGATCTGGCGGCTTCGGGGGCAACGAATATCTACGCAGCCTCTTGGACTGGGCCGCCGAGCACAAAATTTTCGGGAGGCAATCAGACCCTGGCGCTCAGCGCTCTAATAAGCGCTCTCAGCATCGGCAATGACTCGGCACCTTCCCAGTCGGCGACCCCTACTCCATCTTCATCTCCATCTCCATCTCCATCTTCTACCGTGTTACCCACACGTAAACCGCCGCTTGGACCGATTATTGGGGGTGTTGCTGGTGTAGTTGCGCTGCTCGCGGTGGGTTTTATTATCTGGCTCGTCCGCAGGCGCCACTTCTATTCCTCCGGCCAACAAGCCCCCCGGCCCACGAGCATAGTCTTATCCAGCTCTGTTACATCTTGGATCCAGCCCTTTACAGCCCACACACATACTCGACGCGCTAAGAACAAAATAGGTGGACCGGAGTTCGAGGAAAGTTCCAGAAAACCACGAAACCAGCCTTCCTCCTCCCGAGAGGGGCCGGCGCAGAGTTCTGTGAAGATGGCAAGGGGTGGAGCGCCATCCCGCAGACCTCCTGTTGCAGAGCAGCGACCTAGCCCACCCAGCGACATGCCAAATTCCGCTGCACTTCCCACGGAAGAATTGGTGCGATTGTTGAATGATAGATTGCGAAATCGCGAGTGGGACGAAGCCGAAGCACCACCAGAGTATCCTACTTCGCCCCGATAGCGAGATTGTATCAATTTGAATTATTTATATTTATTCGCTGCACCTCGGTTGTATCACACAGTGGACCCGAGTCAAATCCCTGCGAACGCGGGAGCGGGCTTAATTAGGCCGTAATGACGGCCGCACTCGAGTCCCGGCAGGAAATCCCTGCCGACGGCACGCTGGGGTCGAGTAATTAAGGACTCGGATTCAAATAAATCGCCTCGTTGGCGCCTCGCGCTTAAATCATCAATATTAATAGAGTCCATACCTCATCCTCAATTCAAATCCCTGCCCGCCGGCAAAACATCCTGTGCGTCATGTAATTCACTCCTTCGCTTCGACAATAGGTTGTTATAGGAGGGTATAGGCGAGGAACAAAATTCGAAGCAGCAGACTTAGAAGTTGCACTGAAAAGCCCCCGCGATAGCCGCACTCGGCCGGAGATCCCCGCGCCTCGGTGGCGTCGGCAGCGTCGGCGTGGGGTATGTATACCGTCGTCGGGTAAGAGCGGGCAAGCAAGCGAGCGTCGGCTAAGAGGATTCTGACTCGGAAGGGAAGCGCTGGAAGCAGATGACGGGGTACATTGGTGCCTCGCGATTGACGACAATGACGAGCCAGAGAAACGTGAATTCTTGCCGTCAAGCTTGCTCGGAACGGAGAAAGACAGGAGGAATAGATGTATGCATCTCTGTAAGTCCTCCGAGTCTCCCGCGACCTCCCGCGACAAAACAAAATTCAGCACGATATCGGGGCCGAGCCTCGCGTGGGTAACCGCTCGTCCGGATCTCCGGACCCGCCCCGCCAGGTTGAATTTATTCCCGCTCGACGCACAGGAAGACGTCGGCAGATCTGAGTCTCTACTCGAGGTGCGCGCGTGGTTGAATCTCGGACATGTGCCTGACTCGTGGGCGGGACGTTTCTGTCCCATGCATTCATTCGTTCAAGTTTATCTTGAGCGCGGTAAGCGTGAGGCTCGAACCGAGGACTTGAGAGACATCCAAGTAATGCGACAAACGGCCAGTGAGCATTGGGATAATTCGAAATGCCGATGCATTTTTGTTTTATCGTGGGCGGGGAAGCGGAGGAAAGCGGAGATACTACCTGCCCACTTACCTACAACACAACGTCATTCCCCGTCGGAAATTAGAGTGAGTTGTAGCTTGCATATGCAGATTGCAGACAGCAGGAATGTTGCTCTCGTGGTTTGAAAATTTCAACAGGTGGTTGATGCATGCCAGCGCGTGTGCGTTTAGTTCCTGCGCATCACGCCGAACGCGCCTTCGCTGCCCGGCAGATGCCGAGCACCATTCCCGATGTGAGTGATCGATCATCGATAGCATGCCCGATTAGGCAATGTATCCCTGCCGCCATCTTTAATGGCGTCGTCCGGGCGCAATAAAGCTCGGGCTCAGTACTGGCTCATTAGCGCCCTTGCCCCCAAACCATCCGTTCATCGAGCTTCATATCGGTCCTCATGACGCACTATGGCTTGCCCTACATCCTCGAGGACACGACGGGGCGTCTCACAGGCGGCTCCGAGTTCGTCGATATCCACGACCGGCTGCGCCTTGCCGTGCGCTGCACCGCGCGCGATGCATCCCATACCGCGTACATGATCTTCGACACCACCCCCAGTGCGTTCCAGCCGATGATTCCAAGGACACTCGCCGCGCTGGATTTTGGACGGGATAATAGCCTGGGGACGGTGACATTTGCGGGCGTGAGCGTGCCAATGCGGCAGTATTTGACGCGGCCGAATGCAATGGGGAGGTAAGTCTGCTTTCGGGCTCGGATTTCCAGTGCGTAGCTCTGACGGGGGTATATCATTTAGCTCAAAGGTGCGACGGTTCGTCGCGTCCGACGGGCAAACGTATCAGTGGGCACGACGCACCCAGCCCAATCAGGAGTGGACGGCACGTTCCTTCTCCTCCTCCCGACCCTCAAACTTGTCAAACTTATCTTTCGTTCCCGGCGCAGTGTACGAACACTAACGGCTACGTGATCGCTTCTTACAGCCTCAAAGCGCCAGGCGAACCCGAGTACCCCGGATCCTCTGGCTGCATTCTGGAGATCGCGGAGCAGTTTGGAAGCTTGGCCCCTGGTACGTCCACTTCACCATGCACCGATGGTAGGGATCTGATTTTCGGACAGAGATGCTCGCCTCGCTATGGATCATGCGGCATATCGCTGCCTACGACCTCGTCTGAACCTTGACATTCCCAAAGAACACCACTGCGCTTACGGCCTTCTCAAACGTTAAACAACATACTGACGACCTCTCGAACGATGCAGACGACCTCCCGAACGACACACACATTGCATTCCTTCATCCGCATCTACATCTAACATAATTCCCAACTCTAGCCCACACTTATTCCTGGCCTGTACATACCTCACTAGCCCCAACAAACCTACTCATATTTCGTGTATATACTGTATACTGTATCATATCAGCAATTGAATTCAACTTGTACATATATAATCTTCACAAGGCTGGATCATCATGGTGTGCGGGATGTGAGGCGTGCACCAGTAACACCAATGCCTCTCGATCCCGCCACCGGCTCGACCCACGTCCCCGCCGTACACCGCCCCGCCCCCCGCGCCTTGCTCCAGCTGTGGCCCCGTGCCCCTGGTGCGCCGCACGGCGTCGCGAAACTCTTGGCGTCCCCGCTATCGCTTCGCCGCCGTTCTCGTCGCCTCTGATACCGAGGATCATGCACATGAGCTTGCGGGTAGGAGCAACTATGGGGGTACGTCCGAATCGGAACGGGTAGAGCATCGCGCGGAGCCGCGAGATGAGAGGCCGCGTCTCGCGACGGGATCGGCCGCTGCGTACACGCACTCGTCATGGAGAACTCGTATAGATGCAGCGACTCGTCGCTCTACAGTGTTCGGGTCGCCGCACAGGCCTGCGTTCCAGCGTTACCATGCGCGGGCTGCCCTGGGGCCGGCAGGGCTCTCACAATTGGTCGCTGAATCAAATGAGGGGGGCGCATCCTCGAGCATTGCGTGACGCTCGGCTATAGGCCTCCATTCGAGCGAGGCGCGAACGCTGGCGGGATGGAGTGTATCTACTTAAAACCGTGTTTTCGCACTATTGTAGCTGTGGTAGGATATATATTTCTCCCAATGCATTTTATTTAATGCCTGCACACCACCTAATTTTTTCATGATATTTGAAGCCCATTTCGTGGTCGTCGTCGCTGACGACGTCCAGAGCTTTTGATCGCTGTCATCCAAATGCGGATATCCATGCTCATCGTGTACCACGACGCCGGCCCTGGAGACTCTGATCTGATGGGTCTTGTCTGAGTTCGGGTGAGTCTCCAATTGATATCATCGTGGGTGGGCAACTGTGGGGGGTGATATATCATGGACTTGGGGGCTTGTCGAGAGGTGATAGAAATGTCACCCCCCCATACTGTGGTCCCCATAATGAAGTTTCTAGGTATGAGAAGAAGGCTCGGTAGCGAATGGTCTGTACTACAACATCCGAGGTACGAGCCTCTCCGTTGTAGCGTCTGTTTATAAGAGAATAGGTCTGCACCTGCACTAAATGTCCAGTGATAAGCTCCTTCTGGTTCAGCTCGAGCCCGCGCCATCCCACAGTTCTCCAATCCTTTTTTGTTGCTGTCATCAATTGGTAAGTTTACACGCAAATCCTCTCACTGATAATGAAGTGCATAAGTACGAGAATATGACCTGGCAGCGGATGATCAGCACCTGCAGTTAATCACATGTCGCACCTGTGTCCGAACGAGCCCGGGTCATCACAGACCTCAATTTCTGCCTTTCTTTTTTTTCTTTTTTTCTTTTTGCGCTCAGGTTGAATTCCGAGGTATCCCTGAGAGGTTGGCGAGATTCTCGCGCCGGATTCAATCTTCTTCAGGCTCCGCCATACGTGAGTGCGAGTATCAGCATTAACATTTACAAATTCTTCATGGCAAAGCGTGCACGACAATAATATATACAAGTTCCTCCTCGTCCTTCAATATTCTACTAGCATTATCCGGCAACTCCTGAGGCAGCGGGGCTTGTTTAAATCAGCGGCTCCGGCGAACTCTTCTGCCCGACATCGGCGTTCTTCGTCCTCCTTGCGTTGGCCTCCTGCCGGAACTGGCGCGGGAGGAGGAGCAGACCGAGGGCGTAGAGGGAGGCGACGATCTGGTGCCTCGGGTGAGTGCGATTCCCTGGGAGAGGTAACGAAAGAGAAAAAGAAAGGAGGAGGATTTGATAAAGAATGGAAGGGGTATAACCTGATAAAGAAAGAGACAGGAGGAAGAAAACGGAACGCACCACCACGATCGCCAACCAAAAATGCCTACAGCGCATGTTCACGGGGTGCGCGTTGCCCGTGACGAGCGCCCATTCGGTCCAGAGGCCATAGTGTGTCTGCGCAAACGATCAATTTTAAAAAAAGAGCGAAGGAGGATAAAGCAAGGAAAATAGGCGCACCTGCCACATCGCCAATCCTACGATCGCAAGCCCAAGCACAGCATGGAGGTAGTTTTGCGGGGGCCGTCCGCCGGGGAAGCGGGGGAACTTGACGAGGTGGATGAAGGAGCCGAGGAAGACCTGGATGAGGTAGAGGACGAGGAGGGCTAGGCCGACTTTCTATGTCACCAAAAACAAAAAAGGGGAGTAAATGAGAATCACATGAGAAAAGAAAGGGTGAAGGTAGAAAGATAGCGCTGGAATACCTGATGCGGGTCAGTGAAATGCGGCAGCCCGCTCGCCGTCGTCGTCTGGTATCCCAGCGCAAAGGCGGCGAAGATGAGCGGGCCAGTGAGGAGGAAGTTGACGATTGCGTGAGGCCAGAACCAGCTGTGAAAACCGCGCATGAGTTACGGAGTCGAGCGGAATAGGACGAAACGAGGAGGAAAGGTATGCGTGCGGCGCGGCCGTAATTGCTGCTCGCCATGAGGTCGCAGGGGAAGAGCCCTCCGCAGACGAGTGCCTGTGGCGCGGCCACAATTGCCGCTCGCCGTGAAAGGAGCTCGCCGCAGGCGCAGAAGAATTCCGCATGCGCAGCCATAAGTGCTGCTTGCCATGAGCTCGCAGGGGAAGAATGCCTGCGGCGCGGCCATAGCTGCCGCTCGCAGTGAGCTCGCAAGGCACCGTCCTCCGGGCGGTGCTCGCTCGGACAGCCTGCGGCGCTCGGTTCCACTCGACTCACGCGCTAGTAAACGTCCTCAGATACCGCGCGATGCCTATGCCCAGCGGGAGTCCGACGAGGTAGGCGAAGAATGCGACGTGCGCGTGGATGCGCGCCTTGTTCTCAAAGGGCGTCAGGGGGAAGGTTAGGGTGGACATCGATTCGTTGTTGGTCTTCGGTGTCAGGCGTAAGTGGGAGTCGTGGGGAATGGAATGGTGAGGTAGTGGGCGTGTGGCCAGTTTATATGCGTCCCCGGGTATTCAAGGAACGCCGCACGGCGGTGACGCGCTGGGTGTGGTGTGAGAGCGGGCTGCCAAGACGAGATCGTACGACCTGACAGCCATCGGCGGTCTCTTGGACCTCCTCACCTTGTTTCTTCACGACTCTGGAGTCGAGACGCCGATATTCAGCCAATATATGGTATGGAGACTGCTTCAGACGACAAAAAACTGCTTCCGATCCGTGCGTTGGCGAGTGAATACTAACGAGTCGGGTCCAAGTCGTGTAGTCGCAAGCCTAAAAGAGGAGGTGAAGCAGACAGCGCCACATCATGCCGTCTACCGACGGGTGGAAAAAGTCGCCCAAATCGAGCCTGGGCCCAAGAATAGACGCGGGGGTGACGGGAATAGACGAGAATTGTTCACTTGGTATCCAACTATAACCAGGAACGCACGAAGCGCAGCTGGAGAAGGACTGATGTCGAGGGAGAGGTCGTACAAGAGTGACGAGGGATGCCGAGACATCGCCACATCCGGATTAGGATAGGGGCTTGATTGAACATGATGATGTTGTTCGATTACAGTAAACCAGCAGTGCTCCCTGTCGTGGGATACCCCGTGTAAGGGATGGACCTCGGCAGCGGATGGAGTGATCCGGATCACACGGTTGCTTAGGAATTAGATTGAATATGAATGTTCGAGTCGCCAGTGTTGGTGGGTCGGCGGCTTGAGCTGGCTAGTCACTTTTGACAGTCAGCGGCTAGTCAGTGACTAGTCACCAGGCCACGCAAGTGGCCCGACCCGCGTCGCCCAGCCGAAGCTAGCCGAGCGACCGCTCCCACGCCTGCCACAACCTGCGGAAACTTCATTTCCGGGGTTCCTCAGCAAGTCGGCGTGTCTCATATGTTCAGGGACCTGTCGGAGATATCTGGGATGTGATATCAGACCAAACTAGTGTACCTGGCTGAGTATAGCTGGCACATACATAAGCTATTGGCCTGTTCTCGAGCTTCTCAGTGAGTCGGCACAGTGTCTCATCATGCCTCTATGTTTTTAGGTTGGCCAAACGGATAATTCTATTCAGCAACCCTCACGCGGGAGATCAGATAACGCACCGCTAACACTTTAACACCATTTCCCGTGCTAAAAAATGGGGTACAGATACCCGCAAGAATCTATACAGTGCACCATGTATTTCCCCGTGCCGTCCATTTTTTTCGAGATTTTCAAGCGATGTTCAGTGGCCGATTTGTCATGTATTTTTGGACAAGTAACACGAAAGTGTTGAATTCAAGTCTTCTGGGTTGTTCAACTTAGCCCCCCAAAACTGGAGTAGGAGGACAACATGCCTCGGCATACACTTCAATTTTTTGGGCCCTTCTCATCAAGCAGGAAAGATGTGAACACATCCCGCCTCATCCCGCCGTGTTGCGCCATCAGCCGCCATCAGACACCAACTTATAAATGAAGGGGTCGCTGAATAGCTGCAACCCAGGGTACTGTCAGCAACCAGGTTGCTGGATAGAATTATCCTGGTCGAAGAGGTTGATCGTGGAGCAACAGTGTCGGATGATGAAACAATTGGGTTGGATCCCGTCACGGCTGTATTGAGTGGTTTCTAATTGCAGGATTTATGCTATACCTATACTATATAATTTTGGTGTACAAGTATGTATTTAATTTGTGCTACAGCTTAGCTACAGCACACTTCATTTGTGCTCGGCCATTTTTTGCGGGAGCTCCTTCCCGATTGGGAAGTTAGGTCACCAAGTCACAGCGGATACTGTAGATATAATATATCATACCAGTGTGCTGAGAGATGCGTGGTGATGTATCACCGCCTGTCATCACAAACACGCATGATATATCAGCTTACAGCCCCGCCCAAATGCGGCAGGCCGTCCCATTTGGGTTCGCCTCAGGCGGGGTGGCGCCGTCGTCGTGCGGCAGGGCGGGGATGCTGATCAGTGGCGGTGCCCCGCCCATTCTTACCTCTTTCGGCCCTTGTTCAGGCGGGCTTGCCTTGCTTGCTCCTTGGACGTGGTCTACGGCAATGTCGCGGCAAGCTTCGGTGCACAGTGCCGCGTGCCATTGGTTAGCGGTAGGGAGACATGTTCCTTCCTCAAGACCGCCGATTTGGGTGGGCGCGGGTTGTTTACATTTGTTATGGTGGGTACCGCTTCCGTCCGCCCACCACCTACGCTCCTCCCTGCCTGCCCCCTCCCACCCCGCGCACACTCCTTTCTCATCCCTCACCGACCTTCGACCTCCAGCTCTCGATTGGTGGTGCCTTTGGCCTCGCACACCCGCTCCTCGGCGTGCACCGCCCGCTTTTGCACCCCGCCTGCCCCGCGCTCCCTGCGCCCCCTACCGGCTCCAGCACGGCGCGCCGGCCAGGGCAGGCACAGGGCGCATCTCACCTCTCGACTGGTGGTGTTTCTAGCTCCACGGACCGGCTTCTCGACACGCCCCGCCCACTTTTTTGCACCCCCGCCCGCCCCGCGTTCCCCGTGCCCCTACCGGCTCCAGCACGGCGCGCCGGCCAGGGCAGGCATGGGGCGCATCTCACCTCTCAACTGGTGGTGCTTCTGGCCCCACGCACCGGCTTCTCGACGCGCCCCACCCGCTTTTTGCAGCCCCACCCACCCCGCGTTCCCCGCGCCCCCTACCGGCTCCAGCACAGCGCACCGGGCAGGGCAAGGATGGGGTACATCCTTCCCTCCATTCTGGGGCTGCTTCTAGGCCCGCACGCCTGCTCATCGACGTGCCTTGCCTGCTTTCCCACCCCCGCACCACCCCGCGTTCCCCGCGCTCCCTACCGGCTCCAGCACGGCGCGCTGGCCAGGCAGGCATGGGGCGCATCTCACCTCTCAACTTGTGGTGCTTCTGGCTCCACGCACCGGCTTCTCGACGCGCCCTGCCCGCTTTCCCGCCCCCACCCCGCTCCGCCGCTCCCGCGTCCTCCTACTGGCTCCCGCACGGCCGCCTGGCTGTTTCAGTAGACACATTACCTTCTTTTGCATGTAGTGTTGGGTGAATCAAGTTTCTTATTCCAATCTTGACGCATTGGGAGACGCCAAAAAAGACGTTAAAAAATAATCAAACCCAACAAGAACTTGCTCCTCAAGATTCTCTAATGCGAAAATGCATCCAAACGAGGTGTCGTATCGTATCATGGAGATTCCAAAAGAAGAAAAAAATCAATTTACCGTACTCGGGAATAAAAGGCGACAGTAGGGATCGAACCAGCGACCCCCTATTTACAATTGACCCAATTTAAACCAAGAGTCTTACCGTTACACAACACAGTCCTTTATCCCCTGATCACAGCATTGACTATAGTCTGCCTTGGAATTCATCCCTCAAACGGATTCTACTAAGTCGAAAAATTCCATTTACGCTGACAAACAACAGATTCTATCTACACTGTTACTCTAGCTGTTACTCTACACGCCGGCCATCCTTTCCCTATCGAAACCGCTTCTCGTGTCACTGCGCCCGAGCCCTGCCGCCATATCATCAGCCAACCCAAAAAAAAAAAAAAAACCGGGCAAAAATACCTTTTCTGCGGAGGGCGATTCTCCCGCGGGTCTGGTGCCGTTCGCTTGCTCCCCGCCTTCGGTTTCACCAATAAGGCGTCGTCGGACGCCTTGGACTTGCTCTCGAGCGCCTTATTGCGCTCCACCAGCGACAGCACCGCCCCGCGATTCCTCGGGGCTTGGATCGCGTGTCGCGGGCGGGCAATGTCGTCACCGGCGTCGACCCGAGCCACCCCCTCCGCCTCTGCCTCCACCTTCCTGTCCTTCTTCGCCGGGACAGGCGGCGCGCTCGGTGCATCCCCGACACCTCCAAGGGCCTCTTTCTCCATCACCCCGCCAGCTGAATCCCCACCCGCGCCTGTCCCCTTCGTCTTCGCCTTGCCCCCCCGCGCCGCCGTCGCCTTGGCCTGCGCCACCTTCTTCACCTCCGCCCCCTTCTTGGCGGCCCTCGCCGCCTCCATCTTCTTCGCCATGCCCTCCGCCATCAGCGCCTGCTTGGCCTTCTTAGGCTGATTCGCCATGGGGCGCGACTGCGGATACACCGGAGGACTCGGCGGCGCGGCCACCTGAGGCAGAGACGATCCGTGGCGCGCTGGAGATGGTCGCAGGCGTGGCGGTAGGGACCCAGCCGGATGGGATGGCATCGATCGTGGGGGTGTAGATGGAGCTTGAAGAGGGGGGCCTGCAAGCAGCGACGATCACGCGGGAATAGATGAGAGGCGCTTAGGTGTATTCACAGCGCTAACTGTCTTGCAGAGAGGGGGTGTCACCGGAAGAGGTGTAGCTGGTCTTGATGTTGTAGATTTAGCACTTGTAGCCCCAGTGCTCCCCCTGGAATCATTAATTGGCCGATACTGAGGCGTGCGTCCGAAACTCATCTCGGGCACAGCCCCCGGGGCGCCCGCCGCGGGGTCTGCGCGGCGCGTCGCGCGCGGGATAGGCGTCGAGCGCTGGAGAGGCGTCATGTGCGGGGCAGGCGTAGGGCGCGGCGCAGATGGGTGTGCATCGAAGAGGCTCGGTCGGTCGGCGAAGGCCTGCAGGCCCAACGGGTCGTCTGGCATCGGGAAGAGTGGGGGGTCGGCCGTTACAGAGAGATGCAGGCGGTTGTCGTGCATCTCGATCAGCTGCTTGTCGGGCGCACTGAGGGTATCGAATCCAAATGCTGCGGGGAATCTGAAACTACCCCCGCCCGCATTCTCTGTTGGCCCCCAATTTGACCAGGTGCTCGAGCGGAAAGTGTCGTCGGACCTGTCGACAGCCGAGATCAAGTCGTCGTCCATATTAAAGTCCATATCTGGGGCGAAGCTGGACGTCAAAGTCGCTGGGAAGCTCCCGCGCGCAGGCGATGTGTTATGAGATGGGGGCGAGAGGGAGAAGTTGCTGGATGGGGAGTAGGCTTGAGACGGCGTGATGTCCGACGGGAAGAAGTGTGATGAAGAAGCAAAAAACGCCAAAGATCCATCGTCCTCCATTGTGTCTAGCCCCTCCGCCGCCGCCCCCATCTCTACCTCGCCTTGCCCCATCGCCGTGTCCTGCGACAGCCCAGGCTCAGCTTCAAAAATCCCGGCGCCCACCTGCGGCGCTGGGGCGACTTGCGAGGTGGTCGCCCCCACGCCATTCTGGGGCGCAGCGGCAGCCGCTGTGGGTGGTAGTGTCGTAGGTACGTTAGGCGTCTTCTTCGTCTTAGGTCGACGTGCCGGCTTGGAGGAGGAGACTGCCCCTTCTTCCACCGGTGTATCAGCTTGCTTCACGGATTTCTTCTTGACGGATTTCTTCGCAGGTGCCGGAGAGTCGTCAGGGGAGGCCTGGATGTCGGCTGCGTCTTCCGCGTCACTGTCCTCCCCCGTGAATATCGCTCGCTTCAGGCGAACTTCGCGCGCTAAAGTCCAGCATTTAGCTTGTTTCTTCGATGCAAGGGTCAGCCGAACTTACGAATGGCCTGCCGGAGGAACTTGAACAGAGGTGTAGTCACTTTTTTCTTCCAATCGGGATGTGATTGCTCGAAGTTGAGCCCACCAGGGGTTGTGCCGAAAGAAACACTGTGATGGCAGTGAATGGTGAGAAAAACGTTACCGACCGTCAGTCCCAAAATAGCAGTACTCACGTCTTAACCCCGAGCTCGCCTCCCGCTCGTGGGATGGGCCCACCGTACACGAGAGCACCCATCCAGCCAGTCATTTTGTGAAACTCCGACAGGAACATCTCCGCGACTTGCATCGACTCGTCGATAGACCTGGACCGCGCCTTCAGCATATTCCTCGACTGGCAGGGAATTACTTACGTCTGATACTCCTCAGGCGTCCTTTCGAACGGCTTTCCCTCCTCTTCTACCGTCGACGCCGGCAACTCTTCCTTCTTCGCCATCTCGCGTATCTCCTCTTTGACCTTCTCCATTTCTTTGTCCCAAACCTGCTGTAGGACGCGTCACCAGACCTTCATCTGTTTGCTTCTGGTCCTCGACACGCGCTTCATCCTGACCTCGTCGTCTTCATCGTCAATCCACTCCCCCTCGTCGTCGCGGCATAGTGCAGCCTCGTTCAGGGAATCGTACTCGGACTCCCTCAGCACCGCCTTCACCTTTTCGTGATGCACCTTCTGGTAGACCTCGAGAACTTGATGGCGCCGCCGGCCCTTCGGTCGTGCCTTGAACAAAAGCGTGGCCAAACAGAGCGTGGACTTGCCAACGCCCCCGCGTTGTGCCCGGATTTTCGCGGCGCCATTGAAGAACGAGTTTCGCAATTGCTATCGAACATGAGATTTCGGCGTTCACCCCCAGTAAATTCGTCCTACTCACAGCAAATTTCGCCTTCAGTGCATTGTCCAATGCGGCTTGCTCATCCGTGGTTAGCGGCGGCGGGCATTCCGCGTTCTCGTCCACTTCTTGCAAGGGTAGGCCCAATTCGAGTTCCACAGGCCACTCTCTCAGCCACGCCTTTTTCATCCTCTGCCAGAATGACCCCAGATTTTTACTCGCTTTCTTGATCAAGAATTCTGCCATCCAGAGCTCGATGAACTGCTGCTGCGCCGGTGTATATTTGCTGGGAGGCGCCATCGGTAGTGTTCGGAGTACAGGGATGCAAGCAAACAAGTAAGTCGCGACAAACACCTCTTGTTATTTCCGTTCCTACTCTTCTCAAGCCCCAGGCACCCCCCCGACGCACGGGGCCGCAACTATTTCTGCCGCCCCCCCCGCCAACCTCCAAATCTAGCAATCGCGCGCATCAGCCATGCTTCATGTCTCGATCCCATCACCTCGTATCATAAATCTCCCGGTCGTCAACCAGAAGTCCATAAAATCGACAGATTCGACACACCATCCGCCCAGCCTTCCCTCATGTCGTCTACTCCCCCCCAAGCCACTGCTGCCACCCCCCAGATGGAGATGGCAGCACTGGTCGAGCAGTTGAAGAGCATTGCTGAAGCTGCCGCCGTAGCCCAATGTAAGTTCGCTCCTTCCTTTCATCCGCGCGTTCCTGACCGGCATCTTCAGCGCTTCTTGCCAGTGTCCTTCTCGCGACTTGTGCGTCCCCCATCTCCCCCCTCTGCTCCTCGATGTCCCCTCACTCTCCCTTCTTTCCTCAGTGTTTGTCCCCGTGCCTTCCTTCGTCGCCGGCGAGCCCGCCACCCCCAACGCAGTCGCCGCTGCCTTCCCTCCGGACGAGGAGGTGCAGAGCTACTGGGTTGTATTGCGCGGACACGAGCCCGGCCTTTACCGCACAGTGTACGCCGCCGCCCATCTTTTCTTTTTTTTTGTTGTTGAAATGTTTTTTTCGCAACCGGGCTGCCGAAATGCAGACCAAAGGGGTTCCCAACCAGCACATGCAGCGCAAGACCGGGCGCGACGAGGCGCTCGCATTCTACGCAGCTAACTTTCCCCAGTTCGTCAAGAAGTGGATTCCTGTCCCCGCACCCGTCCCCGTTGCCGCAGCCCCAGCCTCTGCAGACGTTGTGACCATCCCTGCTCCCATCGACGCTGCGACCACGCCTGCTGCCCCCGACGCCGCTCCTGACGTTGCGACCCCCAGCGGTATGCCTCCCGGTTGGGTTGATGGGTTGACCGATGGGGACGATAACACCGCCTGATTACCTCGAGTAATGTAGTTTTGCCGCTTGCGTACAGTAGTCAATATAAACATGTGCCGCTTGCAATGAAAACCCCCCTCCGCTCACTCATAATATATTAATTTAAATCTTGAAATGGTCGGTAAGCGCAGGATAGTGTGCGGCGTGCGCCCCCTTCATCAAATCTCATAAGATGGTGCGCAGCAGGCACAGCATAAACTATAACTCTACCCACGTCCATGTCCAGCGCCACCCTACTCGATCTCCTACGCGACACAGTCCTGGCCCAAGGTCCCAACGCGCCTCCCTTGGTGCTGAAGACTAAGTTCGATGAGTGAGTTACATTTAAAAAAAATTGCAACTGCTTTCGTTGTTAACATATATTAGGGCTCTCGGTGCCCTCGTCGCTCGTAATGCCCCCGTTCGAATCGAGAGTCCAAAACACGCCCAGATGCTTCGCAGCCTTATCCTCGGCCTCCGCATCTTGGCCTTCTTTAAGTAGGTTCATCCCCATTCGACTTCATAATATGTCTGATGTGATTTCTTCCATCAGAGAGATCTTGGACTCCGTCCTGGATATCCTTAACTAATAGCACGCACGCACGAACCACGGCCTATTGCTCGCCCTGGGTCCATTGAGTCTCCTAGTATTCCTCAGTAGCGCTCTCCAAGCACACCGCCCAGTTTACCTCCATGTATGGTACATCAAAATTGCTGATATAGATACCATCTGTTCATCTGTCGCACGCTAAGCGGTAACTACTCCTTCGAGAAAAACACCTTTTGTTCTTCTGCATCCGGCTCGGAATCTCCTTTCGGTCCAAAGAAGCGCCGGAACAGCCGTGGCCACAGCATACGGTCATACGCGCTGCTCGGCAACGGAGATCCCGGGTCGTCCCATTCCCCAGGCAATACCCACCCGCCCTTCCTGGGCGGAATTCCTTGGCGTCTGTGGACGGACGGCTCCGGAGACTCAGGCAGCGGGGAGGATGGCGGGAGCGGGCTCAGCGTCGGAGGTGCCGCCCTTTCCAGGCTTGTCCAGCGCTGAGGCGTCGTAACCCTTTTTTTTTGTGAAGTCAGTTCCACTGTGCCTCGGCTGAATGTAGGAGAGGAGTTACCCTGCCGTCTGAGACTCGTCCTGCGTTTGGCGTTGCCGGGCCTGAGAGGTAAGTAAATAAGTACACATAATAGAGTAGAAACTTCTGTAGATTGGCGCACCAGAAGCATGGAAGTGAGCACTTCAGAGGCCATTTGCTCATTCTCTTCGACGGATGCCGTCGCACTGGTGGGCCTCCGAGTGTTGTGCTCGAGCTCGCTGACGTACGCCATCAATATTGAACCCTCCTCTCATAAACTCGGTAGGCCCACCTTAAAGTGGGGGTATGATCGCCCGAGCCAGTGGAGAGTGGGTACTCCCACTCTCCCTCGAGATTCTCATCCTCGCTGGCCTGAAGCTCGAGCTCGCTGACCTACATGTGAACACAAATCCCGTCCAGAGACTGTTAAAACTCGCCTGAACGTCGGGGTCTGCGCCTTCTGATCACCAACGCCGGCTGCGTACTCCGCGGGTGCCTCATCTTCACTGTAGCAGATTGGCCAGTGCTGCACAACCTTTCAGGACGGCGCACCTCTCAACTTCAACCGGTGTCGCCTCCTTCTCTTTCTTCGGGGGGTCCCACCTTCGTTTTTCCAGAGCCTTCGCCTCCTTTTTCGCTGCCCTGTATGAGATGAGTATTAACCATGCCATGGCTCAGCCTTTGTCTCAGGTTTACCGTTGTTCACGCGCGCGTAGGTTTTTCCTCTCCCGAGCCTGCGGATTCCTGCGTAATGTACGAGTTAAGTTAGAGGCAGTTCCAAAATGAAATGCAAAAACAATGTGACCATACCTGCGCTGGTGGGCTGCAACCGCTTTGCGAAGCCGTTTCGCCTTTTCCTCCCTACTCACTCTATTTTCAACCAGTTAGTGCGCCAAACATTTTGGAAAGTAGGTCTATACTTTGGTTTGTAGGCTTTGGCCTCTTCGCGACTTTCTCGAGTACCTACACTTCGAGCGCCCATGGTGGTTGGAACGAAAGCCTATAGGTAAATTAGTATATGTTTGGTTTGCTGGCAGCCAATGTCAGCCGCCAAAAATTGGCGTCTCCAAAACTTTGTTACATCTC
Source organism: Mycena latifolia (assembly GCA_029289555.1). Lineage (NCBI taxonomy): Eukaryota > Fungi > Basidiomycota > Agaricomycetes > Agaricales > Mycenaceae > Mycena > Mycena latifolia. Next base: position 7,554 of record JARJLE010000275.1, on the reverse strand, counting down.
TCAAACTGGTAAAATTGTCCACCGAGGCCATTGGTAGATTTTTCTGCGCCATTGTATCAAGTCCTTGACGCACCAGAAAAATATTATGGCCTTCGATCCGTCGATTCTCGCGCGAGCCTAAAACTTGACCCCCTTAGAATTGCGTGGAGTTGATTTCTATGGCTTCCGTAGCATTCAGAGAGTACAAATGCATCGTTGCTTTGTGGAAAAACATAGTATGGCGAGCGCGGAGGGTCGTTTATGCAGAACTTGCCTTTGAGTGGCAACTGCGAAGCTCCCTGCTCGAGGGCTGCAATTGACGTACATGTACATGGTTGGTTAGTCCAGGGGAGCTTTGGTATCTGGTTTTAAGCGCACCAGCGCCGATACAAGCCTTCGTAATTGCCGATTCTCATGCGAGCCTAAAACTTGACCCCCTTACGCCTGCCTGAAAATAATATGGGTGGGTCCGGGGGGATTATGCGAGCACAAAGATGTATTTACCTTCTTGATAGAGTAACTGCAGCGCGCGCTGGAGCTCGGGTTCTGCGCGCACTATTCAGGTAAGATGCTCGTTTGTCACTGTCACAACAGTGACTCACTGCTGTCCGCCACCACAATGTACAGGAACCTCGCGCTCTAAATCGCTCGAGACACTGGCGCTCTCGCCCGTGAGGCTTCTTGTTCAGAACCACCACCAACCCACGGCAAAAAAATGTGAGCTTTTTTTTTTCTGTCCTACATGGCTCCCTGCGCATTCCCGCCCGACGCCATGCCCATGCATGCCACATAGCCGTGTGCAGAATCTTACCATAGTGTTCTATAGCGACACTGTGGCGTGCATGGGCGGGACGCCGGGCGGGAATGCCTTTTTTGTTTTGTTTTCTGGCCTCGCCACCGTCAGTATGGCGTACTGAATTCCTCCAGAAATGCTCCCTTCTTGCCTGGCCCTTCCTAATGCACCGTTCCACGCGTACCGGCCGCGTTTTTTCCCCGTACACCGTTGACCCCGCTCTTTTCACTAACGTTCCCCAACCGGAGATCAGCCACACCGCCGTCGACCTCGAGCCCTATCTACACACCGCTCTGGCACGCGCTGATCGACGCGCAGCTGCCTACGATGGAGGCTTGGTCTTCGATCTGGCCCTCCCCCCCGACCTCGACACAGAACCGGGCGAATGGGAGGACGAGGACGATGAGGTGGACTCGCGAGCTCCGTTGCCGCTGTCCGAACTCTCCGCAACCCCACCGCCCAGCCGCAGCCCCTCCCCTGTGAACCTACAGCCCGCAAGGTGCGTCATCATGCCAGCTGCCCCCCCTCTACTAATCTGTAGCCAGCCACTCCGACTTGGACGGCAAGTCTCCCGGTGCGGCACAGGACTCAGACGTCGAGGCCGCCCTCGACCCCCATATGCCCCTACTCGTTCCCACTACCATCCACACGAGATGCGCGCAGGCAGCCGCCTATGCCCGCCGTCGCCGCAAACGCGCCGCTGCCATCCAGGTGCAGCCTCCCAACCCATTCCACCGTCGCATCCGTGCGAAACACTCCCAAGATCACCGCCAATTACCCCCCGAACGCACGTCTTTCGAGCCTGCGAGCTCCTACACGTTGAAAGCTGGCGCATGGGTCGGAGGTCGCGGTCGGGCGCGCCCCCGGCGTAGATGGACGCTCAAGGCCCTGGAGGAGGTCGGCACCCGCCACGTAAAATGGGATGGGCGGTGAGCTCTCAACCTCTCGCGCCTAACCTCGTTCTGATATACGTAGGTCGCCGAAGCTCATATTGGATGTCCACGGGCGGATCATCGCGATTCTGCTGGGACGTCCCGAGGACGCGGAGTGGGATAGCGTCGTTGACGACGCGTGCAAAGCAATGCGCCGCGCACGCCGAGCAGGACATGCGTCGGGGGGGATTCGCGCCAAGGATACCAAACATCACCGTGGTCATTTTGTGGCGCTGGCGAGCGGCGTCTCCTTCGGCGGCGGCCAGAAGGTACATACTTCCTGTAGCTAAATTGTCAATGCAAACGGTTTTCAATGCCTTCAGAAACCGGGGAACCTCGTCCATCCTAAGAATCGACAAAAGATTATCGAGTCCCTTCTTTGCAATAAAAGCCTGCGGCGGCTCGCGGGCTTCCAGTCCAGTAAGTGTCCTTCACCGCCAACATGTCTATCACCACATTCATATACGCCCCCAAGCTCTGGCGATACTATGTCGACGTCCTGCGGCTCCTTTTTGAGCACCACCCGGGTCTACAGCACAACTTCACCAACTCCATTTTCCCCGCCGCTACCTTCAACCTAGGCCCCGACGTCGTCACCGACGAGCACATGGACTTCAATAATCTCGTCCATGGCCTCTGCGGTGTTACCTCCGGGGGGAAATTCGATCACACCAAGGGCGGCCAGATCTACATGAAGCAGATCAAGCTGGTGATCGACTTCCCATCTGGGTCGAGCATACTTTTCCCATCTGCCTTCATTGACCACGGAAACACGCCCATTCAGGGCGGGGAAACACGTTTCTCGCTCACTCAGTATGCCGTTGGGGGCCTGTTTAGGTGGGTAAAATACGGCTTCCGTTCGGCCAAGTCTGTGCTCGCAAGTGCAGGCGGCGCCGACCTAATCGCTTCATTTGATGGAGTGCCGGGGTCTCGGTGGCAGTGGGCCATGAATCTGTTTTCGAAGGTCGACGAGTTGGAGACCAATCGCCAAACCGCTTTGGGCGCCGCTTACATGTAATATTTCTGACCCCCCTTAGAAAGTTGTCCAGTAGTAGATATATATAACACCCTTGAGCTGACAAGCTGAGACACATATACATGCCACCATCTACAGTAAAGGAACGCGACCCGGAGACCCAAAAAAAAATCGGTGAGCGCGAGCGCGAACCTCAGTCAGCGGAATATGTTGAACGGTTCTTCAGACCGGCTGCGTGAGCTGCGATATGGGCGGAAACTCCGGACAACGCCTACACTCGGGCTGCCATTTCCTTCCTCGCCGCCTGTTGTTCCTCTCCCACCCGTTTCTCCCCCACCCGACTCCACGCGCAAGGAACCAGCAGCACACGGGCCGGATTTTCATATGAGGTGCCACCAATGCACGCGCCATCTTTGGCGGTGCACATGTGGTACCGCACAGGAGCGGGAGATCGCCCGGAAAGCCGCCGACGATCGGTGGTTTAAGGCTGACCCGAAAGGGTGGTTTGACTACCATGCACCACCCCAGCTTCTGCAACCCTCGAGAGAGCAGATCACGGCTGAGCTGCAGCGCGGGCTGGAGGAGGCGGAGGAGGCGGAGCAGAGGGACGCGAGGCGCAAAGCGGCTTGGGAGGCGACTCTGGAGGCTTGGCGCGCGGAGATACGGGCACCGCTGCAATCGGTTTTGGAAGAATTGGTCATGATTGCGCAAGAGCGCATGACACGCGCGGGCGAGCGCGGGGAGCAACGAGCAAGGGGGGGCGCGTCTGACGGCGAGCGGTTCGTTGGTTGATGGTGATGTGTACCTGAAATCAAGTCCATTACCATTTTAGAAATACACTCACAACTCTCTTTATTCCAAACCACCACGGGATGCTGAAAAGCGATTCGAAAAAGGGCGTCGGGTCCATCTCGTTGGAATTGAAACGCGGTAAGTGCCGAATATATTTATCTGAATCTCACGACTCACAGAATACAGAGGCGTTACAGAAGGGGGGCATGACGCCGGGCTTGAAAATCTGGCTGACTGTCGCTAGCGAGAAGAAGACACGCCCCCCTGGCTACGTCGCAGCGTACGACCGAATCGTCGCCAATTTTGCGGCACAGAAGGCGCGCCTGGACCTACTCTACAAGCAGCGGGCGCCGCGTGGTACCCCGCGCGCCATTCTGCAGCTGCTGCGCCATCGAGACCGTCGCGAAGTCGAGACGAGGACACAGGTTTTGGGGAGGCGAGTGGCGTTGAAGGAAAATACAGCGGACGTTGAGGCCAAGAGGATTAGGGACATGAGGGTGCAGCATTTGTTGTCGTTGTGGGCGCGTCGCGCCTGAATTAGCGTTACATCGGCGCGCCTAGGTTTACCCAGATACGCGTCAAACCTGCGGCCTGGTACTTTGATGGCTGTGGAGATATTAGATCGAGTGAATCAATTGATGGCAGAACATCGCACCTTTTTCTTTCCTTCGTACTCAGCAAAATCCCTGACGATGAACTCGGAGGGGGAGCCCCGCTCTTCCTCAGCCAGCACGGGGATCCGGGGAAAGGCGCGAATTAATAAAGGTATGTGTCGTATGTGTTTGCAGCGCGAGACACTCATCTTTTGTACAGAGCCTCTGCCACAGATTGCATTGGACCCTGTCCGAGCACTGCGCCGGCAGCGCGCGATCAAGCAGCATCGAGCTCTAAATGGGCGGCGCTCACGTTCGTTGCCTGTCGAGACGTACGAGGACGCTGCCTAGGACGAAGAGTGGCAGAGGACATTTCAGGCATTGATGGAGGTGGAAGAGGCAGGCGTTAGGTGCGCGTTATCGCAGCTGTCCTACCTCATTCTGACCGCTCTATGATCAGGGACGAAACTGAGTGCGGCGCCTCCTCCATTGACGATATCGACAAAGACCGGGCGGCCGTGATAGATAAGGTCGGGGAGCTGCGCGCGCAGTTGTCTGCAAGCGTGGAGAAGGTTGAGGGGAAGGAGGTTGAAGAGTTGGTCGTGCCGAAGGAGGGCGACGAGGGGTGAGTATTATGCATCGACCTCCACGTTTCCGCTGACTTTCGCGCAATCAGGGATTTGCAGCCCGCGCAAACCAACTGGGGGCCTCTCCTGATCGCGCTCGCAGAGTGGCGCGAACGAATTCAGGCTGGCAACGGGTGCGGACGGCTATGTATTCAGGCGGAAGGCTGCTGACTTCGAATTAGGGACGAAGGGGATGTTGACGCGGCGTCCATGTCCGATGAAGACGACGAGGTGGACCCACAGTGGGCCTACGCTGTACGCAGGTGCATGGATGCGTGCCGGGAGCCAGATCGGCGGGAGTGGCTGGCTGACATTGCCGCGCAGGAGCAGCTTGAGCGCGCTCGCGAGCTGTTTGCTCCCATGTCGCCCCAAGCCAGTGAATGGTATCCGCGTCTGGCACGTCGCCGGGCGCGGTTGCTGGAAGCAGTTGCCGAGAGCATCGAGGCTAGAGCGGGCGTAGACGGCAAGGCCTGGGACGATTATTCTACGACTGAGGCTGAGTACGTTGATGTCTAGTTACTTCCGCTGCGCAAAGTTTCAAGTGAACGTAAATTTCCAAGCGAATATAAATTGCATTGCACAGGCATTTGAGATAACTAGGCGTCGCATAGTCAGCAGAATATTGAAGAGTCTGAGTGGATTGCGTACAATATAGTACCGACTACCTAAAGTTTGGCGGCGATGGACGCAATGGGATAGCACAAGCGACAGTGGCGACAACACGGCACAAAGTCGTCCTGAGGGACGAGCTCCGGAATGTCGTCCTCGTCTTCGTCACCTCGATCGGCGTCTGAGCGAGCTCGGTCTGCCGCACGCAGACGGAAGTTGGCATCAAGGCTGGAACACGGAAAAGGTTAGCCAAGGCAATTTGGGATTTTGAAACACGCACGCGATTAAAAAGGCGAAGGAATAATCATAAAATGGACGTCTTTCACCTTTCTGAAGGTCTGCTATGTAATGTCAGTGCTGGCGCGTAAACTCGGAGGTCGGCAACCCACCTGATATGACCGACATGATCGTTCTCGCCAAGAGATCTTTGATGGTCAACAAGCCCAGCCAAACAACCTTCTTTTCCTTCTCTTCCTCGATGACCGGCTTTCGCTGTGCTGTGCCCTTCTACGCGGATCCCGGTCAACCAAACGGCCCACTGCCAGGCCAGAAGATCTATCTGGTTTCTGGACGCAATGTTTGCTTCCCGGGAGCATACGTTTCATGGTGCGCAACAATGTAATCTTGATTCTTATCTATCACTGACTCTCTCGTAAATTGCAAGGCCCAGTGCTGAGGCACAGTGGACGGGCGTCTCGGACGCCTCGATGATGTCGTACAGGCATTGGGAACCCCTGGAAGCCGTGTGGTGGGCCGGCTGCGATCGCGGCGAGCATGATCATTCCGTCTTGAATGATGATGCGGCCGGGACTCTTATCTTGTGGGCGAGCCCGACTCCCTCGCTGTCGACGTCGCCCTCGTCTTTATCGGTCTCGCCTCCTTCGCCCTCTTTGCCATCCCCTTCGTCACTGGCGGCCTCCTCTCCGTCGCAGCTACCCCGTTCCTCGTCCCGGACCAGATCCCGTCGCACCCCACGCAAATCCAGTATGGTCCCTGCTTTGGATAAGGCGCCTGCTGCGCCGGCGACCGCCCACATCGCAGGTAGGATGGCATATGCGGTCAAACACAACGGCGGAGGGGTCGTCTTCGACGACTACGGCTGCGCGCGCGAGCTTTACCATACGCTGCAGGCCGAGGGCGAAAGCCCCTCCCTCGCTTCCTGCCCTTCTCTGACAGAGGGAGTGTGCTTCGCGGAAGGGTTTTTACTGGAGCGGGCCTCTGCGGCGCGGCGCCGCTGGATCGACGAAGAGCGCGTGGCACGTCGCCGAAATGTGGCGGAGAAATGGGCGACCGGTCTGGATGATTGGAGGAAGCGCAACGGGGTGTGGACAAGCGGGTCGGACGACGAGTGGGATGGGTGATGTCGGCCGACCAGGAGTGGGCCTATGTAGTCGATGCATTTGTTAGCCGTCTGAATGCCATTGAAACTGCTGCTTGCCTGAGTACGCAAAAAAAAAAATTGAAGTCGTCAAAATTCCAAGTACAAACGGACTGGAAAGATTCCTAAAGAAGGAAAAAAAAAAAACTTTCTAAAGAAGCAAACCTATGCCCCAAACCGGAGTCGAACCGGCGATCTCCTAAATACACATATACGTTACGTTACAATAATCAGGAGCTTAACCATTAAGCCATTGGAGCGTTGAGTGAAAGAGGATATTACTCATGTCATTGACTCTCAAAGTCGTGCTTCGCGTCAGTCGAATCGGCTTCACACGTGGTCATCAACAACCTCGTCTGTCTTTCCCTCTTATTTATTCGGTCGATGGCCTCCAGCCACAAGCGCAAGCACACCGTCGATGACACTACGTTCTACTCCAGCGGCTCGGGCTCGGGCTCTGCGTCGGATTCGGATGCTGGCGACGACGACGACCTTGAAGAATACTACTACGAAAGCCTATTGCGGGACCCAACGACAGGCAGAGGCGTGTACACCGCGGCCATGGTCAGCGCCGCGGTCCCCACCTCCCCCGCTAAACGGGTAGCCGTCCCTCCTCCCCGGCCCGATGGGGAGAGCACCTGGATCTACAATTTCATGGATAACGATTGGTCGTTCCCTCTCGAGGACCAGCCACCACCTTCAGGGGATGAAGCCGATGATGGCGAGGATTCCTCCACGTCCGTCGACGCTGAGACACTCAAGCGGGAACCCGTACGTTTATTTTTATTTTTATACCTAATCTGCATTAAGGCGAGACTGATTCCTGTCCCTATAGTACAGGCCCCTGCCTAAGTGGAAGGCGGAACATCGTTGGGA